>OX638396.1:33373487-33945987 GCA_951813805.1 Limnephilus auricula | reverse complement strand
TGATTTGAAAAAAAAAAATTATACGGAAAACTTTGGATGAAAAAAAAACAACGAGGGTTTGTTCGGAGTTGTATTTAAGTTTCGCTATCTGAACTATTCGCGCTGAACTAATATTAGATATTCCACGACGGCAAAACCGATAAGGGAATTATGGATACGACGAGCTTTTATCATTTCTGAACAGACAGACAAAACCACAACTACCTACTTAATTGTTACGTAACTTCTGCATGTTGTGGTGTTTATTCAATCAAGTGCAGTGTGTGACTGACGGCTGCGTCACATCATAATCTACCGGTCGGCGTGTAACTAAATAAATCAGTGGTTGTAACTAAGATATATTGTTTCATTTAATTATAAAATGGATAACCACAAAGTGATAGCTAATTTCAAAAGTATGATAAACTAATGTTAAAGGCAAGATTTTTTATGCATAGCACAAAGGGTAACAATTATTATAAGCAATAATTATTAGCCTGAAACACTCATCAATATTGAAACCTCTCCCGAGAAAAGATATATGAAGCGATAATTGTTGAATGAAACACTAGGTATATATTGAATCATTTGGCGGGTAGTAGGTATCCCGCCGTAGCTTAATGGTAGAGCTCCTGTCCGGCAAACAGAGGGGTGCGGGTTTGAGTCCCGTCGGCGACATATATCTTTTCTCGGGAGAGGTTTCAATATTGATGAGTGTTTCAGGCTAATAATTATTGCTTATAATAATAGTTCAAAGCCACCCAATCAGGCCTCTACACGCAAATGGCCTACCCCCTCCACCTTCAAATTATCATCTACCCGTGTTCTTCGTTCACGACATAAGATTTGAAATGCATTCACTTAAGTCTTGACTTCTGGACTGAACAGACATGCGCAAGCAGTCTTTTGATATAAAACTCAAGACATAAAGCCTCTGAAGATGGACAGTGAGGTCTGTCCGAAACGTCAGGAGTTAAAAAGTCCTTCTAAGGACTACATTACGCGGGTAAACCGAGAAAATTATTCTACATATATTCAAAATGTAACCAATACACGTCTGTGTAGTTATATGACATTATATTATATATTCATGTTATTTTTTTGATGAAATAAATAAATTAAAAAACCTCATGTTATTTTAACCATAAATCCTTGCGTTATTTACCTTGACTGACTAAGAATTTATTTATAATGATGAACGTAATCTAGTGCAGTACAAAAAAAAATGTTGATGTTATAAAGAACCTCTGGGAAGCGAGAAGTATTTATTCCAAGAAAGAATAAATGCAATCTAGTGAATTTATTCGTACGGAAAATCTAATTACGTTCAATAGAACAACTTTTTAAATTAATTTGAAGAATATTCCTTTTCAGAGTAATAATGATAATAAAAGTAATATGAGTAATAGTGCAGAATAATGTAAGCTGTTGAAGGAAACAAGTAAAAAAATTTCGTTCTTTAAAATTCGTTTTTTTTTGCCTAAGGTAAGGCTGATACGTTTTTAGATTTTCACGGCCAAAAGCATTTTCGATGTTTGTTTTTGGGGTGTTATGCCGTGTTGTGCTACCTCCTTCTTTAGTCGACGTTTCGGACAGCTTGCAGTGTCCATTCATCGACGGATCTGCCGGATCTGCCCTGATGATGGACACTGCAACGCTGTCCGAAACGTCGGCTAAAGAAGGAGGTAGCACAACACGGCATAACACCCCAAAAACAAACAACGAAAATAAGGTAAGGCTGTCGACTAACAATCCGAAAGTGTCGGATTCAAATCCCGCCTGGCGCAAATAAATTTTATTTGATTAAATTTTGTAATTCTACAATGAATTAATTTTAATTTATATTAAAGCATATTAGCGGTACGTTCCAGGGTGGAAGACAATCTCAATCTCACTCTGGTGTTATACCACCATTCAGAATTGATACGTATCTTGAAATGTCTTCAACCGAGTTTGGTGACCATAAGAATGCTGGTGGATGAAGGAACAAAATCATTAAACATATCCTTGTTTGTAACTTGTTTTACAGTTTAATTTTTGTTTGTGATATGGCGTTGTTGACTTCACGCCGTCCAACGCCGGTGTTAGCCGTTTTAATAAGCCAGTAACGTTTTTACATCACAATGACGTTGTTTTCATGTCCTATATCATCTTTGAAGATGCTGGGTGGAGGGTCTTTTTGAGGAGAGAAATGAGTGAACATGGTTCTTGAAGAGATTCGTGTTGTAGGAAGAAGGAAATACGTAGGCCGGCAAAACGCTCCACAGCCGAGCTGTTTTTGAACTCAAGAACGAACCGTAGAAACGAACCGTTCTCGTTTGACAAATGTCAACCGTATACATATGTTAGGAGCGCGTTTGGCGTGTTTCTTAACTATGCACCGGTGCCGAAGGGATCAATGATGCTAGTTCCTTGGAGCTTCTTCCATTGAAATATCGGTAGAACAAGGATAGTATTCCCACCCGACACCCATGATCTAAAGATTGCAATCCGTTGCAAAAATTGCAAAAACAGACCGCCCGTTTCTGCACAGAATCGAGGAGGTTTTTCAGGTACTTTGGGGCTCCAGAACAGAGGTGGCTGCTAAATTCAACCGTGGGGTGCACTTGCGATTTGTACAGGGTTAACAGTTGTGTACAAACTAAAGTATCTGCGGGCCCTGTACAGTTTCTGAGAGGCTAGCTTAACTCTGGCTTCGATGGAGCCCCCGTATCTGAGCTGGTCACTTAGAGTTAGTTAAAAGAGACTTGATTTTTATTTCGATCCCCTTTAGATGTAATCGGAGATGATTGGGTCTTTGAAACATCAAATTCGACGAGATCATTCTTATCCCCAGAGAAAACACTCTCGAGGTAACCGTCCATTATTTGCTTCAAAGCTGTCCGAGCCATTGGAATTTATGCACCCTTTGGGGTTATGAACATTTAAATGCTAATCAGTCGCTATACTTAAAAATAAAAAAAATTACGCTAAATCTAATTATAAGAAGAAGTCTGAAAGTTACACAAAAGATAATCATACGTCTTTCGGACGTATGGTGTATTTATATCTCCGTAATTATTATACTTGTCGTCACAGCCACCCCATGCAAACTCCGTTCGGCAACAGAGCTAACTAAAATTTGCGAATATAAACTATACTATAAAAACTAACTAATATAAACTAACTATACTATAGTGCGTAATAAAAAAAAGACAGCAATGCTTGATCACGCTTACGTCGCAAAGACGTATATTATCTTTCTAGGGTTAATAAAAATATTTCAACTGTCTATATTAAGTATAATAATCAGAATAAGAAAAAAATGCTTCAAATCTTCCACACATTTTAACGGCATTCAAAGCTTGTGAAACTACTCTATTCCCGGACAGAAATCCTTTAAAAAAATCAATGATTTTCCTGAAGATTTGAAAGTATTTTCAAAAGAAGTTTGTGTGGAGGTTAGAGCAGTTTTCTCTTCTCTGTCTTTTGGGAGAACTTGATTGCAGCTTCGTTTATAACTCTATTAAGTCGGCAGGATTCTTTTTATAGTATTATATTAACGGTATTAACGTAAAGCAGGGCTGTGCACAGTAGTGCCGTAAAACTCCACAAAATTGCTAAATATGAGAAATTTAAAAATAAAAGTAGAAAATGTTACAAAAAAGCACCGCGCAGATTACAAAATATGATGAACTATATAATCTAGCCTCTTTTGTATAGCCATTTTTCGCGAAAACAGTGCTATATAAGTTGTCCAAATTATAAAATATTAAATATTTATAGAATTACATCGTTTCTGTGTATTCATAATATTTATTAAATTTAAAGTTTTATTTTGACAATAATTCCTGTGTTGCGTATAACCTGATAATATTTTAAAATCTCCTAGTTTAAAAGGGAAAAGGGGAAAAGTAAGGGAAAAGTAAGCGGAAAATATTGCTTGTGCCGTGATGGACGACTAGGCAAAATTAAGTAAGCCCTAATTTTTACAGCATCCAAAAAATCGTTTGCCAATTTATTTCAAAATAGTAAAGAAACACGTGCATGATATCTTTCATATTTTTATCTTGGAAACATTTCCAGCATTTCAATAAAATAGTAGGTACCGATAGGAAGCCCTGAGGAAAACAATTTTCCTCAGGGCTTCAGAAAGGAAACAGAACCAATTCTGGGAAAGAAAAAGGGTATGAGGGGTGGGAGGAATCTGGGGATCAATGTGCCCAGGAGTGCACATTATTCCATACCTCCCACTGCGGTGCAAGGCGAAGGGCTGAGAGAGTCGGCTAGAGAGGTCAAAGTGTCACCCTCAACCAGTCTCTCCCGATCTAGCCTGTCACGCAGTCGGTGGGCAAATGCATTCGCTGCCAATACCTAGACAAACATCACTCCATGAATCCGGACAACCCTGTTAAGTGACCAAACATAACGAACCATTTCGGGTGCCCTATATATAGTATGAGTGGCAAATATTAAATTTAGTAATATCACAACTTATTAAAAAAAATTATTTCAGGCATTTTTTGATTAATTACATTAATTACATGTAATTAATTACATTAATTACATTCCTTATTATTTCTATCCGGTTAAACACTCTTTAAAAATAAATCCAACGCAAATTTCGTAACGCTGGACTTACAATGTGAGAGCTTTCACAGTTGCAGCACCTACACAAATTTTCTGGATTATAGAAAATACGATTTACATTAAATATTTTATTCCATTGTCACAGTGCTTCAAATTTTCGTCACATAATCCTTTAAAACCGTGGCGAATTACCACCCACCAAGTAATATTTTCCGTTCCAGTCCTCTGGAGATCCTTTTATACATTTGTGATTTAATCCTTATGGACTGTCCCTCTCCCGGACCCCAAACCAGAGACTACACAGCTGTCCATACTTTAATATGTCGGTGTAATGGGTTACTGAAATGAAATGCACCATATTTAACGGTAAACACCATCATTCTTTATTTTTGGTAAAATCTATTTGAAAGTATCACACGGTTCAATAATAGGAAGACAATTTTTAAGAAATTAAGTGTTCACTCCCAAATGAAACTAAATTGTTGCATTAACCGAACTTTTTACCTTTTATCAAAAGGGTTTCAACGAGTATATTCACTCTGGGTTAGCTGAAAGTATTCTAGTCCTGCCAGAGATTTACCTAAACTCTGTAAGAATCGAGAAGCAACTTACAATCTAGAGTTATCGCATGACCTTATATCAGTCATCCCAGTTGTGATTTACCTTTCAGAGGCCCTATCACGCTTGCTCTATATCGATCGGTAGGATAACTATCGGTAACTTCTCATCGTTCCCTAGCATGACTACAGATCGCCAACGAATAAGTGACAGTTCACAATGACTAAGTGTCCTTAACATATTTGACATCAACTGTTGTTTGTACGTTAGTGATGTGCAGTTGTCCTAGGGAACGATGAGAAGTTACCGATAGTTATCCTACCGATTGATATAGAGCAAGCGTGCTAGGGCCTCAGAGATCACAACAATATTATTTAAAGACGTAATAAATACAGGCTATCAAATCTTTTCAAACAATATTAATTCTATTTATATTTATAGCCAATTTGCATTGGCATCTTATTAAATACAGTAGGTACAAGTTGAGCGAATGTTGGTTGCACGTATTATCGTACCTTATACGTGTCAGTATTCGTATCAGGATTAAACTCACTGTTACGACTCATGTAATGCTAAATACTGACAACATTACTGACGTCATGAGATCATATAATGGCATACAAATACTGATGGCTAGTGTCAGTATACTGATCAGTAAATAGTGATGCGAAATACTGATACGTGCAATTAATGAATGAACAAACCTTAATTTTGACTAAATCTTGTGTTAAGCATATGATTTGTTTTTTATTTATATATAGAATCTAACAAAAGGTTTTGGCATACAATTTTAAACATACCTTTTATTTGTTGTTATTCGACTGCATTGTTCAAATCCTATAAAATAATAAAAAAATATTCAACCAGGATTAAAATTAAAAAAATTAATCCTCTGTTTTTGATTTGCCGTTTCGTTTTAACACGTAACTCGTGACTTCCCGAGGGATATTATGAAAAATCCAGACTGTTAAACAAAAATCCCATTTTGATCCGGTCGAGGGCCTGTCGCGTATTCAATGCAAATTAAGGCTTGGGAGTCAAAGTATAGGAAATCATTATGGCTGGATTTCCCAGAAATCTAGACTTTCCTAGTTCTCCTACAGGATGGGGGGAAGAGAAGGCTTGATGGAATTATTTCATTAATATTTACAAAGCCTGCTATAAAAATATGCTTTCAGCGTCATTCAGAGAGAGAATGAATGCTGCGCCATAGGAATTGTTGCAAATATATATATATATTTTTAATTTAGTCCCAGCTGCTCCCGTCCGAAGCCAGAGAGACAATTTCATCCGCAATTGGGGTAATTTGTGCGGCTGAAGGTAGCGGGGAGGGGAAGGAGATGGAAAAGAGGAAGGTAGGGTAAACTGGCTATTAACGAAACTATTCACGGTCACGAAACACGGCTAAAGCCATTTCAAGCAACGTTTCTACACGGAGAAAAATGTTATTCTAAAATACGATCATTTTAAAATATTTCGTACGTATACCAACAAATTATTCTTACAATTTCCCGCCAATAAACATTGAAACCCTGTTAATTTGTTCGTAAGAACTTCAGTCCCGTTTTTAACCGGTTTTACGAATAAAATGATCGTATTTTAGAATAACATTTTTCTCCGTGTATTCTAAATAGTGATCATACCCAAGGCAATCTTAGTTCTCTGGAACGTGCCATAAATTAATCTCATATTATTTTTTATGAATATGTTGAGAAATAACACAAATCAATAAAATATAAGAACCCGAAGACAGTGGGATCTCTCTGTGTAGGAAAGGCAACCTAGCCAAGGTTAATTTCAGTTCTTGTTTTTTTTTTTAATTAACTCGCGTAGGAGGCCCTGGGAAAATAAATGTGTTAGGAAAATTAAATAGCTGTATAAAAAAATTAAGAAAAATCAAAATTTAACCATAAGGCCTTACCTTCAATTTTGTTGTTCGAAGATAGGACAGATTTAGATTAATATAAAGATGTTAATTTAAAATGCTCAAATAATGGTTAATTTGGTTTTATCGTTTTATGTATTTTAGAATCCCCATGTATTTGAAATCTCTTTGAAAAGTTTATAACTTATTTTAAAACAATTCTATTTAATTAAACAATAATATTGCTCGCATTAGGCGAACTTCGAAAGGCGAAAAGTTCTTCCTCTTTAGATAGAATTATTATTTATTAATTGGTTGTGGTGGACTAATTATTGACTTTATCCGTTTTATCCAAGAAAAAACTTCGGGAAATAATCTCAACTAAACCGATAAATGTCAATTGAATGACGTTACGCAGAATGACTACAACATAAATAATTAAAAAAAATGAATTCAATGCCGAATTCAAATTCTTTAGCGGTCTAATATCTATATATTTTCTATATAAAAAAACATCTTATATGAAAATATAGGCGTTTGGGTTTGGGCACCAGTACAGGCTCGATCGTTAGAATATATCAAAATTTTAAATATAATGAATTAAATATGAATGATATAGGTAGATACAATAAAATTAGGTATGTAGTTTAATTATTATGTAATGTTATTCAAAGGAGTTCAATAAGTGTCAGTATAATAAGAGTAAAAAAGAAGTAGGTACTTAAGGTACTATAAAAGTAGTTATAGTCTTACAGAGCGATGTATAGTAATTTTATTATTTTTTAATTGATAAACTAATGTTTAAACCTATGGCTGAGTGTTTCAGGCTGATCATTATTGCTTATAATAATTGTATTAACTATGTTAATATTCTTATCGATATAAACAATAGTTCGTTGTAAAATAAGTTTGTGATTACCGAACATTTATTACACTGAATTCAATATTGAAATCATTATATTATTTAATCGATAACCTTTCCTCGACGTTATCAAAACGCAAAGGTTAAATAATCGTACAATTTTAATTCATATTTCAAAGGGAAAAAAACATCTTAGGTTGTGGCTAATTTAAAATTTCTGGGGGAAAGCAGTTACAAATAAACTTGGCTTGTTTTAAAGAAAATATTTCTTCTCGTAGTCAGTGTCAAGAGGTTAGCGATTTAATACATATTTCAAAGTAAATCGATGCACAATGTTGACGCCACTATATACTTACATCTCTCTTCCTCCACCCAACCCCTATTTCAGAGCGTGTGGCCAATTTACCTACGATTATCATTTTATCTACACATTATTGTTTACAATACTAAATCAGGGTACAATCAGAATTTTAATTAAGCTAGTGCAATGAACAACATATTGATCTCCCGGTGCAATTTAAAATCGACTATATTAAGAGGGTATTACCAGAGAATACCAGAAATTAGTCCATTTTAAATCAAATTCTAGACGTGTTGACTATTTTTTACAAAAAAACATAAATTGATTTAGAAAGATTGTTATTTTATATGGTACACGCAGTTTTAAAATTTTGAAAAATTAAGTGTATTTTTAATATAATAAGGTTATATACCCTTGGTCGTTGACAGATTTGTTCAATTTTCAAATGATGTATTCTATTAAAAAACAATGGATTTCAAATCATATAATCAAACGACAAAATAAATCAATACATAATCTAGTCAACATAGTTTTCAGAATTTTATTTTAGTTAAATTACAATAATTAAAAAATAAATCCGAAAACGTGTTTTGTGACAGAAATACCTCAGCTTTTCTATTTATTTAATGTCTTACAAACTAAAATATTTCAAAAAATTTTTACACACTTATTTTGTTTAGATATTATTGAAAATTCATAAATACCTTGAATCAAAAAAAGTCAATAGTATTAAGGTAGATTCAGACTGGACGATGTTCGTACGCATCGCTACGCCAAACAATGCTTAGCAACCCATACATTTTCTATTAAAATGGCCACAGACATCGCACGTCGCGATGCGTGTGGCCAATGTGATTCTAAAACATAAATTTTCATTGAAAATCTATGGTTGCTAAGTAGCCCAGATATTGTTAGGCGTAGCGATGCATACGTACGTCGACCCAGTCTGAATCTACCATTAATCAAGAAGTACTCGATATTCAATAATTTACCATACTGCGTTTTGAACATTTTTATTCCTTACTTGAATGTAGTTTTATACATAAGCAAGTTTTGAATAAAATAAATCGATATTATATTACCAATTTTAAAAATTTGATACGAGGAATAATCGATCTTTCTCATTGGAACCTCCCTGTACAGTTACAAGCATTTTTAAGCTTTTATTCTAAGCCGCTCGTCAATCGCTCTTAAGAAATCTGGACAGTGATCGCCTGGTATTCCCTCTACGTGTAATTTCGCATCTCTTATGTATAATTGTGTAGTGAATATCACAGTATCCCTCAAGGTCATGATAACCATTCTTATCTACAAGAATATCAAAAGACAAGGGATAAGCCAGTCCTTTACAAATATTAATCTTTAGAAACACCCACATGGTTGTGTCAACTTGAAACATATTTAAAATTATTGATTACAGTCCACAAATTGATTCCCAGCAGACTACACACAATTTTTTGCAATTTTCATTTTCAAGAAAGCATTAAGCCAAAACTGGGTATCCCATTACTATCGTGTATGAAATTTCGACACATAATCTGCAACCGCAAATATGATTATTATGGTTCTGCAGTTGCACCAGCGAGGTCTATTTTTTTAACCAATGAAATATCTTGGTTAAAATCTTTAATTTTTCTCATACTAGCGACAATTTTATTTCTTTAAAAAAACGTTTTTTTTGTTTGATTTAATCGTGCATATTTTTTGCCAAATTGAAATAATACGTAGAATCAATAACTTAGATTATTTATAACACTCCTATGCTTCTAGCAATGATAAAACATCACTGGAAAAGCGCCACGTGCGATGACTGCTGATATTAAAAAAAAAAACGTGGAAAATGTTAACAAATACAAAAATAAAGATATTTCTTTACGTAATAACTCCATTTTTTATTCCGTTAAGTAATTAGTAATTACATAATCGCCGGATCTTGTTTGCGATTATATCTTTCCAATTAATATCAAGTTTCCTGTTTATCCTGCTAATGCCCGAGGACCCTTCCGATGTCTTGAAAAAAAACAACGGATTATATCTTGTTCTAACAAGGCGCTAAGATTATCATGGGGTTGCAGATAAAACTCATAAAAACAGCTATAAGTACTGTTTAATGAAATTTGAGTGTGAAAAGACTTTTTGGTTGAATAAAGAAACGACATATCCAAATTGTTTACTAGGGCTGAAGCAAATGACAGTAAATACAGGTAGTACAAATCGGAGCATTTCAAACCAGGTACGAGTACATGTCATATTATATAAACGGGATAAACACGTTAAAAGCATATTTTCAAAGACGTAAGTTATATTTATGTTTCTGAAAAATACTGTCATTTTTCAAACAATACCACATTCGTCGCACGTAAACATCTTTTATACTAATTTAAACAAAATACATATTTCTGGATCATTTTAAACTAAAAATATAGAATATGTTTATTAAAACACATAACAATTCAAGAGGTGGGAATGGGTGCCGCCGCCCCAGGAATAATTTATTGGATAACCAACACCCCTTTCATAGGTCACTCCAAGTGGTTCGCTACGATTGGTGACTAAGCAGGGGTGTTCGGACTCTTGGGGAGGAATTTTATCTAAGTATTAGTGACGGATGTGTTTGCCCATCTAATGAGCGGCAAACCGGATCGGGAGAGACTGGTTGAGGGAAGCCTTTTGATCTTTCCAGTTGGTCTTTCTCGACCCATCACCCTCCACTGCAGTGGGATGAAAGGATTCATACGTCCGACTCTCTTGGACTCAGCGACCCGCAGATTCCTACCCACCCATGATCACTTGTTCCCTCCCAGAACTTCTTTCCTTCCTTTCACTAAAAAGACTCTCCATGCAACACGCCCAAATATGACATAGGCCTCAAATTAATACAATTTTCTCAGGGCCTCCTGTGTGGAGCTAATGTAAAAAAAAACATATACATACTAAAAATAATTATCAATTGAAATCTAAAGACACGAATGCCTTATTGAATGAAATTGAAATTCGACACTTTTAATATGATATAATATTCTTTTAATAACGTTTTTTTACAACTTCATAATTCTTCACCGATGTATATTTGTTAAAAAAAATAAATAAAAGATAGATAATACAATAGTATAAATACTATACATAAATACATGACCACACAAACACCTCAGCACAGGTTCTCCTAGTGAGGTGTTCACGAAACATAAAACATTACTCAACCACAGTTTCAACTTCTCAAACCTACCTTACACACGACATAATAAAAAGTTCAAAATCATATTATTATTATTATTTTATGAAATAAAAAAATAAAATAAAATGAAATGAGGAAATCTATAATTGGTTTCTTAGTTTTTTTTTTTTTTTTTTTTTTTTTTTATAGAGATTACCTCACAAGAGTCTCAACTGCTCCCGTCTGGAGCCAGTGAGACTATGGCATCCCCAATTGGGGTATGTTGTGAGGCTGAAGGAAAGTGGGGAAGGGAAGGAGATGGGGAAGAGGAAGGTAGGAAAGTACCTGGCTATTCAGATCTAGTCACTAAACACGGCTAAAGCCATTATTAAGCAACGTCTCAATTCTGAATGGTGGTCTTACACCAGGGCGATACTGACAGCATCTTCCACTCTGGAACGTGCCGCAAATGTAGTATATATTATTTTTATTAATTAATTGTGAAATAACACAAATTAATCAAATAAAATTTATTTGCGCACGCCGGGTTCGAACCCGCAACCTTCCGATTGGGAGTCAAGTGTTGTTACCACTCGACCACGGACGGTCGTCAAAGCTGGTAAACTCTTCTTTCTTCTTCCTTGCACTGTCCCAACTCATTGCCTAGGTAGGCTGTTGGGGTCGGCTCTCCTCGTTCTCAGGTTGTAGCTTCTTCAGTTCTGGGTATCGCTCTCTTCCTGGCCATTTCTTCTTGGTAAACCCCATTGTAAAATGTTGATTTCCATTTTGATGAAAATAAAATAAATAATTATAATATCGGAGTTAAATATAATTCAGGTCACCAGGAATAGTATGCCAAACTGCAGAAAAGTTTTCACTTAGAGGCGTCCATACTGATCGTATATCCAATTTTGTTTTTTTGCTATCACGACAGCAATAAGGGTTAGAATTTACAAATCCATCTATTTCTTATTTTAACAAAGAGAGACATTGATACGTATTGCAAAGAAAATTACATAAATATTTCTTCCCGGAATATCTTTCACTTCGTATCTTAACATCTTGGACGTCATAATATCAATATTCATTTATTTATTTTATTTTGTAAAAAACAAACAACTTTTTATTTATAACAAAAAATACGGATTTAGACGGCCTCCGTGGTCGAGGGGCAAGTAAATTTTATTATCATTGTTATTTCAAATATTATTCTTCAGAGTGTAAGATTTTCTCAGTATCGCTCTGGTGTAAGACAATCATTCCGAATTGAAACGTTGCTTGAAATGGTTGTATAAACGTGTTTGGTGACTTCCCCATCTTCTCCTCCTCATCTCCTTATCCCTACCATTACATTCAGCTTCACAAGATACTCCGATTGAGGATGCCATAGTCTCACTGGCTGCAGACGATGTTGAGCAGTTGAAACTCTTGTTCAGTATTCACATTAAACAAAAACATTTTTGCTAGGTTAAACAAAACTAAGTAAAAAAAGTTTTTTTTATTTTGAAACTGTTTAGAGATAGCAGTATTATATTGCCTTTAAGCTAATAAGAAGGTAAATGGATGGTAAAACAGGACGAGGAATACAGGATAAGGGTAGGAAATGTTCTAGAAACAATCCATACTCACGTTTAATTTTTTGATCGCACGGTTTGATGTTGGAATACCGATATATTATCATGATATTGTGTGATAGGTATAACGCGCACATATACATACAAGTGTGGGAACACTGGTTCCCCAGTAGCAAAATAATAGTACTCTAAATAATTCAGAAAATTTCCATATTGCCTAATTTCACATAATATTTTCTAGAATACATAGGAGTCGCTCAACATGTTTTTTGTGAAGGTGTCACAAACAAGACAATGAGTTTTTGGTATAGTAAATTTTTTTGTAATATTTCTTATGTTCTATACCATGTCGTTAGTACTGGGGGAAGGCTATGCGGGAATAAGAACTATAAAAAAATTATGAGGAATTTAATCAAGGGCAACACTGGTTCCCCAGCAGCGTCGTTTACCATTTCGACAAGTCATTCCAATTTCCGCCATTCTCGTTGCAGCATACTTATTCCCGCAAAACCTTCAGATAATTTATTAAGTTAATCGTGTGTTTTATATTTGAAGTGTTAAAATAAAATCTAAAGTTATTACAAACCATCGGAGTTCTTAATTACAAACCAGATCGTAAAGAATCGTGATCGTTGAAGTAAGTATCACAGACATCGATTTCCTATACAGGAAACTGGTGTTCCTACAAGTAGTTACTTATGAAATGTTTAATATTGATGTTTTTAAATATTTGGGATGCGGTTATGAGTACTGTCCCCTCTGGACCTATTTATTGGAAAACCAACACCTCTGCTATAGGTCATCCTGTGTGGTTTGCTACGTTTGGGACTTAACATGGGTTCCCGAGTTCATTGAATGAGGGTTTTTTCAGGTCTTGGTGGCGGATGCATCTGCCCACCACCAGCTTGGTGGGCCGGATCGGGATAGGCAGATTTAGGGAGACCTTTGACCTCTCCAGCTGGACTCTAGGCCTATCGCAGTGAGATTGATGGATTCATACGTCCATCACTCCTGGACACACTGACCTTCATATTTGAACTCACTCCTCATACCCCTTTCCTTCCCTGTGCTTCCTCTCCATCCTTTCCTTTAAAATACCATCCATGAAGCATCCTCAAATATGACTATTCCCTGAGGGAAATTATTTCGCTCGTTGCCTCCTGTGTGGAATCAATGTAAGGAATAAAACTAATTCCGTTATTGTATTTAAAATATAAATATTATTTAGTTAGTCTTCACATACAAGCAATTGTTTTTATTGGGTTTGATATTTATACTTATATAATTATTAATATGTATTACTTATATATTTATTAATTATATAATTCTACGATCCGAGATGATCTAAACATTGAACCACTGCTACTCTTCGTAGAAAAATCGCAACTGAGGTGCCTTGGGCATGTACTAAGAATGTCTGATGACCGAATTCCGGAGAAAATACTGAGTGCCATTCCAGAGGGTAGACGTCCAGTAGGCCGCCCCAGACACAGTTGGGCGAGGCAAATCCAAAAACTGTGCGAGGAGAGGATGGATCTGCCATGGATGGAGGCCGAACAATCGGCGCAAGACAGGGACGTACGGAGGAGCCTTGTCGGTGCAGTGGGTCCCCGACCCGAATAGGACAAGGGGAAGAAGAAGAAGAAGATATTTATACTCTCAATTTAAATTACACTGTTTCCAAATTCCGTAAATCCACGACAAACACCTCAAGCTCGTTTGTTGATAAACTGTCATTGTGATATGAGGTTCGAATATTGACTTAACTAATCATAAACGCTATAACGCCTATAACATATTATGTAATATCAAATATATCTAAACAGTTTACAGTGAGGCAATAAGCTGCTGTCGAGAGCTGACTCGGTTAGTACACGTGTTTAATTTATTTAGCTAAAGGTATCACAGTGGCGTGGCGGCAAGAGTGGCAGCGGGGGCAGGTGCCGCGAGGTGTGCGAGGGGTCGGGCTCAGGGGAAAGCAATAAGGATGCAAATTAGGGCAAATCGAAAAAAAGTCACTATTTTTCGGAATAATCTCGCCCTTTAAGGGCACAGATTTTAGAATGATTCTGTAGGTCTTCATCTAAACATTTTTCGTTCAAATTATTCTTTCATAGTCTTAGGCACTTCCATAAATTGAAAAACATCCTCTATGCGACCATTTAGATCATATTTTAATAAAAACAAAACATTTGTAACAATTATTATAAGCAATAGTTATTAGCCTGAAACACTCATCAATATTGAAAGAATCTTCCGAGAAAAGATACATATCGCTGACGGGACTCGAACCCGCACCCTTTAATGGTAGAGCACTTGACCGGCAATCAATAGGGTGCGGATTCGAGTCCCGTCGGCGATATGTATCTTTTCTCGGAAGATTCTTTCAATATTGATGAGTGTTTCAGGCTAATAATTATTGCTTATAATAATTGTTACCCTTTGTGCTATGCATATATAATCTTGTCTTGAAAACATTAGTTTATGAATTAAAAAATAACAAAAAACATTTGTAGTTAAATAAATAAAAATAAATTTTAACAATCGACCAATGTACATTCATTATTTCTCTTTACTTAATTTAATACGAACGATGACTAAATAAGCCTTAAGTCATGTTCTCGCAGGGTTAGGCAGACATGATAAAATACCACACAATTCTGTCTAAAGATAATACATATCGTTTTTACCAATATAGCTTTTTAGTTTTCACAATAAAATATTCTGAATAACACTATTGATAGCCCATTCCTCTTGGAATGCTTTGGCGTATAAGTGCCAGAAAAACTTCAATCGTAGTCGTGATGACGACAAGATACCACACGTCAGGACAGATGTTCTAGTACAGCATGGCGTGGCAAGAGGAATGGTGCCATTGAATGAAATTTCAAAAATAGTACACAAATTTCAATTCGTCGTATTTCAAGGCGTTGGGTGGGAATGCTATACTTGTTCTATTGGCATTTCAATGGAATATGCTCCGGGGAACTAGCGTCATTGATCCCCTCGGCACCGGTGCATAGTCGGGAAACACGTCAAACGCGCGCCCAAAATATGCACACGGTTGACATTAGTCACATGAGAACGGGTCGTTTTACGACTCGTTCTTGAGTTCAACAGCTCGCCTGTGGAACGATTTGCCGGCTTGTGTTTCCTCCTTCCTACAACATGGATCTCTTCAAGACCCATGTTTACTCCTTCCTCTCCCCAAAAAGACCCTCCACGCAATATCTTCAAAGATGAAATAGGCTCTGAGGGAAATTATTTTGTTTTAGGGCCTCCTGTGTGGAGTTAATAATAAAAATTATTTTAATTTTGTATAAATATTGTACCTATCTATCTTCATAAGTGTTAGGAGTGAAAATAAACAATAAAATCGCCCAATGTAGATGATTCATCTTTGAAACAACAAATTCCAAAAACATTTATTTATTAATATTTACGTTATTATAATTCTTACCCAATATGGACCATACGCAGTAATATCTATGAAAGTATGAGAAGAAGAAGACATCATCTGTGATAGAACGGTTCTCCTATTTGAGGGGGTATAACCAGACAATACCGGAAATTTTTCCTTTTTAAATCAAATTCTAGACGTATCGACTTTCTTTTAGAAAAAAAAATGATTTTGAAAGATTGTTATCTTATCTGGTAAATGCACTTTTTAAATTTTGAAAAACTAAGTTTATTTTTTATGTACTCTTTAAGTCTATACCGTTGGTCGCTGGCAGATTTGTTAAATTTTTAAACCAAATATTGTATTATTTATTTATTTATTTATTTATTTATTTATTTATTTATGTATTTATTTATTTATTTATTTATTTATTTATTTATTTATTTATTTATTTATTTATTTATTTATTTATTTATTTATTTATTTATTTATTTATTTATTTATTTATTTATTTATTTATTTATTTATTTATTTATTTATTTATTCATTTATTTATGTATTTATTTATTTATTTATTTGTTTACTTATTTGTTTACTTATTTATTTATTTATTTATTTATTTATTTATTTATTTATTTATTTATTTATTTATTTATTTATTTATTTATTTATTTATTTATTTATTTATGTATTTATTTATTTATTTATTTATTTATTTATTTATTTATTTATGTATTTATTTATGTATTTATTTATTTATTTATTTATTTATTTATTTATTTATTTATTTATTTATTTATTTATTTATTTATTTATTTATTTATTTATGTATTTATTTATTTATTTATTTATTTATTTATTTATTTATTTATTTATTTATTTATTTATTTATTTATTTATTTATTTATTTATTTATTTATTTATTTATTTATTTATTTATTTATTTATTTATTTATTTATTTATTTATTTATTTATTTATTTATTTATTTATTTATTTATTTATTTATTTATTTATTTATTTATTTATTTATTTATTTATTTATTTGTTTATATATTTATTTATTTATTTATTTATTTATTTATTTATTTACTTATTTACATATTTATTTACTTATTTATTTACTTATTTATTTATTTATTTATTTAAATACATGATTTATTTAAAGTACATATAGTTTTTTGTGATATTTCACCCTCAATGCTAGGGATAACCCTGTGTTATAGCGGGTGATTTTTACAGTTTGGGGATATACATTCATTAGTATTGGTTGGTAATATTCATTAATTAATATTATGCACACAATTCTTCTACAATAAAAGAGTTATATTATACAACACAAATTTCAAATAATAAAATCATACAGCAAAATAAATCAAAACAAAATCTAGAAAATACACTTTTCAGAATTTCAATTTTAGTTAAATTAGAATCATTAAAAAATTAATCCGAGAACGTGATTTGTGACGAAAATACATCAGTTTTTCTATTTATTTACGGTCTTAAAAACTAAAATATTTCAGATTTTTTTTACACACTTCATAAAATCATTAACACTAATGATCAAAAAAATTAATAGAAGTACAGGATATTTAATAATTTATCATCATGCTTTTTAAACATTTTTATTGCTCACTTGAATGTAGGTATATATTAAAGAAAGTTATTAATGAAATAAATCATTATCTTTTGATATATTATAGATATAATGTAATATTTTCATATTCTAAAATAATTTTTATATTTAATTTTAAATAATTGTTTTTTACGATATTTTTCATTATTCAATCACTCCATAATATTTTTATCCATAGTTCTTTTTAGCCTATACTTATTTGTTTCTTTTGTTATTTAATGTTATTACTACCCTGACGAAGAAATCATCGGTTTCGAAACATGTAGGTAATTGTGATTATATAATAGTGGCTGATACAAAGTTATTTGTTTAATTTAATTAAAAATGACACCACAAAGTGATTTTGCGAAGTTAGAAGAAATTAAATGTTTAGTTTAAAAAATTTCGATCTTTCTCATCGGAACCTCCCAAAACAATTGCAAGCATTTTGGAACTTTAATCCTCAGCCGCTAGTCAATAGTTCTTAAGGTACAGTTTACAATATAAGCGACCTCCGTTGCGTAATAACTCTGTACTGTAACGTAAATATTCTTGTACTAAATGTATCCACTTTGCCAAAATTAATTTCCCACGAATATAAATTTTCTAAATAAATTCAACGAAATTCTCAAAATAAGCTGATTATAATTTTTAATATGGAGTTAAAATTATGAAAATTCGCATGAAAATTGTTATTATAAGAACAATAGCGGTGTTCTTCATCTAACAGGCAAAGGGCAAATGTAAAAATACTATCAAATCGATTGTTAAAAATTTCGTACAAAAACCCTCAAGTTACGTTCCTTCATACGATTTTATTATTATTGAGTTCTAAAATAATGAATATTTGGTACTAGGTAAAATTTATTCGCCATAAAAATCCTTGATATCAACCACCCAAGAGTCCAAAATACCCAATCAGGGCAGATGTGTATGCTACCTCCGTTACGTTTCGGACAACGTTGGCTAAAGATAGAGGTAGCGTAACATGGCATAAAATCCCAAAAATAAACACCAAAAGTACTTTTGGCTTTGAAAATCTTAAATCATATCAGTGAACAAATTTTTTGTTTTTATTTTAATCTGATATATTACTTGTACCTTTAGCTCTGTGCCCCTAGTTTTCACATATTAGACACATAGTGTGGATCTTGATAAATCTAATGGATTAGGACTAAATGGCCTAAACGCCCTTTGTAGTTTAGATCCAGGCTGTGGTACCCTTTAGTACTAGAGGCTCTATTGCTGCCTCAGGACTAGTCCAGGATTATTATCTATTCTCGTGTAAGTGGTATCTTGTGAAGTGGTTTGTTGCTTGGAGGTGGGATAGTTTGCTATTGTTAAGCAGATTAGGGCTGCCTAGGCTGCATCAGAGCCCCTAGCAATAAGGATTGATAGGATAACTTTCGGTAATTTCTCATCGTTCCCTAGCATAACTGAAGACCTCCAACGAATAAGTGACAATTCACAATTACTAAGTATCGTTAACCACTAAAGCGACAGAATTTTTTTTTTTTTTTTCTTGGATTGCTAAAGGAATTTTTTCCGCCCACATTAAAAAAATTATACCTCCGATTTTAAATATGGAGACATATAAACTGATTTTAGTTCTATATAGCCAATGAATTCACATATCTTTTGTCTATTATCACATATTCGTAGGATTTATAAAAAAAATATTATAAAATCGTAAGGTAACTTTAAAACTTTTTAAAGAATGTAGAGAACATTTGCCATATTTTGGCGGCAAAGCAATCCGTGGATTAGGAAATAGTGCCATATTATGGCAAAAAGCGTTCAAGTAGTTAATATATTCGACATCAATTGTTTTTTGTACGTTAGCGATCTGCGTTTGTCCTAGGGAACGATGAGAAGTTCCCGAAAGTTATCGATACAATCCTTATCGATCGAGTGTGCTAGGGGGCCAGGTATAACCGCAAATTCTTCAATATGGTTCGTATAAAAACCATGCTAAAAGTAATTTTATAGTTAAAGATCCTTTCAAAATACGACAATACCTTTACTTAACGATGTCAGTTATAAGTACTGATTCATTGTTTAATGTTAGAACCAACTATATATAACTACCACCTGCCTATAAGCAAATCCATAATATCTAATATATCTATATTCTTACTTTTATTTTTATTTTTTATACTTTTTTTAATTTAGTAACTGTTATGTGATTCATGTTTATTAGTTAGGCAAATTATTATTATTATCATGGTATTTCAGTTTATTTATTTTTTACTCCTAATAATTTTTTTTTTATAGAAAGACCAACATTCCCGGGTTACGAATAACCCAACAACATTTGAAAATCTCCTACTACCACCACACTAAGCAGAAGATGTTGATTGTGTTGTGATGGAGGACTTAGCTAGCCGAGGAATCGAACACGGAATGCCTGGGTGGGACCCAAACGCGATGCCCACTCAACTCAACTTTCTTTACCATATTCTGCAATGGCCCCATTCCCCAATACAAACCCGAGAAATGTTGAGATAGGAGAAATAATAATTGTTAACACATGTACTACTTATCTGTTAAAAATGTGTATATTTTAAATAACTAAATATATATATATATATATATATATATATATATATATATATATATGTGTATCTTAATTTCTCCGTACACCAACGGCTATTTTTTCTGAAGGGGAGTCATATTTAATTTATTTTATATATATCCTCGTATTGTGTTTGTGTTGGTGCTGTTGAAGTAGTAGGAAAGGGGGTAGAGTAGAATAAAGTTGGGAAGTATCCAGCTATTGGCTGGCGTGGCAGGCCGGATCAAGGACACTGATTGAAAGAGGCTCTTTGACCTCTCCAGCCATACTCTCTCGACCCATCGCCTTACGTCACTCCTGGACACACTGGTCTCCAGATTCCTACCCACCCCTCATAACCTTTCTTTCACGTAGCATCCCCTAAGTTGACTAGACTAACTCGACTGATGCCATTTCAAGCAAAGCTTTAATATGGAAAAGTGGTCTTATCAGGGTGATACTGAGATTATCAGCCAGTAAAAGTAGAAATGAAGAACAAATATTTTTAATTAATATGATGCAAATAAAAGCTGTTTGCAGATATTTCAAGTACAAATTTATCGCGAGACTTTGCAACTATTTCTCTTTCTAAGATTTTATATTTCCTTTTAAAGGAATTCTAGTATCTTAAAATAACAAAATAATTCCAACGATCAACTGAGGGCATATTTTGCAAGCACTCAAAAGAACTTAATAATATTCTTCTTCAAATAAATACTAAAGCCGATTTGTATGGAGTATTTAAATGGCTAGACAATAATTTTAATAACAAATTGCTCTCCCAGCAGAAATTGAAAAAAAAAACAGGTACTTACGTTCTTGAACGATTGTGTTGAAATGAAAAGGCAAATGAAAATATAAGTTTTTTTTCGTGAATAGGGATTCATCTGAAAAATGCTTAATTTATCAAACGAATCTACATACTATAAAAGAATTTCACCGAACGCGAGGCACAAAGCGTGAAATAAAAGAGCATGTCTACCAAATACGTTATCATATATTTTTACAACAACTTTGCATGTCATTTGATTAAATCTTTCTCCAGATTTAAATTTATTATAATAATTTCAATGCTGCTCTTAGCATGATCTCACGAAATTACCGTTAGATAGTGTATTACATTATTTAAAAAAAAATATTCCAATGAAACCTGTACATATATCAAATTAACCTGTATATCGATTAAAATTAGAATATGCTTCTGCTGTTTGGGCCCCATACCAAAAAAAAAAAAATAGAATTATAAGAGCAAATTCAAAAAAAAATCTTAGGTATCTTTATATTAGAATACATGGCGAATACCCGCGATTTATGCACGAAATTTACGAAAGTCTCCAGTCTAGAAGGAATGCGACCCTTTCAGTAACGGCTTTTAAAATTATAAACTCTTTCATTGACAGTCCATAGCTCTTGGCATGCTACAAATTATTCGTTCCAAACAACTACCGCCAGGGTCGCCACCACGACTCGCACGATTCCACATGGCAGAACGGACGTTCTGGACCAGAATAGCATGACAAAAGGTATGGTGCTGATAAATGATATCTCCAGGTCTCTTGACATCTTCAACCTTAAAGGTTTCAAGAATAATTTTAAACAAGAACTGTAAAATATATATTATTGTAAAATTTTCATTTATTTATGTAAAGTTATGAATGTGTCATGTGTATTGTAATAGGATTTGTCGATCTGTTACACATTAAAAAAAAAGAATTTGTAAAAATTACTTTATATTAAGTGCTGTTTATCCGGATTGTCATTTTGCTGATTTATTACGCTGCGATGAGTTGTATCCATAACAAGTGGGCTTTGATTATAGAAATATGAAGTTTGTTCTGTAATTAAAACAAATATATATGTAATTTTTCTATTTTAAAGTAGAAAGATTGTGTAAGTTTAAAAACACATGATCGTGTTCATTGTACCTACTCAACTAAAAGAATCGATTTACAGACTAAAACAAGCAATAATAAATTTAAAAAATATTTTATATGCATGCAGGATAATATTTATATTGCTTTCCTATAACCACTATTTTTCTATACTTTCATGTAACTTTCATATAACAAATATTTTATAACATTATTTGATAATGTGGGCCGCAATCAGTGGTTTACCCATGCTGGGGCACCCGTTTTACAAATTAATAAAGTACAAATAAAAGATAATGTTAAATAAATTTAAATAATACAAAAGAAAAACTGAGATAAAATAAAATAAAATTCAACAATAAATAATGCGATCATGAAAAAATAAAAAATAAAAAATAAAATCGGCATATTTGGGAGTTACGCATTTAAGTGTTTAATGTAATATTTTTTTTTTTTTTTTTTTAAAGAAAGACAAACATTCCCGGGTTACGAATAACCCAACAACATTTGAAAATCTCCTACTACCACCACACTAAGCGGAAGATGTTGCTTGTGTTGTGGTGGAGGACTTAGCCAGCCGAGGAATCGAACACGGAACGCCTGGGTGAGACCCAAACGCGATGCCCACTGAACCACTGACCGGTCATTATTATATATATGTATATTATTTAACGTTATGGATTATTGTACGTAATACCATATTATATATTATTTTACGTTACCGATTTTTTTATTTGTGTACACATCTGGGACTAATGGGACCGCATCTTTTTTTAATTTTTCTGTTTCAGATTTTCGATTGAGTTGTAAAAATAATAATAATTCATCCTCGAGTATTAGATAACTTATAAATCTCAACCATGTACTATGTGATACAAACATATTACATTTAATTAGATACAGACCTTTTGATATTCGTATGTAGGTACGATGTATGGATTAAGAACAGAGGACATAATATAATTTATCAGCTACCTATACATTCTTACATACGTTGTAATGTAACATGACATGTGTTCAGATGTTCTGTTCAGATAGGGGTCGGAAACAGGGTCCTAATCAGAACATAACATGTGAACTCGTGATAAATCCAAACCAGCGCTTCAACATTACACGACTCAATTAATGCCATCGTTAATTAATAAATCCATGTAATTAGTAGTTACTCTACTGACAAATTCTTCAAAGGGGGTTGATTCATATTATATCTGATTTGACAAACTTGCCACCCACCCGTAGATCTTAGATTTTATGATTTCAAAGGGAAGCTCTGAAAGCTTTTTAATTTCTTGGAAACCATTTGAATACTTAAGTGTTAATATAAGATTATTATTATTCCGTTAGTCCCGATCGAAATTGTATTAAAAGTTTCATTTCATATTTACGATTTTAATAAGTAAAGCCTTATGCTACCATTATGACGGTCTCTTTGGTTCAGTGATTACACTCCTTAGGCTACGAATCCGAAGGTTGCGGGTTGTAATCCTGGCGTGCGCAAGTAATTTTTATTTGAACACTTTGTGTTATTTCACAAAATTTTAATTAAAAGTAATAAATGTAAAGTATTGTCAGCATGTTCCAGAGTGATAGATACTTTCAATATCGCCCTGGAGTAAAACAACTATTCAGAGTGGAAACGTTGCTTGAGAAGGCTTAACCGTGTACGGTGATGGCTGAATAGCCATGTATTTTCACACGTTTCACAACAAACCCCAATTGGAGATGCCATAATTGCTATATTGTTTCCTTAATGAACCATATAGGAACTGATTTGGTGAACATGAATACAACATCAACCAACTAAATCAATGAGATTCCATAGTCTCACTAGGTCTAGACCAGTGATTCCCAAAGTGGTCCACGGGAGACCCGACGGGGCCTATGTTGGCGTGATAAAAAAGGGGGTTCACAAGTTGTAAGTGGGGGTCCACGAAAATTTATCTGGTTTATCAAAACCAGATAAATTTTCTTACTTTCTTTCTTTTAAAAATTCTTTACTATAGAGTAAAGAACAAAAATGTTGGCTTGGCTTTACTTACCAATGTAGGCAGATAATACACTACTCAACAAAATTAGAGGAAAAAAAATCCAAATTTTTCGGTGATTTTTGATAGGCTTGTATTTCGGTGAAAATTGGTAGTATTGCTTTAAAAAAAGCATTTTGAAGATTCAAGATTCTAATTTTCAGATTTTTGGCAATTTTTTTTGAGGAGCTTTGATTCTTTGTTCTGGCTTTGCAAAATTATTTTGGCAAACATTTTTCAGTTATGGATCAGATAGCCTGTTTATTTAGCAACATTTGCCTCTTTTTAAAACCTCCCTTAATTTTTTTGAATAGTGTATTTTGCTTGTAATCTTGCATGTCATTATATTAAGTCTACAAAAGACCAAAACGCGAATCGGGAGAAATGGCACTTTAAACTTTTTTTACGATAGAAGCACATACATTTTGGAGGACGTGAGACAACGTGCGTTTTGAAAACCCCTTAAATAATTGTTTATAATGTTTTTTGAACGAGTATCTCATAAATAAAGGCTTTTTGAGAACATTTGCACACTTAATTCAATTTCACGAAAAATGGTCTGTTGCACAAAAACGAACTAGAGCAACGTTATTTCAAAATCCAGAGAGGAAGTTGGGAAATACGTACGTATGAATAAAACGCCTCCCAGTTTCCCCATAATGTTACACTGTTATTATGGCTCTTGGCATATTCAGCAGCGAATTTAATCCGATGTAAAATGTTATGGTTTTGTATGTGAAGATGGCAATTATACCAACCCATAAACGTTAAATTTACTAAATACTGTTCCGTGAAAACGTCCGATAATGTAAAACAGTATGTTTATCAAACCACTCTATAAATGTAAATAAGCCGGAAGGGCAGATCGCTAATGGCGTATATTTGGCTCTTAATGGGCCTTCTCGGGTTCACTCTAGCTTCTACTCAAAACATCCTCTGTGCAGAATCCTCAAATTAATGTAAAACAAGCCTTAGAAATATTTTGACGAATCTCTTTCATTGGTTATAACACTGGTAAACTAACGGATTATTATTGTAATATTTTTACGTGGCCTGCTACTAATATATATATATATATATTTATAAGAAAAACTCTCTTTTATAACTTTTGAAGGTTATTCCCATCAATGCAATATATCATTGAAGAAGAAGATAACAATAATAATCTAAATATGAAAATGAACAAGACACGGAAAAATAATAAAATATAATGGTCGCAACTGGGACTCGAACCCAGCTCTTTCGTCTTACCGGGACGTGCGCTCTGCTAATTCAGCCATTGCCACCTATTATAAAACCGCCGTAATTTTTTTTCCACATTATCGGCAACTACCTTTTTCATTGGAAACAATTGTTCAAAGAACGTTTTGTTACCTATTATTTGCGACCATTATCTTTTATGTTTTTCTGAGACTTGGTTCATTTTCATATTTTAATTTACATTATTATTGTGATCTTCTTCTTCAATGATATATTTATTTGTTTACTTCTCAAAAGATTGCTCATTGATCATTTACGTTTGAAGTTTATAAATTAATGTTTTCAAAATGACAAAACTGTAATTTTTGTAACAATAGAATACATAGGAAAATACGGTTACCTACTTATACAAAATACAACTCAGTGTCCTCGAAGAGGTGTTTAGAGAGGATGTACCGCCGAATAACTAAAGTATAAAACATATTTTTTTTCAAATTCATAAAAAAAAACCTACGAGTCAATTTCCGACCTTCATGTTCCCATTCCATTCCATTCCTTACTACTGACAGTCTCACAAATTTCCCCAATTATTGGGGATGCCATAAATTATTATTATTATATTCGCTAAATGCTTCTTAATGAGTGCAACTGGAAGTGAATACTTATTTATATATCTAGAATTAACGAAGAAAGCACCATTTATATGCAGAATAGTTATTGATATAAAATATTATTATTTTTTAATTGATAAACTAATGTTTAAGAAAAGATTTTTATGCATATTTTTTCGGTTGATTTTTTCAATGTGGATGAGTGTTTCAGGCGAAAAATTATTGTTTATAATAATTGTTACCCTTTGTGCTATGCACAAAATCTTGTCTTAAACATTGGTTTATCAATTCAAAAAAATAAGTAATATTTGACGAGTTAAAGTAAATGTATACATAATATGACTCGACGCCCCCTAGTGGGAGATTTAGCACTTACTGACTTGACTTTCTCATATAAAAATAATGTTGGTTGTTTGCGGGTGAAAAAATGTAATAAGCAGTAATTGTTGAATGAAACACTGGTATATATTGAATTATTTGGCGGGTAAGAGATAAGCCGACGTATCTCGGTGGATAGAGCAGTTGACCGGAAATCAGAAGGACACGGGTTCGAGTCCCGTCGGCGGCATGTATATTTTCTCGTGAGATTTTTTTCAATGTGGATGAGTGTTTCAGGCTAATAATTATTGCTTATAATAATTGTAGTAAAAATAGTGTAGAATAGAAAGAATGAAATAAAAGAAAACTTTTAAGATTATGAAGAAGAAAAACAAGTGAAGAAAATAAAAATGAATAAATAAAAAATTATGTAAATGAGAAAAAATTATGATGTTTTAATCAACTTGTTATTAAGTTAACATCCTTTTCGAGTTTCCACAAAAGCGTATCTTGTCTATTGATGAAAATATATTTTCTTAACTTGGGATAACTGTTTTTGTACCACGGACGGGAATTTAAAAAAAAAATACAAAATTTAAAAAAAAATGCAAAAGCTTACTAAAATTTCAACGTAACCAATTTTATAAATATTTTCAGAAAAATATTTTTATGTAAACACTTGTTTAAGCTAATCTCTGGTATCATACTCAATCCGCCTATGTTAAAAGAGGTTAATTTTTACGTCCCTAACAAGTACACTCGTGGGAAATCCCATGCACTTTTTTATGCTCCGAAAGTGAGGACTTCTGCCTATCAGAACGCGCCAACAAACAGAGCGACTCAACTGCTTAACGATTCTGCATTGACCATCGACATTTTCAATGTCAATTCAGCAACTATCTTTTAGCACATGTCACTAAGTAGTAAAACTGCCCTTGTGTACTTTGTAATTTATAATCTTCTCCATGATATATTGGTGAATAACTGTTTTATGGAGAACATGAAAAAATAAATAAATAAATAAATAACAGCAAATATCCAACTTGCGCATTATATTTCGCTGGGTTTGACCATATTCGGTTAACCGCACTGCACACAGCATCATATTAGGCATCTTGCGGTTAAGATTATGCAAGACATCATATCATATTCATGAGGAGTGGCGATGTTGGAGCGAACTGCCTTATAATTAATATTATGCTAAACAGATTGCACAAATAATTGGTGCATTCAAAATTCTGCTTCCGTTAACTTCAATAGACTATCACTCGTGTTGATCGAAATCGCTTACAAAAAACACAGTAAATTGAAAATAACGAACAAACTATTTGCCGTGTCATTTGGAAAAATAAAAGGGTGTTTCTGCTAAACGCACCAGAAAATGCATTATTTAATACAATATTAGAGATTAGAAAATAAATTTATCTAGAGATTTAGAGAGATTTTTGGCTTTATACTTTTATGCATCGCAAATCCAAACAATTGCAGAACAAGCTAATATTGTTAATTCTGAATTTGATACACGAGATCGATAAAAATGTCAGAAAAAATGTCCCAAGGTCCATCAACCTGTAACTTAAAAGTTGTAGGTTATTTCTATGTAAATTATGTCTATATAAAATATTTCTGTATTAAAATGTGTCTACATAAAATTATTTAATATCCTCACTCTTGCAATAAAAACCATTAAAAAATTAACCGACTTCAAAAGAAGCATTGAGATATGGATTATGGACACAGGAAAGAAGCATATACATTAGCGTGTGTCGCTCTCCATAGAGAGAAAAAAATTGCCTTATTTTTAAACTCCCGGGATCTCAAAAGTTGCGTATGATCTGTAGTTATTGGAAAACGTAAACATAAATTAAATTGGTGTTCACTATTAGCTCGCTAAAATGGCCGGAAGTTTTGAAAAGAATTAGATTTCGTGATTCGGGAAAAAAATAAAACGAAGGGTACATATTCAATATTTTGTAGCAAACTTAATTTTTATTCCAAGACTATAGTCCAAAGAATGCAAAAACATTTTTTTGTAATATATGTGATGTGTTTTTTAAAAAGATAAAAGGGAAAATAACACTTTTTCTTGATAAAATCAAGATAATAAACAATAACTACCCCAAAATTTTTGAGCAAAATACAACGAATTAAAAATAACGGATGCTCAAAATTGTATGATAAAATGTTATGACAACAGTAATTATTGTGAAAAAATATTTATTACCATAATACATGTTAGACGCAACTTTTGAGACCCCAGCCGTTTCTGAATTCAAAAGTTGAAATATTTGACACACCCTAATATATGTACATAGATTTAATTTTTGCAACGAAATAAAGATAAAAGCTTATAAGTTTTATTCTAGATATTGCTTTACAATTTCCCGAATAATATTTTAACATAGGTACTTACTTATAATTCAAACACGTAACCATATACAATGTGACCGTACAACAGGGTTCCCCAGCAAGGACATATTCTTTTCTAAAAATTGTTTAAAAAAAAATCACCGAATTTGGTTAAGACGCTGTGTTCAGGGATATGAAATTGCGCCCGTGTCCATTTAATTTGTTTTGTCTAATTCTGTGTCACGATTCGTTTAGATTTATTAGTATTGTCTTCTTATTCAAGCACATATTACACTGGTGGGTAAAACCTTCAAAAGTTATTATAATAAAAAAATTATTGTCTTTTGTTCTGTGTTTGGCCGTTGGTCTGAATTTATTTTTAGTCTTTCGTCTTTGGTCCAATAAAAATCAAGTAAAAAATTATATCTAAAAGCCGTTTTTCATTCACAATAACATAATTACCTAACTAATTATATAACTAGATGGCCATTAATTAGATTCAAGTACCTACCTAAGTCACATTTATAAAAGGAAAAATCAATTATTAGCAATAATATTTTCATTTTTTTTAAAGAAAAAAACTATTTTTAACTTTTGAAGGTATATAAGACGAGAGATTTGGGTTCGAGTCCCAGTTGCGACCATATTATTTTTTAATTTTTATGTTTTAATTTAGATTATTATTGTTATCATCGTCTTCAAAGATATAATATTTTCTGTAAAGTATTATTTTTTTTGTCTAAAGTATTTAACAATTCTTTCAAAGTTGTTAACATACAATATGTTATCTAAAATCTTTCTTCTCAGTTAGATTGGTTCTGTCAAACTTTTACAATATAAAATGTGGTTTAACTTTGACTCTGCAAAATTCCTACCAAAACCTGAATAACGATAGTTTTTTTTCTTTAATACTTTATAGCCAAAATAAACTTTTAAAAGTTAGGTGAAAATAATGGAAATCTCTAGCTGTGAAAGGAAAGTATAAAATTTATCGCGATTAATATCAACTTTGAAGGGAAAGCTGATTTAAATGTTTTTGATCACTAATTTGTTTATTTTCTACGAATTTTCAATTTTTTGTAAATGGTATTTAAAAAAAAGTACTGATTTTATAATTAATTTTATCGGTGTTTTGTAGTGTTCATTAAAATAAAGGTTTTAAAGGTATTTTAAAAACAATCAAAATTAATGTTGTGAATGAACTCGTGTTATTTATTTATTTATTTAAACGCCATTAAGGGTTTTACAATAAGGTGAACATGGAAAGTGGTTTATAGGGGGAAACAGTATTATATTAAGCACAATAAGGTTCTCTGAAGTAATATAGAAATATCTTTAAAAATAACGTCGAGTACTTCTTAGTTTTATTTGTATTTTAGGAATTGGCTATTGTGTAGAGTTTATTGTTACCTTATATAAATTTTAAAAATTTTAAAACCTATATCATAAATTTTTATTGTTTTTTTTTTTGTTTTTTTACATTAGCTCCACACAGGAGGCCCAGAGAAAAAAAAATCCCTCAGGGCCTATATCATCTTTAAGGAAGCTGTGTGGAGTAAGTAGTAAGCTGTAAGGAATAAGTTATGAGGGGTGGGTAGGAATCAGAGGTGCAATGTGTCCAGGAATGACGGACTTGTGAGTCCATCCCTCACACTGCAATGCAAAGCGAGGTTCCAGAGAGTCCTGCTGGAGGGGTCAAAACGTCTCCTTCAAACAGTCTCTCCTGATCCAGCCTGCGACACAGTTGGTGGGCGGAAGCATCCGCCACCAAACTCTAAAACGACAAACCTAACCCCCATGAACCCGGGAAAAAATTATTCACGCAAAATAATTCAATTATCCAACCAAACATATGTTGACAAACTTTCGTCAAACAAAAAATGGTTGAGTATTGGAGAGTTGAGCGCAGAAATAGAAGGATTTATGCTTGCCATTTAAGATAGAGTCATTAATACTAAAAATTATAGGAAGCATATAATCAAAGATACAAACAAAGTTGATGATTTATTTAGAAAATGTGTGGCTTTTCAACTATAATCAGGAGTTCCACCGAGCCGAACCCTCTGATATGAAAATATCTGGAGTCGGTGAATTATTTTCCCATTTGGTATTCTGGTAGAACATATTGTTCTTGTATTGTTTTGTATTAATGATACTTATATAATACACTTGCATAACGTGGATTTACTCGATGATTATTTGTGGAAAAGTGTGTGAAAGGTTGGAGTTTTTCCTGTGGGGAAAATTTAACCCTAACGTAAAGTCTGGTGAAAATTTTGAAAAAGATTATGCATTTATTATCTAACACTCATAGTTATAACGTCTGATAGTTTAGAAATCTGAAGTAAGCAGTAAGTTTAGATTGCTACATGACGAAACACCGGTTTTAAATAAATATTTGAAGTATTGGTTCATATCGTAGCACACAATTTTATGGTGGCACATAATTATACCATGGCATTTTATATTTTATACTACATTGCAGCATATAATATATTGGGAAAGTATCCTTTTGTAGTAAACTTTAACACTCCAACCATACCACGAATACTTTTATTTATTTATTATCCTTGAGTTGATTAGTCAGACATCTCGAAATACAAAATATTGAGATAAAGAGGATATCAACATTCCAATGCTCCCCACAATTGAAGTATTATTTACATTTGTGTCTATGTCTTACATTTTAAAGTTTCTATGAAATAACACCGGGTGGTATAGCGGTCCGTTACACTAGAACGACATTTTGATATATTTTATTAGTGTCCCAGAAAACATCAACATCTTATTTTAATTCACTAAAAGTTTTTCTCCTTTTTAATTGATTTCGTGGTGTTTATGAGTGATCTGATTGTAGGTTTGGTAGGGCGTTGGACTCCCATTCAGAAGGCCGCGGGTTCGAACCCGGCGTGCGCAAATAAATTTTATTTAATTGATTTGTGCTATTGCTCAATTAATTATTTAAAAATAATATATATTATTATATATTATTTTCAAATAATATATAATAATATAGCGGCTCGTTCCAGAGTGAATGATACTCTTAGTATCGCCCTGGTGTAAGACCGCCATTCAGAATTAAAATGTTGCTTGAAATGGCTTTAGCCGTGTTTAGTGACTAGATCTGAATAGCCAGGTACTTCTCCACCTTCCTCTTCCTCGTCTTATTCCCTTCCCCACATACCTTCAGCCTCATAACATACCCCAATTGGGGATGCCATAGTCTTACTTGCTCCAGACGGGAGCAGTTGGGACTGTTGTGAGATGTTCACTATAAAAAAAGTACTAGAGGGACAAAACTCCATACTCAACTCAAATTTAGATTTTCAGAGATATCTGACTAATCAACTGGATGTTCAATTTATATAATGATTAAAAATTATATTGAAAATAACAATATAACATAAATAAATAAAATTTTGGTTTTGATTGGGTCAAATTTTAAATCGAAAATTTTAGCGACTATGTATTATTCTCCGACAGAATTGAACACGACGATTATAATAAGTTCCATCTACTTACTATATTTCGGAATTTTAGAAATACTTCTTAAGAAATCTTTTCTCCCTCTTTTATTGAAGATTAACAATCATCAGGAATCAGGAAAATCTTGGCCCTGAGGGCAGCAGCCCGTCAAAAAACTACATTTATACCAGTCATGTTTATTTCGAAGCTATGAAGTGCGACTTCTTTCGTAATATAGCACGTATTTCTCTTATTCCTTTTTATTCCCTGTACAAGTTAACAAATTGCTGTCCATTTGATGAAGAACTTTTAAATTTGGTTACTCTATCTGCCCAGGGTATTTAGCGGTTATGCCAAGAACAAACCATAACTAACGTGAAAACCCACGTCCAATTTAGTATAAGAAAATTATTCTGAGCACATTGCTACAAGCTTGGCTGCACTGAGATGTTCGCTTCTCTCCATTTTAATTGTATCACGGTCGACTTAAATTTTATTACAGTAACAAGGCTATTAAGAAAGCGTCTACAAAACTCGAAAACTCCTCGAATATTCGAACAGCAACCAAAAGCTATCTAACAAATCAAACCCACTACAAAAGTATACAATAAAACTGATATTTTAAGTTGATAGACGCACTATATGATAAAACATTGAAGGGTGTGTTGCACAGTTGTGTCTTGTTCATTTTCATATTTTTAAAAATTAGATTATTATTGTTATCTTCTTCTTCAATGATATATTACATTGATGGGAATAACCTTCAAAAGTTAAAACGAGAGTTTTCTTATAAAAATATAAAATAAAAATGTCCTCTTTACTATATAGGAAGGCACATTTCTAAAGTACAAAAAGTATTATCCTGTTTTGCCTCTTCAAGACCCGCATTAATAAATCCCTTCCTACAGCGCCTACCTTAAGAGGCTAGACTTTGAACCAAACGCGGAACACCCGCGTCTGTCATTCTGTCCCGCTCACAATAAGCTCACGCACACTTACAATACATGCGAATGCGAAATGTGCAAATGAAAGTGCAGGTGAATTACTCGTGTGGAGGACAACATACAATATCTTGTAATATTAATATTTAAAGTATAATAAATAAATATAAAAAAAACAGGTGAACATGTTTTTTAATGTTGCCATCTAGTGCTTTGTTTTTCTAATATTTCTGATTTTTACCCTTCGAGGGCGTTCTAGGCCTTCTTTAAAAATTATGAAGAGATGAGATTTGAATTTATATAATAACCAGCTGACCCGGCAAACTTCGTACCGCCTCAGAATCAATAAATGTTGTGTTTAATTTATTAGCTGAAATAAATTAAGTTTTTATTAAGTTAAAATAAATTGGTACCTACTCTATGTTCAAAAAATGAAATTGAGCTGTTGACTAAGCACAAAATGTTCAGCACACTACACCATTGACAGTTCGAATTGATTCAAATTATGTCGACCAACGCACATTATTTGAAAAGCCGTTCCATACAAAATATATGAAAAAATTAATTTTCTTCATAATTATTTTTTCCCGTAATTTTTTTCGATGTTTATATAGTTATTCTGTTAATCGGGACGGAGACAAATCCAACAAATTTAAGATCATAAAAATCGGTTCAGCCGTTCTTGAGTTATAAATGGTATAACTAACCCGACTTTGTTTTATATATTAAGATTTCATTAATTGGCAAATTTTAAAATTGTTTGGAAGATTGGAGTCGAGTTCAGACTTAGAAGATTTGTACTTACTGTGAAGTATCTACCTGTACGATTAAACAATTTAAACAGTTAAAAATGCTAATTTCGGTTGTGATTCCCCACGTTTTACTACATCTGATGACTTAGCAGGGGTACCCGGGTCCAGGACTTGACGGCGGATGCGTCGCCCCAGGCAGGCTGGATCGGGAGAGAATGGTTGAAGAGTCGAAACATCGCCTTGCACCGCAATTTTATTTTATTTATTTATATAAGTAAAGTTTTTTTCATGTGGTTTTTCGATACCTGTCTCACTAGGATATACCTGTGTTGAGACAGACATAGAGGTACATAAATGTATACACAATCGGTTACATGAATATTATTAAGGTTAAACACATTTTAATTTCTGTACAATCAAAAAGGTAATTGAAAGTGTATGTCAATTCTATAAAGAGTATGATATTACAAAAATGTGGGAAAAGATGATGTATAATTAATATTATTTTTTTTTTGAATTTTTCTTTATTCATTTTGTTTGTTACATGTTTGTTTTACATGGTTTTTCGACTACCAAGCTAGGCAAATGCCCGTATTATAGTAGTCGATAGTTATATACGTTAGATTTGAAAAAATTCTCTTGTTTTATTTCATTTATAGGTTTGGTCCTGTGTCAAGTGTATTTCTTGTCTATGTGCAATTTGGTTTACAGATGTTTGCAATAATGGGCCGCCCTATACCAACAATTCATTTCTTCATTTCGTATTTGAATTTGGTCAATGTATCTGTTTGTCTAATCGTAGCCGTTAGTGTATTGTATAGTTTGCAAGCTATTTTTGTAAAATGTCTTTGTCCTTTTTTAAAGTTTTTTTCCAATGAGAGGAATGGTTTCATATGTCCGTCAATCCTGGATACATTGACCCCCAGATTCCTCCACATCCCCCAAACTCTTTTCCTTCCTAGAAATTCCTTCCGAGGACACAAGACACTTTTTTTCTTGTAGCAAAACCCTATTCTGAGAACACAAAGCATAGCTAATTATATCAATGGAACGTCTGAAGTGCCGCGAAATGAGGCAATTCGTTTCACACGTCTTGAAGTGAAGTCATAAACGCCATTGCGGAAATAATTTCCTGGCTTTTGTATACTGCTTAGAGCTTCGAGCTTACAGCCGAGTGTAGGTGCAGGCGGTGAACGCGAGTCGCTCGAAGCCGCCATATGAGCATACATAGTTGTGCAATTTGAGGAACCGAGGATCAAAAAGTACTCGCGAACTAACTTGATAAATGCCTTTTGGGCTTAGGTACCCACACTGCACATGTTCAAGCAGATGGAATGTAGTTACCCGGTTAGATGAAATTTTTGTGAGGTAGAAAGTTCGTTAAAGTATGTTATGAACTTCTCTATGATTATTTCGAGAGGAATTAGCTTTAGCGCTTAACTAAAGGAAGGAATTTGCGAGGATTTATTTATAAAATTCGTGATATTTAATTAACAGACATTTACAAACGATTGATATATTCGATCACCATATGCGTTGCCTGCTTCATGGTGACCTGTAGGAGGTTCTAGCAAAAGAGAAATAGAGATGGTAAGTTTGTACTTATAGTATCTAAATATGATTAGATTAGCGATTAACCCTTACGTACCGGAGGGGATAAATACGAAGATAATTTGGAGGGGATAATCCCACAAACGAGAGTTATGTGCGATATATAAGTTGTTTTTTACATAACATACTTTCCCAATACTAAAAAAAACTATTCGGTAATCTATTCGCATTGAAAAAAATATCAGATTCAATTTTCAGATAGATTAAAAAATATCTATCCAATTTCTACGAAATTATTCTCAAAGATCGGGTTCTTTCAACCCGATTACTGCGTGAGTGGGTTATGCTCGACCCGTGTCGTGTAAAATGATCGATTGACCTAGTTTTAGCTCATACCTCATTATTATAATGCTTTTTGCATTTCTCTTGTTTTCAATGATATTTCCTTGGGATTTGATGTCCATATGTCAGGGAGGGTCGTTAATATTCGAACAAAGAAGTTAGGAATCGATTGTACTCGTATTTAGACCGTCCACCACTAGTTTTCAGGGTGCGCCTTCGCAATAATGGTAATCAAACCTTTATATTCTCGTAAAGTCTAGTCAAAGTTTATAGGTGGCCGTTATTTGCGGGAGTTATGGTGACCCTTAAACACTCTTGCGTTTGGCGATAAGCGGGTGAGCTGCACCGGTTAACGTCCGTCGATAATCTATAAATCCAGACGTAACTCGTAAAAGCATGATGGTAATCCTGGAAACTACTGGACTGGACTACTTTAACGTGCCTTAAACCGTTTGGTGGAGAGGCTCTGTGGCAAAGGAAGAATTTTATATAACAGATGCCTGAAACACGTAAAGCGTAAAAATGAGTTGGTAAACTTGGAAACTACTGGACTGGACTATTTTACCGTAATGCGTATTCTATTTTAGTTACGTCTATTTTATGTCTCACTAGCAAACATATGTAAAACAAATAGACAAGAATACCAATTTACATACGACCTAACCTAAATAAAATAAAATAAAATAATAGAATCTCGTCAAATATACTTACATAATTATCATTTTAATATATATTTCTATCCATTTATTCTATTTCCATTTCATTTTAATATAATACCATGTAATAAATAGTACTTTTCCTGTGATTTGGAAGATCACACTCTTTATAAAACTAATTCACACTTCCAATTACCTTCCTTTTATTGTATTGAACTTAAAATGTAATTAATTTTTATATTCAAGTAACCATGGCGCATCTGGCATAACAAAGAACTATACGATATATATCAGGCCCCCAACATCTCAGCCCATATGAGACTCCTCAGGTTGGGATTGGCTGGGCATGTCCAGAGAATGGTGGACACACGCGTCCCAAAAAGAATTATGACTGGAAACCCAGGTGGAAAGAGAAAAGTGGGAAGACCCAGACTGAGGTGGGAAGACGAGCTAAGAGGGGGTGCAGCACAGCTTCTCCAGGTAACAAACTGGAATTATACAATTTATGTACCTCTAAGTCTCTTTCGACACAGGTATATCCTAGTGAGGCAGGCATTGAAAAAAAAGCACGTGTAATTATACTATATAGGGCTTAATAGCCGAAGAACAATTTTATACAACTAAATAAAACTGAAATCCAAAACTGATGTCCAGAATTTAAGTCGAGAAATATAGTCGAGAATTAAAGATGAAAATATAATTCGATGAATACGGTCGAGAACTCCATACGAAAATCCAGACGTGAAGTCCAGAGCTACAGTCCAAAACTAATATCAATAATGTCTAAAACTGAAGTTCAGAACTGAATGAAACTGGTGCTGTTGTTCAATAATTGATTACGGAATTAGTTAATTAGGCCAAGAACTGAAGTCGAGATTTGAAATTGGGAATTGAAATCCAGAATTAAAGTCGAGAAATGAAGTGGAAAAATAAATTCCAAAATAGGAGTCCAGAAATAGTAAAGAAAATAAATCCAGCACTTGAAAAAATATGCCTCATATATTCGGAAACAATGTATTATTAGTTAAAAACCTTCATACCTACATACTCACATAGATTGAACTTGTTTCTAAATGTACATATTGCAATATGTATATAACTTATTTAAGACTACCAGAATACGAGCATAAGCCTAGTAATGTGGTTAAGAGAACTCAAACAGAATGTAACATGAATGTAACATGTAAGAATGTAACATAAAAAATAATCGTAGGTATCCACTCTGTTACCAGCTGTTGTCGCAAAAAAGTTGCTTGTCAAAATATTGGTATTTTTATTGTGTCCCGATAACCGCTCGCTTTTCTGCAACAACCACTACAAATGTTGAGCTAAATTCCAGAGGCTTCGTTCAGACGAATCGGATACGGTGGCACATTTAGATGTACGCGTAAATTATTAGCAACGTCTCAAAAGATAGGGGTGTAGTGCTGTAAGCTGTCCCAAATGCTCCCAATGTCCAGAGGCATGGGACTATGCATAGCCGGTCTTAAGTGTTAACACAAGCCCTGCTGTTAGACTTGGCAACATTGCGTTTTGTAAGTTGTGTGAACCGATTTTATATTTAACAGACGAAAGACTTTCATAATATTTCATGCATTTGTAGTAGGATTTTTAAAGAGGAAACGTATGTATCTGGACGGTTAATGCTAGAAGTCCCTGCGTCAGTTTTGGTAAATTGATTTAGGTACCAGAAAGTACTCTAAAAACAACCTTATTTGAATGCTCTGAATACCAATATTAGGTGCCCTAGATCTAAAAAGATGAAAATGTGGCCTATCGAATGTAGAAGTCAAAATGTTGATTCAGCATTTTTTGCGCCAAGAAATCGATAATAAGGAAAAAAACCCTCAGGGTCCGTGTCCTCTTTGGGGATGCTGTGTGGAGGGTCTTTTCAGGGAAAGGAAGGGGAGGAAGTTCTATGAAGGAAACATGTATGAGAGGTGGTCAGGAATCTGGGGGTCAATGTGTCTAGGAGTGACGGACTTATGAAAACTCTCCCGATCCGGCCCGCCACGCAATAGGTGGGCAAACGCATTAGCCGCCAAAACCTAGACATATCTCACCTCACGAACCCGGGCACTCCTGCTAAGTCACGAAACATAGTGAACCACCCGGGCACTCCTGCTAAGTCACGAAACATAGTGAACCACGGTGACCTATGGCAAGGGTGTTGGTTATCCAATAAATGGTTCCCGGGTCGGAGGTACCCATACCCGCCTCCTAAATTATACTTTCATCCTTCCTCTGCATAATTTTACTCTTTTACAATTTGATAGGCGGGTATGGGTACCGCCGCCCCGGGAACCATTTGTTGGATAACCAACACCTCTGCCATAATTCACCCCAAGTGTTTCGCAACGTTTAATGACTTAGCAGAGGTGCCCGGGTTCATTGGCTGAGGTTTGTATGGGTCTTGGTGGCGGATGCGTCTGCCCACCAATTGAGTAGCATGCCAGATCAGGAGAGACTGGTTGAGGGAGACCTCTTGACTTCTCCAGCAGGAATCTCTCGGAATATCACCTTGCACCGCAGTGGGAGGGATGGAATCGTTCGTCTGTCACTCCTGGACACACTGACCCCCTTATTCTCCTACCCATCCGTCATACTCTTTTCCTTCCCAGAACATCCTCTCCCTCCTTTCATAAAAAAACCCTCCACATAGCATCCCCAAAGATGACATAGGCCATGAGGAGAATTATTTTCTGGAGGGCCTCCTGTACGGATCTATTGTAAAAAAAAAGTACCAAGCCCTCACTGCCATACTTCAAGCTTGCAGCACTCCATTATCAAATATTGAAACGCTTAAAATGATAGTAAACATAATATTAAATGTTATATTTTCTGTAAAAAATATTTATAAAAGTTACCTTGATGTTTTATTCAATAATGATTACATACTGAAAACAGAATCGCAATATTTTCAATCGAAATCACCATCACAATGTAAAAAATGCGCACTTGCCATATGGGAATGTGAACAAATGACTGAGAATTTTACGACTACACGCAACGTTGCCAAACTTCCAACAGCACGGCTTGTTTCTTCCAGAACGGCTTTGGACTATGGCATCACCAATATTTGAGAAGGTATATTTAGAGGTTGAAGGGAGTGGTGAGGAGGAGACATGGAACTAAGATTCTAGGGAACCGGCATACTGTGTTGTATCGTACGGGAACCGATGTAGCCAGGGCAGCTGGTAGGAGCGGGGTATTGCGGCCAGCGTGCGGGGGGAGGGCGGTGGTTTAGAGATAAGGGCCGGACTTTGAATGGGAATAATTATTATATGTATATTTTTGTTTAAACGTTTGTTTTTTTATATCACACTTTGGACATAAATTATTATATCCCATTGCGCAACCGATTTGGGCCGTCAGGCCGGACTGTGAATGGGAATAATTATTTTATTTATTTTTTATTAAAAACACGTTTGTTTTTTATATCACATTTTGTACATAAATTATAATATCTCATTACGCAACGTATTATTAGCTGAACAATAAATAGCGGTAAAAAGTGAAAAAAATGCTAAAGTTGTAGTACTCCGCTTACTTTTGATGCGCCGCATCCAAAAAATTCGGCAGGGGAAAAAGACAGGAGGGGAAGGGAAATCCGGGAGGAACAGAGGGCAATTAAGGAGGGGTTCGAGAGAGAGGGAAGGAGAGGGGGAAGGCGGAGAAGGTGGAAGGGGAATGCAAGAGGGGGGATTCGCGAGAAGGGGACGGGGACGAACGGGAAACAACAGGGTGAAAAATTCTTTATTTAAGTTGCATAGCAACGCATGCCGGGTATCAGCTAGTACATAATAAAAAATACAGAAATTTATATGAAAATTATACACAACAAAAAATTGTTCGTGAAAGCAAGAAAAACATTCATTTTATGAAGCTTATTCTGGTAATATTGAAGATGATAAAGACAAAATATCATAGTATAATGAAAATAAGATAAGATACGAAATTTAATAATAATTCAGAATAATATAAATAAAGCAAAAAGTATGTATGTTTATTATCAGATCTGTAGGTTGCGTTGGGGTTACTTAATAATTTGAATTAGTTCCTCATCTTCGTGTTTAGTTAGCCATAATTTGATGTATTATTTAAACTTTTATGATGTTTTAATTGTTAATGCTTGAGTTTTAGGAAAGGAGTGCTCGTTATTAATATAATAAAAAAAATATTTACAGTTTTACAGTGATAAAAAAATATAAAAAGAAAAAAATTAATAATAATTTAAAAATTATGAAAGCGTAATAAAATAATTGTGAATAGTGGTCTAATACTAAGTCGATACTGAGAGTATCTTCCATTCTGGGAATGTGCCACAAATATACCTAATGTTAAATTCAATTGTGAAAACGCAAATCAATCGAATCATTTTTATCTGCGCGCGCCGGGATTTGAGCCCGCGACCTCAGGATCGCTAGTCGAGAGCCTTGCCCCTCGAACACGGAGGCACGTCGATGTGACTTTCACATAACAATACAGTGATTATTTACTTTGAACTAACATTTTACACATAAGTAAAAAGGGGATTAAATTGCTAGGAAAAGAAGTAAAAATAATGGTCCAAAAGACACGAAGTAAAAATATTTAAAAATGAAAGAGCTAAATGATGAATAATGCGTACGATAGTATGATAGAGTAAATCACAAGTTAATAATAAAAGTTTGTTGATAATTTATAATTATTATAAATTAAGATGACTGATTCGGCCCACTGACATTCGTAATTCACTTGTCACTGGGATAGCGCGCGATGGCGGATGAAATGAACACATTGAGAAATTATAAAATGTCTATTTAAGCGATGTTTAAACACTTAAATATGAAAGGTAAGACCGTTTTTCTTTTTAAATGTCTCTGAAGAACTGCTTTTGCATAATTTAACGGCACAGTGAACCATTTTTCTATGTCTTATCAACGTTTTACCAGGAGCACAATGCGCGACCGAAGTGTGACAACCAATGTTAGCCGTGTGGGTAAAATTCTCGAAAAGACACACTCTGTGCAGGCGGACACACTCAACATGCCGTCTCTATAATATCCATACTCTTTGGGAGGAGATTAGAAGAGAAAGTTTGTAAAATGTTTCACTTTAGCCCTCTGTCTCAAATTTCTAGACTATAAAATATGATAATTTGCTAAAGTTGACATTTTCGTTGTAATTTACACAGATTCAGAAAAATGCTCTGCTATTGCACAAAAATAAGTAACAATTTTTGAGCTTATCACTAGTGCATCACTTGTGTTTCTCTTTGTGTCTCTTGCCTCTTTTTAAGTTATTTATTCTTTGAGTGGGTTTTTATATAATTTTGTATTTTTATGTAGATATTATGTACCATTTGACTGAGTCGGTTTTTTTCTAATTGTATGCACTAATTTGTATATTTTATAGATTTTTTTGTAACTGGATTGTTTTCGCGTAAGAGTAAGAGACCTCACGTAATCTATAAGAACCCATTAAAAATAGATAAATAAACTACTGGGCTATTAATAGCCAGTGACCATCGTTTTCGTCACAAAACACGTTCTCGGATTTATTTTTTAATGATTTTAATTTAACTAAAATTAAAATTATGAAAAATGTGTTTTTTAGATTATGTATTGAATTTTGTTGTTAATAATATTATTTGAAATTTGTGTTGTATAATACAATATGTCGTTTGAAAATTTAACAAATCTGCGAACGACCAACGGTATAACCTTAGTATATTAAAAATAAATAGTTTTTCAAAATTAAAAAATGCGTTTACCAGATAAAATAACAAACTTTCAAAATTAATTTATGTTTTTTTGTAAAAAAAAACGTTTAGAATTTGATTTAAAAAGGACTAATTTCCGCTATTCTCTAGTAATATCTCTCTTAAGATATGGTCACATTGCCTAGCAATGTGTAATATACGCATGGTGGTTTTTCACACGGGCGACATGTAGAGTATATATTTCACACCAGTATAAATGCAGTCGTGTTCCCGGGAAGGCGTTTTCTCTCTTCAGAGGTTGAATGTTATTAATTATTTTTAGTGGTCGGGGTTGAACTCTCGGTGATAAACTTCCGTGAAATATGATACTTGCTCGCTGCGGTGCGACATATGAATACATTTATTAATTATCTAGGAGCGTCAGGTTGCCTACAAATATTAAACATTCACAGCGCTTTGTTAACACGGTTATTTAATTAACTATCTGTACTTTAGTATTTGACTGGAATATTAAAAGACGAGTATTATTAATAGTTAAACTATGTCCATAGTGAAGTAAATGTAAGGAAGTAAGGAGCAGTTTCTGAAAGCTGAAAACATTGATTGTATTTTTGGAAAGTAAAATAACATCTCCTCTTTACTTTAAAAATACTCAGGAATCGATTGTTAAAATCCTTGCTGTTACCTGTATATCAAGAAAACCTGCTGCCTGTATATCAAGAAAAACGATATAGAATTTATTATTTGTTGTTGCTGAATAATTATTTTTATTAGAGCAACTCACTTTTCATAACTTTTTAAGGTTATTCCCATCAATGTAATGTATCGTCGAATAAGACGATAACATAATAATAATCTAAATGAAATTATGACAAAAACATGACACAAAAAGATAAAAGATGACGGTCACAACTGGGACTTGAACCCAGAACCTCTCTTACACACCCAGAACAACTAGTCTCACCAGGACCAACGTCTCTACCAATTCGGCTACTAAGACCTCTCGTTTAAACATCATATTTATCAATCACGTATTTCAAATTTTAGAATTAACAAAGTTATCTTCCACTAATATTTTTTTCCATACTATCGGCAACTACCCTTTTCATTTTATTTTTCTGTGTCTTGTTATTTTTCATATTTTAATTTAGATTAATAGTGTTATCTTCTTCTTCAATAATATACTTCTAAATATCATCTTCAAAAATTAAATATCAATTATGTCTGTCTGTGACAGGTTCAATAAACTCTAGAACCAGGAATTGCCATGAATGATTTTTGTCATATTCAAAATTGGAATTAATTGTAATTAAGCAATAAATCGATAAAGTACCTATTTTCAACGAGAAAATTATTTTTATAATAAACTAGCTTCCGCCCGCGACTTTGATTGCGTAGGATTAGTACTTCGAGTCATCTATTTTCTTTTCCTAGGTCCCATCGACGTTGTACCAAAATTCTTAACTTATTTATTTAAAATATCTATAATTCTTGATTCGATTCAAAGTATTAGGCGAATACTATAAATAAATTCACTAATTTAAATATTTTCGAAAATAGAATTTTGATTTAACAATCATGTTTTGCAAAATGTCATTCTCAAATTTTGACATTTTGTATTAAACAATTATTATTATTTTCAACACATTGTAAATAAATAGCTAGCTTTATAAATTATAGCCTATATGTTCTTCTGATGTATGAGCTATATAATTGTAAAGTTTCATTAAAATCCATTCAGTAAATTTTGCGTGAAAGAGTAACAAACATACATACATCCATAAAAACTTTCGCGTTTATAATATTAGTAAAATTATTGTAAAGTCTCATTAAAATCCATTCAGTAGTTTTTGCGTGAAAGAGTAACAAACATACATACATCCATACAAACTTTCGCGTTTATAATATTAAGTAAGATTCTTTATATTCGAAACGTGTTTTTCTTTCGTTTAAATTTCATAAAGAAATATTTTTAAAAAATCGCTTTTTAGCTAACCCCTATTATCAGTTCTAAAATTACAATATTCCATGATATTTCACGGGTTTGCGATAGCATCACATAAAATAAAAGAGTTGACCCTTTTATTTCAGAGCAATTCCGTGTGATAGTTCATTCATGATCAAACTAGATAATATTATTTTATTTGATGTTCTTTATTGAGAGTTAGTTTATCGCAAAAAATAAAAAAAATTTAACATTGCGAGCTATCCATATCCATAATTGGTTTAGGATCTTGAGGTGATATTTTCACAATAGTCGCTGAAAGTTGATATGTAATATCTATAACAAATTAACAATTTCCTTACCTTCCCGTAACTATTAGTTTGATTAAATTATGTTGTTGATTAAAGATAATAAACATAAAAACCTAAGAACAATCTCAGAAGAATGTGTGCCTTAGTAAAGATTGAAAATGCTTAAGACGATTGACTTCGTTTTTCGGCCCATACAAAAAGGACGCCCGGGAAAAAACACTTTTCTACATCGAAAATTGCACAAAATGAATATTTTTTTTTTATACTGCCTTTTAGAGGGTGAAAACTATGTCGGTATGTTTTCGAATTTTCGATGCGTTTCGTATTAACGTAATCATTCACTGTCAAACATGTACAATTTATCAAAAAATATTATTTAAGGAAAAAGTGCTGCTAACTCAACTCTCATAAAGAATAATAAAATTATAAAAAGCTACCGACGTATCTTATTCTTTCTAAAAAATATATATTTTTTAGAAAGAATACCGACGTAGCTTATTCTTTCTAAAAAATATATATTTTTGAAAATTTCAATTTCGTGAAAGTTTCGGTGTAGAAAAGTGTATTCTCCATAAACCCCTTTTCGAGCGATTTCTGTAGGTAAATTTGAGCGTTGTCTCATTCGCACATTTCGCATTCGCATGTATTGTAAGTGCGCGTGAGCTTGTTGTGAGCGGGACAGAATGACAGACGCGGGTGTTCCGCGTGTCGTTCAAAGTCTAGCCTCTTAAGATCGCATGCTTCCTTCGCATTCCACAAATATTACGATCTTCATAAAGCCGGTTGCAGCATCAGAGATGCTTCCCCCTACAAAGATGAACACACACAACCCCCGACTATATCGGGAGGGATGTGCACTATAATCCAATCAGGTCCATTCTACCCCATCTTTTGCGATGTAGTTGACCCGAATAAGGGATGCTGGAGCTTTCATCCCTCTGTGGAAAATCTTTCACGAAATACAGAGGTAACGCGGAGATGTGGACTGAAAGGATTTAGTTTCATGGCGCTGCTATTGAAACAGGAGCTGGACAAATGGAGAACAAATAATTCGAGCTTTATCCCAGGACAATACGTTACCTCAGTTGGACAAGGTTCTAACTGACATTTTTAGGCAAAACCAATTATTTCGCTCATTTCTATAACTAAAATAATTTTCAGAGAAATCTGCACTGCATTTCCGTAGGTGACCTGACAGTTGATCCCCCGACAGTTGATCCCCCGACAGTTGATCCTCGGACAGTTATTCCCCTGATAGTTGATCTCTTGACAGTTGGTCCTCCGATAGTTGTCCTGTATTTTCGTAGGTGACCTGACAGTTGATCCCTTGACAGTTGATCCCCCGACAGTAGATCCCCGACAGTTGATCCTCCGACAGTTGATCCCTTGATAGTTGCCCTGTATTTTCGTAGGTGACCTGACAGTTGATCCCCCGATAGTTGCCCTGTATTTTCGTAGGTGACCTGACAGTTGATCCCTTGACAGTTGATCCTCCGACAGTTGATCCCTGACATTTGATCCTCTGACAGTTGATCCCCCGATAGTTGCTCCCCCGAAAATACATTTATTATATTTTTTGTGCATTATTTACCAATTTCAACCTAAAATCGGCTTAAAAAACGCCTGTTATGAATATCAAACGAATTTATTTACGCTGTCGATTTATTGTACTTATACGCTGGTAAATACAGAACATAGACACGTAGTTTTATCCTTGATGCATTTGAAAGTAAATATGTTTCAAGGATTTGTTATTTTGTAGCACATCCTCTCCGCACATCCCTTCGGGGACACTAACGTATTTTTTTTTGTAAGTAGGTATACCGTGTTTTGCCTAAACCGACTGCATTCTGTGCATATTGCAACTACTGTCGGGGGATCATTTATCATAGAACTATTTCTGTATATACATGCTTATATGACGACGTTCTATCATAATTTTTTTAAACCGTCAATTTATTTTATAAGGTTCTAACATCACGTTGAACCTTTTGTAATTGCCATTTTGTTTGTATCTAATAGTTTTTGAGGCGTTTTTTTTTTTTATTTCGTCACTTTAGTGACTTCGCATTACTTTGTTTTGAGGTGTCAAAGTTTGCAAAGACGAATTGTTATAATCTCATTAATAATTTCTGATTTTGTAGGTTCAATCTTGTGTTAAGTGCTTTAACGTAGTTTAAAGGAAATATTTAATTAGAACGTGGCCCTTGCATGGAAAGGCATTACATAAATGTAATGAGAACCTTATGCAATGAATTATTTGGTCCTAGTTGGTTGCATATGGTTTATCTGAAGGATTGGGTATGCTCTAAAATGTAAAGTGTATTGTAGCGTTTATTTTTTATTTGTTTTTTAAAAATAACTCAAATAAATCAAAAATAACAGTAATAATAATAAGAGAATACAGAATAGAATACACATATTTAAAATTACTACAAGTGTTATTATCCACGGGAATTCGCATATACCTGATACTCATTATTTGTTTTCACGTCGCAAACAACTTGTCGCGTACAGTGCGTAAACGTCGCCACCGAAATCACGGGAACCGCGTCGACACGAATTATTGTTGAATTCTCGAAATTTCAAAACTGGAATGCTATCATAAAATCACTCACATCCAAACAGTTGATGCAGATGTCATTTTATAACCAGTCGTTCCTCGTTGACCGTTTTCTTCCTAGCACATTTACAAAATGTCTGACCAAAGTGCTGCCATGTTTAAAGTGTTGATGACATGAGTCGGGTAAACCTCGCCTGGCTGGTCGTAGGAGACTTGCGTCACCGACGAGTTTGTAAAATGTCGGCAACATGTGCCTGTATATGAAACTCCGCGTAGTCGCCAAGATATTTGAATCGTTAAGTGTCGGATACTTGCCTATTCCTTGTGAGAAGAGCATAACTCTAATATATTCGTATCAATGATATAAAAATATTATAAAAAAATTCGGTATCGTATTTCCAGTAGAATAGTTTATTCATTCGATTACAATAGGTTGAAAGCTTTCAGATGGAACGATGAAAGTACTATCATATTATAATATTTCCTATACTTAATTTGAATCCAGGATTTACTCCCACAACATTTCTTAACATACAGGGCTGGTACTTCAACGTAGAAATATAATAATACATAAAAAACAACCTATATAAATAAGCTTAGCTTTAATTTTATATGTGGGAAAACGTTAATATATAAAACAGTTAATGTATAAAAAAGTTAATATATAAAACAGTTAATATATAAAAAAGTTAATATATAAAACAGTAAATATATAAAATTACCGTAAGGGAACACGTGGGTAATATAATGTTATTTGCTTAAATGAAATGGTAAAAAAATATATTTTACCTGGTAACTGTGGCAAACATACTTACAGTAAATATTTAAACTGAACTTCAAATTGAATGAAAATGATACTGTCAAGGTAATGTAAATACTTTAGACGTGCAAGTTTTTGTTATAAAAAATAATGCTACTGTTACTGTGCTGTAAGTATTGAAACGAGGGATGTTAAAAAGAAAACTTTCATTTGGCTCTTTAAAATCCAAAAAATTATCGAAGATACAAAAAGACAATTGAGATACCTTCACATATAATATTCATGTTTAGTATTTAACTAGTTTAGACTATTTCACATACACCATTTAAATTAAATTAAATAAAAATTAAGCTTGTTCCAGAGACCATTACGTAACAAGCTTATTTATAATATAAAAATTAATGTTTGTTTGTTCGTACCTTATCCGTGGCCATACAACTCATCCTGCGATGAAACTTTGGGAATATGATGTGCGCATACCCGGGATGGTTATAGGATAGTGAGCTCTGGCGTTATGAAATTATATACTATACTATTCATACGGTTGCGATTAAAATTTCATATGATTGCTATTATTTTTTGAGTTGTTGTGAACATGCCCCCGTGAATACTTCTATATATATATACTATATAGATCTAGAGGGAGGGGGAAGAGGGAAGAGGGAGGGGGAAGGCGGAAAATGTGGAAGGGAAATGCGTAAGGGGGATCACGAGAAGGGGAAGCCGAAAGTGGAAAGCGGGAGAGGTAGGAGCCGCGGAAAGGGGAACGGGGACGAATGGGAAAGGACACGCACGGAGAAACATTTTCTTTATTTCCGTTATATACCGGGTCAGCTAGTTATTCATAAATTCTTCTTCTTCCTCTTACCACTTCCTTAAACCTAACAAACATTCCCTAGATAGGAGTTACACAGTTTCATTGCTTCCGGGAAGTTGGGGTCCGATTTCATTTAAAAAATGGACCAGCAAAGACAGAAAGTACACTGGTCGCATAACTTCAGCACGATAACAGCACCGGAATGCATTATTAAAAGTCAAGCATTTGATCGTAGAAAATAAAAAAAACCTGATAAAATTTTCCGCCCCCGCCTAGTAAAGTTGTCATCCCTCGGAGCAAACCTACCCCCGCACTGCATTCACACAACAACCCCCTGCGAATTGCGCTAACGAAACTTACTGAACGCGACCTGCGTTTTTTAGTCAGGAAAAGCCTTCGTTTTGCATGGAATGCAATAATACGAGCATTACGAGTTGTCGTAAAGTTTTGCAACCGATTGAAAATACTCGGAGCCTTTCTGGAGAATGTTCGTTTAACGTGAGGTTAGTTCAAATTTTCGATGATGTTTGAATTTTCAAAGAAACTAATAGAATTTTGTGGTCGAGGTAACTTTTACCTGAGCGAATTATCTCTACGGTCTTCAGTATGATAAATGGAAAATACATTTTTCGCAGAAAAAAAGTTCGTTTAATTTTTGATTTACGCTTTAATTTATATAAAAATATTCTTATTTTTTACTGAATAAGTTAGTTTGATGGACAATTCGTGAAAATAATCATTTCAGTAATCCTTCTCTATGTCTGTATGTAACTCGGGTGCAATGAACTCTAGGACCGAGATTTAATTTGCTTTAAAAAATTGGAATTGATTGTGACCCAACCGCCTAAAGCCGGTAAGACTATGGTATCCATAATCTGAATGAAATGGAGAAAATGAGGGTAGGGAAGACCTGGTTATTCAGATCAAGTCACCAAACACGGCTAAAGCCATTCAGGCAACGTTTCAATTCTGAATGGTGGTCTCATGCCAGCGTGATACTGAGAGTATCTTCCGCTTTGGAACGTGCCGCAAATGAACTGTAAATTATTTTTAAACCGAACCTAACCCAACCTAACCTAACCCGCGACCTCCGGATCTCTAGCCAATAGTCTTAACCCAGGACCACGCAGGTCATCAAATATTTAAAATATTTATATCTTTTATTAAAACTTTTAAAATTTATTAACGGTGTTCATTCGACTTGTATTTTTTTTTTTGAAATTCTATCAGTTACACAAATCCTACAATTATTTCCTGCGATTTTTGATGGATATGAACTATTTATTTATTAAAATTAGAACAACGACAAAAAAAATGTTCTTTGTTTATTATAGATTTGGTGATTATTTTTACGAAAAATCGTTTCAAGAATTGTTGAAAATTCGATATTATTTCAGAGTACGTTTTTTGTTCTTAATCTGTTTCTCTCCTGTTTATCATTGTAAACTTATTTATCACTTGAATGTAAAAGCCTTTTATGGCGTTTAAATAAATAAATAAAATTTCTGATACAGAATACAGATGATGATAAAATATTACCTTCTTACAGTCGATTAAACACTTAGTAGTTTGAAAGCACATGGCACCATCTGCTGGGAAAATATTTGATTAGAATTGGCAGACGTGTGGATTAAGTTACAATTACAGTTCAATACTTTAATTCTTATTTCCAATGGTAATGGACCGCAGATCCAGTTTTAATTGAATTGAATCTACAATACATTGAGTATATTTGCGCACCTCATTCGAGAGTATCACTGCACTCTGCTTTTAAGCCACCTTTCAGAATGGATACGTTGTTAATTGAAATGGCTTTATTTATCTTCAGTGTTCATATCTCAATAGCCAGGTAATTCAAACCTTTTACATTCTACTATAGTCATATGAAATAACGTTGAACTTTTTGCTTATTCTTACAAAATATCCTCCATCAATAAATCTTAATATTGTTTATTGTTTACATTAAGGGTAAAGCAAGGTTATCTGACGATACAGGTTATTATCTGACGATACAATAAATGTTGTGATATAGTAGACTTTTGGCATTATTCAATTTACCACGCAGTAAACGGTTTCGAAAATCAAACCACAGATGAACAACAGTCCTGTGAACCAACTATAACACACTTAAAAAATATATATGTATATATATTTTTTTATAATTTTAAAATAATCACTAATTTAAAAAAATAAATAAAGAAGAAACTTTCTCCTACAACACATAAATACTTGTCACACTTAAACATAACCACGTAAACACCTCAGCACAGGTTCTCCTAGTGAGGTGTTCACGAAACATACAATATTACCCAACCATAGTTTCACATTCACTAATTAACCTTACACACAACACAACAAAAGTTCATAAATTATGTTATTTTCCAAACATTGTTAACAATTTTACCATATCGTAAAAATTTTGTACTCACCGTAAAATTATGACAAATAATGCCGACAAATTTATAATAAATTGAGGGTATTTAGCGAGCCGTAGAGCCTTGACAGCATCTAAGTGAGTAGCAGCCTTCAATTAGGTATTCAAACCGGAGGCTGCTGCTGGGGACGCAACTTCCTCGCAGAATCTGCCTGCCCCTACCGAGCTACCCTAATTGGTCAACGCTGTGACTAAACGCCGCCAGAATACTAAATTAAAACCTACCCTATAACTGTACACGGTACACGGTGGCTCAATAGTTTGTCAATTTTGAAAGCAAAGCAGTTTATTGGTTTAGTAGGAAGAAAATCATCTATTCATTTTGTGATTTTTTTCTCTAAATTATGTTAAAACAATGTTTTGCTAACTGATTAAATAATATTTCTAGATTTATTTTTTGACAAGAGCAGAAAATCCTTAATTTTGTTGTGTCAATAAAAATGTCCCTGTTTAGTTAAAAAAATTGTGTTCCATTAAAAATGGTCCAATATTTATATTTGTTGGTGTCGAAATGTACGATTTTATTTTTACATTAACTCCACACAGGAGGCCTTGAGGAAAATAATTTCCCTCAGGGATTATGTCATCTTTGAAGATTCTGTGTAAGGGGTCTTTTTGAGGAGAAGAAAGAGTGAACATGGGTCTTGAAAAGACTTAACTATGGTGTGATTTCTGTGAGTGTAAAAGAAAATACTAAACTAGGGTTTGATTTCTGTGAATCATTTAATTTTAATGATCATGCAAAATTGAAGAAGAGAATTGACGAGACCCATGTTGTAGGAAGGAGGAAACACAGAGGCTGCCAAATCGTTCCACAGCCAAGCTGTTGAACTCAAAAACGAGTCGTAGAAGGGACCCGTTTTCATGTGACAAATGTCAACCATGTACATATTAGTTGGGCGCGCATTTGGCGTGTTTCCCGACTATGCACCGGTGCCTGGGGGATCAATGACGCTAGTTCCTCGGAGCATCTTCCATTAAAATACCGGTAGAACAAGGATAGCATTCCTACCCGACGCCTGTGCTCTAAAGATTGCAATCCGTTTGTTAAGATCGGAGAATCTATCAAATGTACCACCCGTTTCTGCACAGAGTCGAGGGTTTTTTACCGGTACTTTATGGCTCCTGACCAGAAGTGGCTGCCAATTTCAACCGTGGGGCTCACTTGCGATTTGTACATTATTGAATTAATTTACTTTTTAATATTTACATTAGGACTAACTTAAGTAATGCTCAAACGCACCAAATTGATGTAACCGAACAATTAGTTTATTTTAATTAATGAAGGTAATATTAGCAAAACTCGATCGAAAATCTGAATCAGAAAAATTAGAAAAAGGTACGGATCTGGGACTCAAACCCAGGAACCCGAAGGTCCTGAGTTCGAGTCCTAGATGTGTCCGTATCTTTTTCTGATTTTTCTGTTGCAGATTTTCGATTGAGTTTCCCTAATATTATCTTCATTAATTAAAATATTATATTATAAAAAAATTACATTTACTTTTCTCAGAAAAATATCCGTTAGCCATAGTAAATGAACAAAGATTAGCAGATCAAAAACGGGCAATATTCAAAAATAATTTAATTCCTGTAGTTACATTAGATCAGATAAAAAATGAAGTAGCAGATAGATTGCAACAGGGGAATAATTTAGAACAAATTAATACAAGTAATAATGTTATATTAGATGAATTGAATGTAGATAGTTTAGATAATAATCTAGTAGACATGACCAATGATATTACAGTAGATTCAAATAACGAAGATGTTATTTATAATCTTAGGGAAATCAATATTGCAAATTTAAACTTAGTAGATGATAATGTAGTAGAATTAGCTAACTTACTTCATAATAATATAATTAGATTTATAGATGTAGAGCCCACACATAGACCAAAATTACCAAAATTACATACGTCAAAAAAATTATCTAAATTAATTTTTGATTTAAATAATATAATTTTACCAAAAATTATATTTGAGGACATTAGTTTTTTAGATCTTCATACAATAGTATATGCCAGCGCTATCACTATATGTAATAAGTTAGGAATTGAATTAAAGTCCTCTGATGATAGATCATATAGTTATAGTAAACCAGAATGGCAGATTAGATTAGAAAATGATGTAGTATTTTTAAGAAGTAGCATAGCTAGAATAATAGAATATAAAAATGGAAATAGAAGTAGGAATATTTTGAGACATGTAGACGAAATTGGGAGAAAATTTGGTTATAGCATTGATAGTAATAATAATGAAAATATAATCAATGATTTATTGGATTTATTAAAACAAAAATTAGGTGTAAAAGCTAGTAGATTAAAAAGATATAATTATACGTATAATAAAAAAAATAATAACAGATTATTCCAGAAAAATGAGAAAATATTTTATTCCAAACTTGACGATAAAAAAAATATTATTTCTAATAATAATATTCCGTTGCCATCTAAAACAGATATGCACGATTTTTGGACTAAAATTTGGAGTAAAGATATAAAACACAATGAGTCAGGTCCCTGGATAGAAAATGAAGAACTCAATTGTTCAGACATTGAACAAATGAGTTTTTCTGATATATCGGTTGAATTGTTAGCCAAAATTATTAAAAATACTCATAATTGGAAAGCCACGGGTTGCGATTGGATACATAATTTTTGGTACAAACGTCTGACTACGTTACATCCTCTTTTGGCAAAACATCTTTCAAAATTTGTTAGACAAACTCAAAATATTCCAAATTTTCTAACTAAGGGCATTACTTATATGTTGCCTAAAAGCGAAAATATTAATAATCCCTCTCAGTATAGACCCATTACATGTTTACCGACAATATATAAAATTTTAACCTCTTGCTTGACAGATTTAATATATAATCATTTAGATGAAAAAAATATTTTATCTGAACAACAAAAAGGTTGTCGCAGAAAACATATGGGATGTAAAGAACAATTAGTTATTGATTCTGTAATTCTAAAACAGATTCAAAATAAAAAACGTAATTTACATACTTGCTATATAGATTACCAAAAGGCTTTTGATAGTGTCCCGCACTCGTGGCTTATCAAAGTATTAAATATATATAAAATTAATCCAATGATTATTAGCTTTTTAGAAAATATTATGTCATTTTGGAATACAGATTTATTTATCAATTTAAAGGGTAAGAAAATAGTAGTACCGGGCATTTCAATAAAAAGAGGAATTTTTCAAGGAGACTCGTTGAGTCCTCTTTGGTTTTGCTTAGCATTAAATCCTCTATCCAAAATGTTAATAAAAAGCAAGTTTGGAATAAAAATTAAGGGAAATACAGGAGAGAGTAGTACAATTTCGCATCTATTATATATGGATGATATAAAATTATTTTCAAATTCTGAATCAAATTTAGAGAAAATGATTAAGGTAGTTAAAATTTTTTCAGATGATATTAAAATGACTTTTGGTCTAGATAAATGTAGAACGATCCATATAGAGAAAGGCAAAATTATAGATGGAGATGAGGGTATATTTAGAAATTTCAAAATTAAAAGTATGAAAGGGGATGAGGTTTATAAATACTTAGGATACCCGCAATCGAATAGATTAGATCATACTAGTATTAAAAATGAAATTAGGATTAAATTTCAAACTAGGATAAGAAAAATTTTAAAATGCAATCTATCTGCTAAAAATTTAGTAAAGGCAATAAATAGTTGGGCAATACCTCTATTAACGTACTCATTTGGTATAATTAAATGGTCTAATACAGATTTAGATAGCTTAGAACGATTAATTAGAACTACGTTAACAAAGTTTAATTGTCATCATCCAAATTCAGCTATAGAACGAATTAATTTACCTAGAAATTTAGGAGGTAGAGGTATAGTCAAAATAACTTCTTTAAAACAAAATCAGGTAGAAATGTTAAGAAATTTTTTTCATAGAAAAGCTAATAGCTCAGAGCTGCATAAAATAATTTGCAAGGCAGACAGAAATATTTCACCTTTAAATTTATACGACGAGAATGCCAACATTTTTATAAATACCAACCAGGAATTATTAGATTCCTGGTCAAATAAAATTATTCACGCAAAACACTTCAATTATCTCAACCAAACGTATGTTGACAAACTTTCGTCAAACAAATGGTTGAGTATTGGAGAGTTGAGCGCAGAAATAGAAGGTTTTATGCTTGCTATTCAAGATAGAGTAATTAATACCAAAAATTATAGGAAGCATATAATCAAAGATCCAAATCAAATTGATGATTTATGTAGAAAATGTATGGCTTTTCCGGAAACTATAGAACACATTATATCAGGATGTTCTATATTAGCGCCGTCTGAGTATACATTTAGGCACAATCAGGTTTTAAAAATAATTCACCAAAGTTTGGTAATTAAACATAACTTGATTGACTGTCATAATATAGTACCATATTATGAATACGAACCAAATTCATTTTTAGAAAATAATTTCTTTAAAATTTACTATGATAAAACTATACTAACAGACAGACCAATTGGTCATAATAGACCTGATATAGTTTTACATGACAAAATTAAAAAAATAACTTATATTATTGATGTAGCTATTCCAAATTCCTGTAATATTCAAAAATCTGTTTCTGAAAAAATAAGAAAGTATACAGATTTAGGAAATGAAATTAAAAGAATTTGGCATTCTCAGACTATAAAAATATTACCTTTTGTTATTTCGGCTACTGGCATTATACCTAGCTCTCTTATTAAAAATTTAGGCATATTAGATTTGTCAAAGAATTTGTATATAAAAATGCAAAAATCAGTCATTTTAAATACATGTAGAATTACGAAAGATTTTTTAAATATTTATATTGAGGGATCAGTAGGATTTATCGGTCAAATTAGGAATTCCACAGAGCCGAACCCTCTGATATGAAAATATCTGGAGACGGTGAATTATATTCCCATTTAATAGTTTGGTAGATTTACGTGTTGTTCTTGTGTTGTTTTGTATTAATTATACTTATATAATACACTTGCATAACGTGGATTTACTAGATGATCATTTATATGGAAAAGTGTATGAAAGGGTTTAGTTTTTCCTAAAAAAAAACTAAAGGGAAAAACTAAACCCGTTCCTGTAAATCTGGTGAATAAAAAAAAAAAAAGTTTAAATCATTAAGTTAAAAATTAAAATAAATTAATTTATTACTATTTATCGAGAACTTTATTTTGTAATTGATTTAACTGATGAAAATTTACCTTTCGATAAGCCCAGCAGGTAGGAACTGAAGGTTGCCACGATAGCCTGGAGGTTAGAGCAGTATATTTTCAGTGAAGAACTGATTGCAGCAAAAATGCGTTTTCATCATATTTCCAATGTGTGTAAATTATTCCCGGAGACAAAAATATATACGAATACCTCAAATATATACAAGAGTCTCAACTGCTCCCGTCTGGAGCCAGTGAGACAATGTCATCCCAATTGGGTTATTTTGTGAGGCTGAGGGTAGTGAGGAGGGGAATGAGATGGGGAGGAGGAGGGCGGGAAAGAACCTGGCTATTCAGATCTGGCCAACAAACACGGCTAAAACCATTTCAAGCAACGTTTCAATTCTAAGCAGATGTCTTACATCAGGTCGATACTGAGAGTGCCCTCCACTGGAACGTGCCGCAAACATACCTTGAACACAAAAAAGAAATGAAAACAAAAAAAAAAAAACGCGACCTTCGGATTGCTAGTCGAGAACCTTAACCTTCGCCCATGGAGGCTGTCAAAATAGTCTCACCTGTCCATTACTTACTGATTTTTTGGTTTAAGTTGAAAAAAAACATACAAAAGTTCACCGGAGACCAAAATTTCATTAACATTTTTTTTATTTGAAATAAAGTAAATAGTGGAAAATCATGTACATCCCTATGTTAGTCAATTCAAATTATATTTTTCCAATAAAAAAACTGCACACAGAAAACTTTCATTTTCAAGCAAAAATTTCAAACCATGTTACCTTTAAATAGCAATCTAATTCTGGGTCGCCCAGCCCAGGAAACAACACATCCAGCGAAAGTAAAAAAAGGTTGCTAGCGGGGAGGCTTATCACGTCCTATTCGAGAGTTTTTGACACCTTTTCCTGGAGTTTTCGTCGGTACGACAAATTTATTTATTTTAAGGGAAAAGTGTGCGTACCTACTTCCTTAGTTTATTATTTAGGCACACAGAGTTAAAGCTTTTAACTCGTTTGTTTGTGGCGGGATTTGTCGCGGGAAGCATAGTTAAATAAAATAAAAAACCTTTTTTCAATTTTTAATACTTATGGAACATCAATAGAAATTTTAATGCTTGTGGAATTCGATCGTATTAATATACTTGTGGAACTTGATCGAAATAACAAAGTATATAATAATATCAAAGTCTTCATTTTTTTACACTGTATTTCACTTTAGATGACCGGACCGTTTTCGAACAGTCGTGTCCATCTTCAGACTGGTATATGAATATTAATAAATAGTTATGTCAATTAAAGAACTCTAATCTTTTAAGAAAGACTGGATTGAATTACCGATGAAATATTGTATTTGTTAACCTTTCTTGAAAGATTTGAGTTTTTAATTGACAAAACTATTTACTAATATTCATATTGCTTGCGTACTTGCGCGAACAATAATTTTTTCTTAATATTTCAAAGCATCACTTGTAAAAAGCGCTTATAGGTAAAAAATAAAATACTGTACGTGCGCCATCTACGAAAGCGTAGAATATGAATTCTTTTGACATTCACCTTTTGAAATTCACCTAATTTGTTATTCATACTTAATTTGTTAATAAGTAATGACAAATGAGTATAAATAGGTACTATAGTTTTGCAAAATTGTAAACGATAGTTGTGATTATCCGAAAGTAGTTTATACATTTAAAAAAATTGTTTATCTATGCTGCATTAATAAATAAATATAAAACGCAAACGTAATTTTAACTTTTTTTAGTGGAAAATAATGACACGTCGATTTCATATTAAATTTTATTTTAGTTTATTTAGGAATCGAACAGTTACATCTTAATATATAAAACAAAGTCAGGTTAGTTACACCATTTATAACTCAAGAACGGCTGAACCCATTTTTATGAGCTTTGATTTGTTGCATTTGTCTCCGTCTCGAATAACAGAATAACTATTAAAACATCGGAAAAAATCACGGGGAAAATAATTATGAAGAAAATAATTTTTTTCATATATTTTGTATGGAACGGCTTTTCAAATAATGTGCGTTGGTCGACATAATTTAAATCAATTCGAACGGCTAATAAATTAAACACAACATTTAATGATTCCGAGGCGGTACGAAGTTTGGCGGGTCAGCTAGTATTATATAAATTCAATTTACATTTAATGGTGAATATGATATATATACCAGATAAGGCGATAGGCAACTAGGACAACTGCAGATCGCTAATGTACATACAGCAATTGATGTCGAATATGTTAAGGACACTTAGTCATTGTGAACTATCACTTAATCGTTGGCGGTCTGCAGTCATGCTAGGGACCGATGAGAAGTTACTGAGAGTTATCGATACAATCCTTATCGATCTATTCTAGGGGGCCAGGTCACTAACAATAACACTACTTATGTAGATTCGACGTCAGCCACCTGTTTTGATTAATTCAAGAAAAAAGCATCGCAAAAAGCGAGTTTCATTTTATTTCGCGTTTTCGTGTTTCGAGTGTTTTACGATCATTTTCTAAATATTTTTTTTTCCTTGTACAATAAAAGCACAACCGAAAGGGGGTTCGTAAGTAGGAGATTTTTAACTTTATAGCAGTTTTTATATGCCTGATAATAGGGCTGTTAAGTCAATAAGGAAACTCAAAATCTTATAGAGATACAGTACGTGAAAATTTTTCTCGGTTTGTAAAGAACAACACAGTTACACAGATTATTGATTATATTCAAAAAGATACGACAGGTGCTTCAAAAAATATGTTTGATTATTTTCAATTCGGTCATTATAAATTTGGTATTGAGGATTTCAAATGACAGATGCAAATTCGAGATGAGTATATCTCACATATGCCATATTATGTAGTAGTTAGTACAAGTATTAAAGATTTATTGAATGGTTTCGTCATGCGTAGAATGAAGCCCATTGATATATTATATTATAAAACAGTCAAAATTTTTGAACAGTTTTCTATGTAAATAATTAATGATAATATTTTTTTTTACAATAGCTTCAGACGGGAGGCCCCGAAGAAAATAATTGCCCTATGTCATCTTTAGGGATGCTGTGTGGAGGGTTATTTTTAGGAAAGAAAGGAAAGGATGTTCTGGGAAGGAAAAATATATGAGGGGTGGGTAGGAATCTGGGGGTCAGTGTGTCCAGGAGTGACGGACGAATGATTCCATCCCTCCAACTATGGTGCAAGGTGATGTTCCGAAAGAACCCTGCTGTAGAAGTCAAAAGGACTCCCTCAACCAGTCTCTCCCGATCTGGCCTGCCACGCAATTACTGGGCCATATCACCATTCCACGCAAATACGTCGTCAAGACCCGGAAAAACCTCATCCCAAGAACCCGGGCACCCTTGCTAAGTCACCAAACGTAGCGAACCACTTGGGGTGACCTATGGCAGAGGTGTTGGTTATCCAATAAATGGTTCCCGGGGCGGCGATACCCATGCCCGCCTACCAAATTGAGATATAATATTAAGTCTAATTAATTTTTTTTTATTTTTATTTTTTTTTTTATTGGCAAAATTTTTTGATACATACATTTACAAGTAGATACATACATAATAACATAAATGAAAAGGTAACAAAAAAATCCCACAAAGGCGAAGCCTGTGCGTGGGCATTATAATATGTGGGTATAAAACAGTGGTGGTTAAAATAAAAAGATTAAGAATTAAAAATGTAGTACATATATGTGCAGAGGTAATTGATGTTGCAGGAATTTCTGTGATTGTATTTTTATATTTAGATGTGGATATATATACATATATATACATATATATATATGTACACACATGTACATACACATATACACATGAATACATACTCATACTCATACATATATACACATGTATACATACTCACATACATGTATACATACTCACACACATGTATACATACACATACACGCAATTTTATATATATATTTTTTTTAAATCTAACGATTCGGAAAGACATGGCATATTTTAGTTATTTAAAATGTAAACAGTACAAAATTATAGGAAAAAATTATTTACTTCCTTATTTTTTAACCAACTTTTAGTATATTTTTTATATAAGTTCAAGTTTTGGCATGTGTTGATGGAATTGGGTAAGGAATTGAACAATTTTGGGGCAATACAGTTAATGTGCCTTTGGGCCAGCCTGGTTTTGCAATGAGGCACTGTGTACATGCAAGTGGTGAGTCTTTGACTAGAGCGATTTGGGTTTTTATCGAAATTGTTAGGACGAGTAAATATAAATTTGAGACATTGTAAACAGTAGATCTGCCTTAGTTCCATAATTTCAGTTTCCTGAAATAACTGATTAGTGGGATAAGTTTTGGTCTTCTGGTACATTATTTTAATGATGGACTTCTGGGCAGTTTCTAGAGGTTTCACATGGTTATTGTATGTTCCTCCCCAGGCGATTATTCCATAGGTAATGGATGAAAGCACCAATGCATCATAAACAATTTTCATGGTTCTTATATTGACAATATTGCTCATCCGTTTGAATATGTAACTTAGGTATCTCAGTTTATTGACTGTTTTCTCTAAATGGTAGGTCCATTTGAGTTGGCAGTCTATAGTTACACCTAAGTACTTAGTATATTTTCCTAATTTCACATCTTCGCAGTTTGGGCATGTAGCAGGGTTACAATTTATATTATGGAACTTCAGGTTAAGATTATTTTTAGGGGATGACTTTAGGGAATTATAGAAGGGAATACAAATGGTTTTGTCAAAATTTAGACTGAGAAGGTTTCTATCCAGCCAATCTTTGACTATTGCAATGCATTTGTTGGCTTTAGTGGTTGTTTCTTCCCACGTTTTACCTTGTACTGTTATTGCAGTATCATCTGCAAAGGAGAGAATTTTACCGGGTATTGCAATATTGCATAGGTCATTGATGTAGATTAGAAAGAGAATTGGCCCTAAGACAGTTCCTTGAGGAATGCCATGTTTTGCTAGATCATAAGTGCTTAAGCTTAACCCTATTTTTGTGCATTGTTGGCGATTTAATATATAGCTTTTTAATAGCATGAGACTTTTGTTTTTAATACCAACGTTTGATATTTTCTTTAATAGGATTCTATGGTTGACTGTGTCAAACGCTTTCTTTAAGTCCAAGAAAATGGTTAGAGTTTTAGTGCTATGGTCTAGATTTGAGTATATGTTTTTAGTTAAACTAAAGACAGCATCGTCGGTGGACAGGTTACTTCTAAACCCATATTGATTAGCTGAGAGTATTGAATTAGAATCTAGAAAGTTCATAATTTGTCCCTTTAAGCACTTTTCAAAGATCTTGGATAATTGTGAAGTTAAGGTTATTGGTCTGTAGTTGTCTGTTTTACTTTGGGATCCGGATTTATGTATTGGAATAATGTGAGCGAGTTTAAAATAATTAGGGTAAATACCGAGCCTGATGGAGTTGTTGAAGATGTGACATAATGGGATGATTATATGTTTTTTAATTGATTTAATTGTGATGTTGCTTAAGTTATCGGGGCCATTTGCAGATTTCTCTTTAAGGTTTTCAATTTGTTTAGAAATTTCAAGTTCTGTTATTTCTTTGAATGTAGATAGCTCAGGGGTGGGGTCATTAGACTCTGGAAGGCCGGGAAGTATTTGATTTGAGTGAATAGAAAGACTGGGATTATTATCTATGAGGGTTGAGGCGATGTTTGTAAAGAAGTTATTGAAATTGTTTGCAATGCTCTCAGCGTCTTCTATAGTTGTATTGTTGTCAGTGATGATTTTTTGAGGAATTTTGTTAACCTTTTGATTTCTATTTGAAATTTCATTTATGACATGCCATGTTTTTTTTGAGTCGTTTTGAGCATTAAGTAGTTGTGTAGAGTAGTATTCCTGTTTTCGTTTTTTTATGATTGTGTTTAAGTAGTTTCTAAATAAGATGTATTCTTGCCGTTTGGTGTGAGTCTGCGTTTCGTTGTTTAATGTGCAATGTTTTTCCTGATTTTTATAGATTTTAAAAAGTTTGTTTCTATGCTGAATTGAGATTATTAGTCCGCGCGTGATCCATGGTTTTATGTGTTTATGTTTACTTTTTGGTGGTGCTATTTGTTCTTGACTTTTAAGAATATATTCATGGAGTAGTTTGTAGAAGGTATTCAAAGCTGAATCCGGATTATCATTAGATAGAACTGCGATCCACGATTCTTCGGTAAGTAAGTTATTTAAAGTAGAATAATTGATTTTAGTAATTATTTTGTTAGAGTTATTTGGGTCAGCAGAGATGGGTGAAATTGGAGTATGATGTCCGTAGAAAGTGGGATAGTGGTCAGTTATGTCAATTTTTAGTGTAGCGGATTTATGTTGGTAATTTTTATTTGATTTTATAAATATGTGATCGAGACATGTATCGTTAGGATGGTTAGGTCTGGTGGTATTGTTTATGTAGGATAGGTATCCCGAGGAATACAAAACATTTAGATATTCGTTCGCGATCGGATTTAGTATGGCGTTTTGTATATTTATATTAATGTCACCCATAAAAAATGAAAAATCAAAATGGTTTGAGCTATTATTGTTAATAAAAGTTTTAATTTCGTTTGCAAACGGAATTGTGGATAGAGAAGGAGAGCGGTATACTGTCAAAATAGAGTATTTTTTTCCTTTGGAGGTGAAAGTTACATGGACAGCATTTGAATATTTGAAGTTTGGGTTTTCAATGTTTATGTTAGATAATGAGTGTTTATTGTAAAATATGGTGATGCCATCATGAGAGGTATGTCTAGCCGGAATTGAAAAAGAAATATAGTTTGGTAAGTTGAACGGGATACATTCGCGCATTTGCGTTTCAGTGAGTGCTATAAAATCAATTTGGAAAGATAACGAATTTAAAAGGATACAGAATTCATCAAAATGTTTCCTGATGCTTCTGATGTTCATGTTTAATATATTAAAAGATGTTTCGTGAAAAAATGTGTTTACATCTTCAATATTATCACATTCATGAGTTTCAGGGATGCAGTATTCTTCTGACGGGGCCATTTTGATTAAATCTGGGTGATTTTCTTTGAATTTCCAAAGTGAGACTATTGAAGAGGTATGTCACTCGCGTCTCTAACAAATATTATTGGCGAATCCTTGTTCTTGCGGAGAAGGACGTTCCCGTTCTTCGTCCACGCATATTGGTATCCCATAGATTTTGTTGATCTCGCAAGCCAGAGCAATTGCTTGCTTTGTGGCGTCAGTTTTTCGTTAATATAGATTGGGTTTACTGAATTGGAGTGGTTGATATCTTTGGCGGAAAAATATCCTGCTTTCTTTTTTTGTAAAATTATCTTGTCTTTTAAATCTTTTGTTGCCATTTTTAGAGTAATAGTTTTCTTTAGGGGGTTGGTATATACATTAATTATAGAATTATTATTTAGTAACTCTTCACACCCAATTTTTTTGAAGATACATTCTACCGGTATTTTCGGATTTTCTTCTTTTTTAGTTACTATTCCATTTATTTCCAGCGATGTTTCTAGACAGTTTTGAAGAGATTGGTTTACAATGAATTTTAAATTTTTGTTTTCAGTTTGAATTTCTTTTATTTTTTGGTACATGTTTTTCTTTTCTTCCTCGTAGTCATCAATTTTTTTTGAGAAGAAATCAATTGCTTTGCTTATATCAGTTAATTCACACTTAAGCAGTTTTTTCATTTCAAAGCTCAGCTTCTCTATTAGTTTTTCATCCTGGTTATTTCCCGTTTTGGGCGAGTAGCAATAGTCGCATATAAACGATAGGTTATGTGCTGACTTCGACATGATTGATTGTAATTCGGCGCGAGTTAGGCCACTACACGTACTGTGAAAATACATGTTACATTTGCTACATTGGATGTCCTTTTCACTATTTATGCCCTTTTTGCACTGGGAACAGTGATTTTTATCGAAAAGAGGCATTTTCAAATTAGATTGAAGGTATTTTACAGTATGAAAATATTATTGTTGTTGCAATGGTTTTTGTTGTTGATTATATAGTTAATTGGCTCGTAAATGTGTAAATTAACAACACTTAAACACAGTTTTTTATGCACTATATTCTCAGTTGTAGATTAGTAAGAATGGGTTTGTTTATATTATTAGTAATGACTGTTTTTGTTAGAGCAATTACTTAGAGACTTCATTAATAGTGTAGATAACATACAGCCCTTTGAAGAACATGTGTAATCGTTAAAAGTCTTGGTAATTAATGTAAGTAATTAGTCGATCGCGTAAAGTGATTATTTCATTTGAAATTACAAAAACCAATTCAATCGCAGAAAATCGATACTGTGACATACGAATTTGTAAAACAACGTTCACTTATTAATAAAGTACCTACAGGACGATTTTTCAATTCAATATTACTTAAATAGAAATATTGTGCTGTCAATATTTTTGTATTTGAATTTATTCATACAAGAATATTTAAAATTTCACGCACGTGTAAAGTGTATAAATAAACATCAATGCATATGAAAATAGTCCTTGTATCAAAAAATAATCCATTACCGTAAAATAATCAAAAGCTTGCTACCATTACAATATAGTGCATTCAATTTCAGTATAAAAGCCTGCGGGGAATGGAAAAGCGAAATAGCATTTATGACAGACAATAACGTTTTAAAAAGAAGGTATAAACGTCATGCAAAATTCAAAGCATTGTTCAACTGGTTCTGATGTGGAAGGGAAAATCAGAGGAAGATCTTCCGATTAACAAAAATCTTTCCTTCCCTTACCTTGCCTTCTCATTCCTTCCTTTCTGACTTCCTTTTTCTTACTTTACTCCCCCATTGGCTTGCCAAACCACCCCCGTTTTCAACCACCCCCTTTCCTTTCTTACTGAGCCTGTGGGAACTTCTCTTCCCATGTTCCGGCCTCTCCCGCCAAAAGGGTTTCCGCGACTCACTTCTCATAAAGCTCTTACGAAATACGTTTAAGCCTTTGGCTGCTGTTGCCGCAAAAGTTTTACCTCAATATATTACTATTATTGTTAGGTTAGTCGTTAATTTTGTCGCGAATTGCATGATTAACACAACGGGGCTTAAATTAATTACATATGTTCGAGCGTGGATTTGGAATTTATAATAGAGCCACTTCCAAACTATATAAACAATATATAGTTTGGAAGTGGTTTTAATATTTGTATTTTAGGTAGCTGTAGAAATAGCAAGGATTAGCAATAAATTAATGTTTTAATATTTTTAATTAAATACAAAAATTTTGATTAAAAACTAATAGTAATAATATTCATTATGCTGGGACAGAGAGTGAGGAGGAACATTTCTAAAAAAGTCTACCCTGATAAAGTCTTCTTCATAATATGCGTGGTGTAGGAGTATTAAGAGGGTATTACAAGAGAATACCGGAAATTAGTCATTTTTTAATCAAATTCTAGACGTATTGACTCTTTTTTACAAAAAACATAAATTGATTTTGAAAGATTGTTATTTTATCTTATACACGCAGTTTTAAAATTTTGAAAAACTAAGTAAATTTTTAATACTAAGGTTATTATACCGTTGGTCGTCGGCAGATTTGTTCAATTTTGAAACGATAGATTCTATTAACTAACACAAATTTAAAATCATATAATCGCATAACAAAATAAATCTATACATAATCTAGTTAACACAGTTATCAGAATTTTAATTTTAGTCAAATTCAAAGACAATTTTTTTTTTTTAAAATCTGAGAACGTGTTTTGTGACAAAAATACCTCAGTTTTTCTATTTATTTAAGGGCTTACTAACTAAAATATTTAAATATTTATTATTATTTTGTTAAGACATGATTAAAAAATCATAAATACTCATGATCAAAAAATACTTACAAGAAGTACACGATATTTAATAATTTATCATCGTGCGTTTTGAGCATTTTTATTGCTTACTTGAATGTAGGTATATATTAAAGGATGTTTTGAATGAAATAAATCGCTATATAAATTTTTAATTTAAATAAAAATTGATACGGGGAATAATCGATCTTTCTCATTAGAATCTTCCTGTATATCGTTTATTCTCAGCCGCTGGTCAATCGCTCTTATGCTTGGGTGCCTGTCGATTTGGACACCGCAAAACATAATGGGGAAAGTAAAATCGAAATATAAGAGGAAGATGATTCTCCATTAAATGTTTCGAAGAACCACCACGCCCTTTTTCCAACCCCTTAAAACAGAATTTAGACACTTCTTTATGAAATTTTGCACCCTTGAATTTCAAAATAAGAAGAAAAATACTGTCAACTTCTGATTTCGAAAAACTCCACTTAAAGCCTTGGCAAAGTCGGGAACTCCAACCAGTACAGTACCAATACAGAGTGTAATGTGAAAGTTAAGTTTAGTTGACAAATCGCCTGGTTTCCGTTCAGGCGTCTTGGGTTCAAGTTTTCTGTTAGTTAAGTCCTCTATCATTGAACATTGATGATACTAGAAGTTTTCCAATATTGTCAAGTTTTTCGTGACACGGGGATATTTAAATTCATTTAATTTCGAAGGCGGGTATGAACCATATGTCACCCCAAACGATGAACGATTTGTTTAGGTCTAGAATGCGTTTTTTTTTACATTTACTCCACACAGGCGGCCCTGAGAAAAATACTTTCCCTCAGGGCCTATGTCATTTATGAAGATATTGTGTGAGGGGTCTAACAGAGGAGGGAGGATTTGCCCACCTACTTCTGCCGGGCCGGATAGGGAGAGACTGGTTGAGAGAGAAATAAGCTAGACCTCTCCAGTTTTACTCTCTCTACCAATCAGCTCGGACCGCAGTGTGAGGAATGGTTTCATACATCCGTCACTCCTGAACACGTTGACACCCAGATTCCTACCTACCCCTCATACCTTTTCCCTTCCCAGAACTTTCTCTATTTTCTTTCTGTAACTTCTCTTATGTTCTATCCAGATAGATACGTTATTTAGAAGTTCTGGGACCAATATTCTCCAGTACCATGTCACGATGCTTATTGAAAGGCTTAGGTTTTTTAAATCACAGCCACTATTTATTAACGTATTGTAATTTATAATTATAATTCGGAGGACAAACAACCTTCTTGGCTGAAAGCAAGGTTTTGTCTGCGGGGCACTAGGATTATAATGACTCTGCCCATCTACCTTCGGTACATTTCGAAAACGAGACCATGTGACCCGAAGCACCCATATACAGCTAAAGTAATGTGAGCACTAATCTTAGACTAATATGACACGTTACACTTTAATAATAATAATAATATTTGGTTGATTTATATGGATGAATTTTACAGTTTGGGGATATACATTCATTAATTAATACTGTGCACACAATTCTTCTACAATAAAAAAGTTATTCGTAGTTAGATAGGATTACAAGAATAAGATGAAGAAGTTAAAGAATTATTGGAAAATAGAAATTTAAGGAATTATTAGTACATAAATCACAGCAATCAAGGTAGAAAATAAAGATAAAGAATAAAGATAAATTATGTAAATAAAATGAAACAAATTACTTTGTTTAAAGTCTAAACCACTATATAATCAAATGTTATAATATCTACATGTTTTAAAAGCGATGGCTTCTTTGTCAGGATAATAACACGAATTATTATTATTTATGTTATTATCCTGACGAAGAAACCATCGGTTTTGAGCCATGTAAATATTATAACATTTGATTATATAGTGGTTTACACGAAGTAATTTGTTTCATTTAATTAAAATGATGCCGCAAAGTAATTTTGCGAAGATTGAAGAAATAAAAAATACATATTTAAAAAAACCAGCAGCCATAGGGTTAAGCAAAGGAAGGTGGCAGAAAATAACAGCGCGATATTGCAGAAAACTGTTAGTGGAGTGCATCGAGTGAATGAAATTTCACGAATAGGATTCTTTTTTTAATAACGATTGTAAATAACACGCCCTATATTCCCTCTTTCATAGACGACCGACTTTTCATTAGGAACTTATTAAAGCGACAAAAAGTTTAACTTTTCCGATGAATTTCTACTTTGCGGGGATTTTAGAATGTCTCTGAGAGAAAGAAGAACGGTCCAACAAATTTATTAATAAAAAAATCAACTCATAAAATTCCAAAGTATTTTTTACTACATTCATACATTTTCAAATGTCTTTGAAAACTTTTAAAAAATATGTTTTTTGGTTTGACTGAGACAAAACCAGAGACATTCACTCACAGACAAATTCACAGTGTGTTTTTAAATATAATAAAATAAGTGGTGTGTACAAATTTTAAATGTTTTAATTTTCTTCATATAATGAATGCCGCAAAATCATGGAAGTGGAAATATATCCTCTTCCCGACATCCGATCGAGCTGAAACTCGCAGGTAGACTCGTTGTCGATTAAAATGCATTATTTCAACTTTTGGTGGCAATCAAGCACACAAGCAGACATATACGCTAGGGTGTGTCAATTATTTCAACTTTTGAATTCAGAAACGCCTGGTATCTCAAAAGTTGCTTCTTACAGAGAAAATGAGAAGTGCATATATAATTTTTTTTAAGGTTACTAGCTCGCTAAAATGCATAGAAAATCAGAAAAAAACACCTAAAACATGTATTTTCAAATTATGGAAATTAATATTTTTTTCACAATAATTACTTCTGTCATAACATGTTATCATTCAATTTTGAGCATCAATCATTTTTTAATCGTTGTATTTTGTTAAAAATGTTGGTGTAGTTCACGTGTAGTTATTGTTTAGTATCATGATTTTTTTTTGATAAAGTGTTATTTTACCTTCATGTATTTTTAACAACACATCATATATGTTTCATTTTTTTCATTCTTTGGACTACAGTGATGATATAAAAATTAAGTTTGCTACAAAATATAAAATATGGACCCTTCTTTTTATTTTTTTCCCGAATCACGAAATCATATTTTTCTATAACTTCCGGCCATTTTAGCCAGCTATTTATTAGTGTTATAGTGAACACCAATTTAATTTATTTTTTTCAGTTTTTGATATTTCAAGATATTAGAGCACTTCATATACGAAATAAATGTCGGTCTAACCAAATTAGACCGACATTTAATAAATAGGCCAGATCAAACGATTTCGTTTGTAATATTACAATATCTCTAAGTTAAATGTAATGGGTAAACTTATTGAAAAAATTGTTTTTGACATCATTTTTCCATGTATACGACCACACATCATTTCAAATCAACACGGCTTTGTCACCAAAAAATCAACAGAAACCAATATATGTGAGTTTGTTGATACAGTCCTTGTTGCTATAGATAATGGATATCAAGTCGATGTAGTCTACACAGACTACTCCAAAGCCTTTGATAAAATCCCACACATCATCTTGATAGAGAAAGTCGAAGCAATCGGTATACATGGTGACCTCCTTCGTTGGTTAGCCTCGTATCTCAACAATCGTACGCAAGCTGTAACTGTACAAGGGTTCTGCTCTAGTTTCGTCCCCGTAACCTCAGGATTTCCCCAAGGATCTCACCTTGGTCCCCTCTTATTTAATATTTTTATGAATGATGTTAACAAAACTATCCGCAACTCTCAGTTGTACCTATATGCGGAGGACAAAAATATTGTCAAAATCATTAAGTCTGAGATGGATTGTATTGAGCTCCAGAATGACCTGGACTCTCTGGTTAAAGTGTTCTGTCTAGAAAATCACCTCCTTTTGAATGCAAATAAATGTAGCGTCATATCTTATTCTCGAAAGAAACACACAGTATTGTATCCATACACAATTAAGAACAATATTTTAAAAAAGGTAAATGTAGTAAGGGATCTTGGAGTTCTATTAGACAGTAAGCTTCTTTTTCAATCTCACGTCCAGCATATCACGTCGAAGGCTTTGAAAATGTTGGGATTTATACTGAGTAAGTTCAGTTTTTCAACAACCATACTAGGCTAATTAATGCCTGTGTTGTGGTAGTCAAACCACATGATTGTTTATTTTTAGATTTACTTGAATTCATATATTATCTAATAATCTATCAATGTATATAGCTACGATATGGGACATGCGGTATTGCACTTACCTCCCCACAGCCCGAAATACAAAAAAATATTATAAAAGAAATGTATACTGTTTTCTTAATCCTCCTCACTATGAGATCCTGTGCCGAGGGGGCAGCACCTGCCTTATAAGCCGATAGCGAATTAAAAAAAGTTTTATTATTTCTAGGTAGGCTTTTCTGTATTTATTTTCCAAACATGAAAGAAAGATAAACCATTTTGGGAAGATCGAAAATACTCGAGTTTTTTCCAGAAAGTGTTTATACCCCGTCGAGAATTATTTTTCCTCGAAAAATATATTGAAGAAGTTTTTGATATAAAAACGCACCGTAAAAAAAGGGAATTATTTTGATCAATCTTAAATTTAATCTCGATTATCACATCAATCAAATTACAGCGAGGATGTGAATCCTTTTGATCTGGATTTGTTGCAAAGCCGCTTTGATATCTCTCACGACCCAATTTCATATACTACCTATTCCACAAAAGACACGTCTGGCCTAATTATGTATTTTAATAAAGAAGTGTTCAAAGAAATTCCGTTCTCGAGAATATAGCATTAAACAAGGATTAAACATGTTTTGTGAAGGAATAGGTGGAGAGTTTTTTAGAAAAATTGGTATCTCTCGACTTAAATGATTATAATTTTTAAACTTAATGAGTAAAACTTCAAATTTTAATATTTTAATTAATTAGCGAAACTCGAATATGAAACAGAAAAATCAGAAAAAGGTACGGTCACATCTGGGACACGAACCCAGGACATTCGCCTTGCCAGGGCGCAGCTCTACCAACTGAGCTAACGTGTCCCTATCAGATTCGGTCATATTCTTCGACTAAGAACTACAGTGATTTAAATTTTTTATTATTATTATTTTTTTTTTATTAGTTTTAATAGCAAATTTTGTCCATTATGTAGGTAAAAAGTATAATAAAGTATAATTTATTTTGTCTTTTTTCATAGTCCTCCTCACTAAGGTTTCCTATTCTGAGGCAGCCTGTAGTTATTTTAAACTTTTGTATCTAGTTTTGAATTGTCTTTACATCGTCTGACAGGCACTTCAAAATCCTCCCCTCCCTACTCCCTCCAACCTCACAACATAATAATTTTTTGACCATTCTCAGTTTTTCGTTAATATTTCGATTAATTATAACATACTAGTCGTCAGTGAAAACCTATTATTCTTTCAATAATTTACTCATATTTTACCATACTTGATAAAAACTATAACTGTTGGCTTTCCAAATAAAAATTTTAAAAAATTATAAAAGTTAGAAACGTATATGATATTGCTAACAAAATAGTTTGTTGCGCTATTTTTATAAACTACAGGTTTTTCAGTTTATATAAGAATCTAGCAAGCAGCTTACACTGCCAAGTTCTAAAGCAATCGCATTTATTTCCATCTAAGGCTACATATTGCTTCCGAATGACTGGGCTAAATATGAACTAGTGGATACTACAGAAGAACCAAAAATAAATAAAGAACCATAATGATGCAATATAATCGTTTTAAAATTTACAATAATTTGTACTTTTATTGCAAAAAACAAAGTTTTCTATTTTTAAATGTAAATTAAAACTTTCATTTATTTTTTGGTTTGACTAAATTAAGAATCTTCCTACCCAGTGATCGAAATCAATCACGCTACCGAACAGGCTAAATCACTAGTTGGAAATGCCAAAATCTATTTCGTGTAATAAGGGCTATCATTTCTTCGAACTTCGGCAAAATGCATATATGTCCGCGTGTATCTGCGTAAGTGCCACCAGTTCATAGAATAGGTTGTCATCAAAAGCGAGTCTCTCTGTCTCCCGAGTTTCAGCTCGATCGGATGTAAGGATGTGGGTTTATTTTTACATCAAAGATTTGCGTTCATTAATTCACGAACACAAAATCGAAATTCAGATAGATGTTAAATTTTTATTTGAATAATTTTTTAAAACCAATCAAAGTAATACATCATAGAAGAAGAATATGACGTTATATACACTATAATACACTATATCAAACATTAACAGAATAAGACACAGAAAAATAAATAGTCAAGAGTTGTGACCGTTAACTTTTTTATTTATCTATGTATTGTCCTGTTTCATGTTTCATTTAGATTTATTAGCATTATTCTTCAATCTACAGTGTCCATCACACTTCTGCCCTGATGATGGACAGTGTAACGCAGTCCGAGACGTTGGCTAAAGAAGGAGGTAGTGCAACACGACATAAAACCTCAAAAATATATAACGAAAATCTAAAATCGTATCCGTAGATGTAAATATTTAAAAGGGAGATTAAATTGCATTTACGTGATTGATAAATAAAAATCTAAAGAAAAATATGATAGTGCAAGTCTATTCAGAACCGCGTTAGGGAATATTTTAATCTTCATGTGATGCTACCTTAATTTTATCCACAAAGAAAATAAGCAGCAGAATTTCATATCAGGCAGGGATGAAGACATTCAGTTCTACGTTTTGCATAATTCAGCCGCAATTTAATCTAGAAAAAGCACTAAACTTCCCTTTGAAGGTAAAGTAAATCCATTGAAACGAAGCTGGCTTCCGGCTAAGCCTTCATATTTTATGATGTAGGTAGTAGATGGATCAAAGATGTGAAAAATCACGAGATATTATAATTATTGTAGGATTGTAAAAAAGAAATTCTAAATTAAAAAAATAATAATAATTAAATCATGATCGAGAATCGAACCCTCTTGGAATATCTGCTGACCTACGCTGACTATTGCATCACCAACAATTTTAAGAACGGTGGAATAAATTCATTATATTTTTATCTAATAATAATTAATTTTATAATCGGATGCAATGGCTGAATTGGTAGAGCGCCGTCCCGGTAAGACGTGAGGTCTGAGTTCAAGTGCCAGTTGCGACCATTATGTTTTATTATTTTTCTGTGTCTTGTTCATTTTCATATTTTTATTTAGATTATTATTGTTATCTTCTTCTTATCGGTGATTATCGGTGGGTATCAACTGATAAAAATAACTGCATGACCGTTATGATCGACAGCCATAACTTAATACTTTAAATCAAGAATTTTAAATGGTTCAACCACTTGATCAGGAGATAGACATCATTAACAATAAACTTTACAATTGTAAAGGGACTTCTTTGTTACACGCCAATTCCCCTTACCTCTAAATGTCCGTTCGCCCACCGTTGGCCTTCAAAAAAAATTTTTTTTGAAGCGATTTTATCCCTTATGTATAAAGAAATTATAAGCAGAACAAGGTCAGAATCACTTGGGCCATTCTCGTTCTTGACATAACGAAATACTGAATAGCGTTTAGCCACTCCGAATAATTCAAATTAATTCCCAATGACGCGCTGGGCATCAAAGATGGCGGACAAAATGGCTGCCGCTTGATAATATGAACGGAGTCATATTCGAAGTCTATATTTTTTAATTGTTTTTTATTTATATAAATAAATTGTGGAAAGCATAGATTTGAGTGATTATTAGGAAGTTCGTTTTATTATTTTATTATAAGTACATTATTTGATGTAATTTTTGTAATATATCACAAAAGAAATGTTATAAAAATTGAATTCGTAAGAAAGGTGAGAACTGTCAAATATTTTACGTCGTATTGAAAAAAAATGTTTTTTTTATGCTGCCTTTCAACAGGACACTACCCTCGTCCGACACCGGTACTTCCCACTCGTACGACCACAACTACGCGTACAGCGAGTGTGTTTGCAGAGTATCTGCTTGTTACGTCGCTACCAATTAAATTGTCGGATGTACAAACTTAGGCTACTGAACGGCGATGACATCCACATTGCCTTTTTTTTAAAGAACCGAAGGATGGAAGTTTTTGCAAGAGATTTACGTAGACGTATTGTTTATTATGCAGAGGCGACTCGTGACTAAAATTGACAGCAGTGCATTTGACTTTTATATTGTACCTAGCATTTAATAAAGGTCTAGCAAATTAATTAATGAGAGGTAGTGCAATTCATGCGATTCATTCACTCTACAAAGTTACACTTGTAAAATAATTTAATAAATAATATTAGTATCTCTAGCGTTTGCAAAATCATCTCGCGAGTAAAGGACACGCAATTCATTGCTAAAAATCTCGAGAAACCATTTAAATTCACCACGCACAAGTACGTAAATTAGTATTCATAAATAAATCCATTCCGGACGCATTGGATTACGCGTGAACAAAGTGGTTCCAAATTCTCATGCGCGATAGTGCACGGGATGAGTTATATATCTGCACTGCTCCTACACGTGATTTACCGTTTTGAGTGTAATCTGTCTTGCTCAAGTCACCATTTAGGTGGGCCGAGCTGTCTCAATACTGCCCGATGCAATTAACGCAGTACGGTAAAACAAATTTTTGTGCATATCGGCAAATGCACGACTCGTTTGCGCTTAATAGAAGATGGCTGAAATAATCAATTGTTATGTAAGCTAACAAATTATGTCGAATTTCTTGACACATCAGGTCCAATTTTGAAAATGATATCATTAATATAAAATTCTGTTACAATATTATGAAGTTGGTATTTTATTGCTGCTCTGAATTCTTGACACAATCAGAACCAGAAATGCAAACGCTCGCATTCCGACTAAATACTTATTATTATATTATATTACGTTTGACGATTTGATGATAAAAGTTTAATATTTACCTTCGATAGTAAAATGAAGATAGTTGATTTGTTGTTCTCACCTGAAACAAAATAAATTACAATATTATTACAACGTAGAAATTTACAAATAAAGCATGTTTAAGAAGGGTGCCAAATAACTTGACAACTTCAGGAATGTAAAGTTAAATTGGTGGAAGTTGGTGATAGTAGTGGAGAAAAAGTATTTATGTAAACTCTGGTAAAGCCAAAAACCTGGTTTCGGGGTAACTAAAACCTCGCGCGGCCGCTTCTCAGCGGCTAATGAATATCGAGAATTTATGTCTCGAACTGCCGTAAATGAATGAAAATTATATATTATTCTTAAAATTATTTTTTTTATCAAAATAATTCATAATTTTTCAATAATGTCTTAACAAAAATAGTGTGTAAAAAAAATCTAAAATATATTTTAGTTTGTAAGACCTAAAATAAATAGAAAAAATGAGGTATTTTTTCACAAAACGCGTTGTCGGATTTATTTTTGAATGATTTTAATTTGTCTAAAATTTAAATCTTGAAAATTGTGTTGACTAGATTATATAATGATTTATTTGTATGATTTTATGATTTGAAATTTGTGTTGTTTAATAGAATCCATCGTTTGCAATTTGAACAAATCCACCAACGACCAATGGTATAACTTTAGTATATTAAAAAAACACTTAGTTTTTGAAAATTTTAAAACTGCGTGTACCAGATAAAATAACAATTTTTCAAAATCAATTTATGTTTTTTTGTAAAAAAGAGTCAATGCGTCTAGAATTTCAGTTAAAAATGACTAATTTCCGGTAATCTCTGCTAAAACACTCTTAAAGGTGTAAAACTCTCTTCCATTTTGTTTGCATATCACTGGTTTCTCCGAAATATATCGGTCTGCTTAAAAGTTCTAACAACTAAAAAAATAAGTAATTTTGCATCAAACAAACAACTGTGTGAAAAGACTCTTGTCTGATTATTACACAAAGGAAAATTATTTTCTACAAGTTTTCTTTCTTTGCGTAATTTTGAAAACATCCTTGTTTACACATAACTCGAAAGAACAAACAAAACAATGTCCTTGTTTGTATAAAGGATAACATAAGAGAATAAGTAATGCTAAAAATATTAACACTTCTTGCCGATATTGAAAAGGATTTTTTCATTTAATATAAATTTGATTTATTTCCATCAAACGAGACGCAAAGTTTTCAGTTTGAAATATTTTCCTTTCTTATAAGGTTTATTTTTCTTTTCAATAGAAATAAATTCAGAAAGAAATCTTCGAATATATGGCAGAAAAAATTGTTTACAATTTCCATCGTTAGACTTGAAAACAAAATTATAAAGGCAGATTTACCCAGAGATGTTTTATCTGAACTATTTTTAACTATTCTCAAGAAGTAGTTACTTAATCTGAACTCTACAAAATACTTAGATAAACTGGCTAGTGTTTAGCTATGGCTTAGAGTCTTAAAGTGCTTGGCTCACAAGAAGAACAGTGAAGAGAAAGGAGTTAGTTTTAAGAGAAAAATCCAAGGAATCTTTTAGGACTTAGAATGTACATATCGTTATATATTGAACTTTTACAGCATTCACTTATGAGCGATTGACCGGCGGCTGAGAATAAAAGTTTAAAAATGCTTGCAACTGTACAGGGAAGTTCCGATGAGAATGATCGATTATTCCCCGCATCGATTTATTTCATTCAAAACTTGCTTTAATATATACCTACATTCAAGTGAGCAATAAAAATGCTCAAAACGCACAGTGTTAAATTATTAAATATGGTATACTTCTGGTAAGTATTTTTTTATCATTACTATTTATGATTTTTCAATAATGCCTAAACAAAATAAATCTGTAAATTTTTTTAAAATTATTTTAGTTTGTAATACCTTAAATAAATAGAAAAAACTGACGTATTTTTGTCACAAAACACGTACTCGGATATTTTTTTAAATGATTTTAATTTAACTGAAAACTAAAATTCTGAAAACTGTGTTGACTAGATTATGTATTGATTTATTTTGTTGTATGATTACCTACAGGCTTTGAAATTTGTGTTGTTTAACAGAATCTATCGTTTTAAAATTGAACAAATCTGCCAACGACCAACGGTATAACCTTAGTATATTAAAAAACACTTATTTTTTCAAATTTTTAAAACTGCGTGTACCAGATAAAATAACAATCTTTAAAAACCAATTTATGTTTTTTTGAAAAAAAGAGTCAATACGTCTAAAATTAGATTTAAAAATTACTAATTTCCGATATTCTGTGGTATTAAATAACACATTCTGGGCGTTTCTCTAACTTTAGTGGTGGCTTTAGATGCAAACACACTGAACTTACTCGTAATAATATGTTTCACAATATCGACTAAAAAGAAAAGTTGAAATCCTTTGAGATGTATTGAAATGGGCTCGTATTTATAGTTTATTATAAAATAACCTTCACGTATAACTTCCAACGACAAATGATTAAAAAATATATTTGTTATTTTGTACACTATCCTTGTGAGGTACCAAATAGAATACAAAACTGTTACTTTTATTTTTTAACATTTTCTCCAAATATATAGAAGAAAACTGCTTAAATTCTTAACGATCAAGTAATTATAAAAAAAATAATAATACATGTCATGTTAATCAGAATTTCTTACTAATTTATTAGATAAATCAGTACACTATTTTGGTGGCATTTACCGAATCCATAATTTAATAAGCTTCATAATCTATTTTATTACAATGCTAGAGCGGACCCTTGAAAAATTACGGAATATTATAGATGTGGAATTTGTGAAGCTGAAAGTATGAGTGTCTCAATAAGCGCGCAAGTTTTGTTTATTTATTGTTTTTCTGTTTAATTCGTAGAACTCTATTTATTTTTTTTAAATTTAATTTAATAATGTTGTATTATTTTCATAACTATAACACCTGCAGAACTTAATAATAAATATTATTAAATTTAAATTAATTTAATTTAATAAAAAAAAAAAAAAAAAACGCAAGATAAAAAAAACGCAAGATTTGAATTGCCCGCCAGTTTGTCAAGTTATATTCTTATGATATGACAGATCTTTAGGAGACAGAAGAGAGTTTGTAAACTTGGAGCAATATACCATAGAACAACGCATCCTGATTGTTAAACATTATTATCATCAAGATTAAACAAGAAGATAAAACAACAGTTTCTTCCCACATCATTTACCTTCTACATTCTACGTGAATGGTACATCTACCTCATTATATTCCCTTTTTTACATAGTTAAGCTTCTAGAAAACTGTTTCGGAATTTCAAAATTTTTTACCTGTCAAAAACTAAATGCTTAAAACTATTTACGTAAATCAGTTTGCCATGATCTCGAACCAAAAAGTAATAGCATACATACATTAGCCAAACAGTTCTGAAAATATGATTTACGGCCTGCCAAAGTTTACCAGACATGCGAGCTTACTGAAAACGGTCGAAAAAGCACAACAAATTGATTCAGGTATATTTCCGTCGGTGTTGTGTTGCGTAACATCAATCATGGTTTATTCTCAGTAACTTGCGACCAAGGCATGGTTATTAGAATAATTAATCTAGATTTCCGACAAAATCTCAAAGAAAGCTTTTAGTCGCCTTAAAAATACGTAACATTTTTACGGGTTACCTGATTTGCGTGAAAATTATGCTAAGTGTATCGCTTAACGTAACCCTGTTTAGTGTCACGTAGGTTTTTATTTCTAAGAAACGCTCTAGTGGAAAACTGGGTGTTAAATGATCGGACCACTATGTAAAAATATAACAATTTCTTATAGTCGGTTGAACACAGCGATTACCACGCTGTTATTTGAATAATAGTCAATTAACGATTTAATCAGCACTCGCATAAGCACTAAAAAAACTATTTTAACACGAATTATTTATTTTTCTTTTTTGAATTACTTAGTGAGTAAAACCTTAAATTGTATTATTTGTCATTGAATAGTGACTCCCTCTCGCAGGCCGCAGTCCCTCCGGCGAGTCCGGATTTTTGATTTTGCCCCTTATGTATAAAGAAATTGTATGAAGAGCAAGGTCAGAATCGCTTGGGCCATTCTCATTCTTGACATAACAAAATACTGGATAGCATTTAGCCGCTCCGAAATATTCAAATTAATTGTCAATGACGCGCCGGGCACCAAAGATGTCGCCGCTTGATAATATGAACGCTGTCATATTCGAAGTCTATATTTATTCATTGTTTTTTTATATAAATCCATTGTGGAAAGCATAGATTTGAGTGATAGAATTTCGTTTTATCTACATTATTCTGATGTAATTTTTGTAATATATCACAAAAGAAATGTTATAAAAATTGAATTCGTAAGAAAGGTGAGAAATGTAAAATGTTTACGTCGTATTGAAAAAATATATCTTTTGTACGCTGGCTTTTTTTTTTTTTTTTTTTTTTATTGGCAAAATTTTTTGATACATACATTTACAAGTAGATACATACATAATAACATAAATGAAAAGGTAACAAAAAAATCCCACAAAGGCGAAGCCTGTGCGTGGGCATTATAATATGTGGGTATAAAACAGTGGTGGTTAAAATAAAAAGATTAAGAATTAAAAATGTAGTACATATATGTGCAGAGGTAATTGATTTTGCAGGAATTTCTGTGATTGTATTTTTATATTTAGATGTGGATATATATATACATATATATACATATATATACATGTACACACATGTACATACACATATACACATGTATACATACTCATACTCATACATATATACACATGTATACATACTCACATACATGTATACATACTCACACACATGTATACATACACATACACGCAATTTTATATATATATTTTTTTTAAATCTAACGATTCGGAAAGACATGGCATATTTTAGTTATTTAAAATGTAAACAGTACAAAATTATAGGAAAAAATTATTTACTTCCTTATTTTTTAACCAACTTTTAGTATATTTTTTATATAAGTTCAAGTTTTGGCATGTGTTGATGGAATTGGGTAAGGAATTGAACAATTTTGGGGCAATACAGTTAATGTGCCTTTGGGCCAGCCTGGTTTTGCAATGAGGCACTGTGTACATGCAAGTGGTGAGTCTTTGACTAGAGCGATTTGGGTTTTTATCGAAATTGTTAGGACGAGTAAATATAAATTTGAGACATTGTAAACAGTAGATCTGCCTTAGTTCCATAATTTCAGTTTCCTGAAATAACTGATTAGTGGGATAAGTTTTGGTCTTCTGGTACATTATTTTAATGATGGACTTCTGGGCAGTTTCTAGAGGTTTCACATGGTTATTGTATGTTCCTCCCCAGGCGATTATTCCATAGGTAATGGATGAAAGCACCAATGCATCATAAACAATTTTCATGGTTCTTATATTGACAATATTGCTCATCCGTTTGAATATGTAACTTAGGTATCTCAGTTTATTGACTGTTTTCTCTAAATGGTAGGTCCATTTGAGTTGGCAGTCTATAGTTACACCTAAGTACTTAGTATATTTTCCTAATTTCACATCTTCGCAGTTTGGGCATGTAGCAGGGTTACAATTTATATTATGGAACTTCAGGTTAAGATTATTTTTAGGGGATGACTTTAGGGAATTATAGAAGGGAATACAAATGGTTTTATCAAAATTTAGACTGAGAAGGTTTCTATCCAGCCAATCTTTGACTATTGCAATGCATTTGTTGGCTTTAGTGGTTGTTTCTTCCCACGTTTTACCTTGTACTGTTATTGCAGTATCATCTGCAAAGGAGAGAATTTTACCGGGTATTGCAATATTGCATAGGTCATTGATGTAGATTAGAAAGAGAATTGGCCCTAAGACAGTTCCTTGAGGAATGCCATGTTTTGCTAGATCATAAGTGCTTAAGCTTAACCCTATTTTTGTGCATTGTTGGCGATTTAATATATAGCTTTTTAATAGCATGAGACTTTTGTTTTTAATACCAACGTTTGATATTTTCTTTAATAGGATTCTATGGTTGACTGTGTCAAACGCTTTCTTTAAGTCCAAGAAAATGGTTAGAGTTTTAGTGCTATGGTCTAGATTTGAGTATATGTTTTTAGTTAAACTAAAGACAGCATCGTCGGTGGACAGGTTACTTCTAAACCCATATTGATTAGCTGAGAGTATTGAATTAGAATCTAGAAAGTTCATAATTTGTCCCTTTAAGCACTTTTCAAAGATCTTGGATAATTGTGAAGTTAAGGTTATTGGTCTGTAGTTGTCTGTTTTACTTTGGGATCCGGATTTATGTATTGGAATAATGTGAGCAAGTTTAAAATAATTAGGGTAAATACCGAGCCTGATGGAGTTGTTGAAGATGTGACATAATGGGATGATTATATGTTTTTTAATTGATTTAATTGTGATGTTGCTTAAGTTATCGGGGCCATTTGCAGATTTCTCTTTAAGGTTTTCAATTTGTTTAGAAATTTCAAGTTCTGTTATTTCTTTGAATGTAGATAGCTCAGGGGTGGGGTCATTAGACTCTGGAAGGCCGGGAAGTATTTGATTTGAGTGAATAGAAAGACTGGGATTATTATCTATGAGGGTTGAGGCGATGTTTGTAAAGAAGTTATTGAAATTGTTTGCAATGCTCTCAGCGTCTTCTATAGTTGTATTGTTGTCAGTGATGATTTTTTGAGGAATTTTGTTAACCTTTTGATTTCTATTTGAAATTTCGTTTATGACATGCCATGTTTTTTTTGAGTCGTTTTGAGCATTAAGTAGTTGTGTAGAGTAGTATTCCTGTTTTCGTTTTTTTATGATTGTGTTTAAGTAGTTTCTAAATAAGATGTATTCTTGCCGTTTGGTGTGAGTCTGCGTTTCGTTGTTTAATGTGCAATGTTTTTCCTGATTTTTATAGATTTTAAAAAGTTTGTTTCTATGCTGAATTGAGATTATTAGTCCGCGCGTGATCCATGGTTTTATGTGTTTATGTTTACTTTTTGGTGGTGCTATTTGTTCTTGACTTTTAAGAATATATTCATGGAGTAGTTTGTAGAAGGTATTCAAAGCTGAATCCGGATTATCATTAGATAGAACTGCGATCCACGATTCTTCGGTAAGTAAGTTATTTAAGGTAGAATAATTGATTTTAGTAATTATTTTGTTAGAGTTATTTGGGTCAGTAGAGATGGGTGAAATTGGAGTATGATGTCCGTAGAAAGTGGGATAGTGGTCAGTTATGTCAATTTTTAGTGTAGCGGATTTATGTTGGTAATTTTTATTTGATTTTATAAATATGTGATCGAGACATGTATCGTTAGGATGGTTAGGTCTGGTGGTATTGTTTATGTAGGATAGGTATCCCGAGGAATACAAAACATTTAGATATTCGTTCGCGATCGGATTTAGTATGGCGTTTTGTATATTTATATTAATGTCACCCATAAAAAATGAAAAATCAAAATGGTTTGAGCTATTATTGTTAATAAAAGTTTTAATTTCGTTTGCAAACGGAATTGTGGATAGAGAAGGAGAGCGGTATACTGTCAAAATAGAGTATTTTTTTCCTTTGGAGGTGAAAGTTACATGGACAGCATTTGAATATTTGAAGTTTGGGTTTTCAATGTTTATGTTAGATAATGAGTGTTTATTGTAAAATATGGTGATGCCATCATGAGAGGTATGTCTAGCCGGAATTGAAAAAGAAATATAGTTTGGTAAGTTGAACGGGATACATTCGCGCATTTGCGTTTCAGTGAGTGCTATAAAATCAATTTGGAAAGATAACGAATTTAAAAGGATACAGAATTCATCAAAATGTTTCCTGATGCTTCTGATGTTCATGTTTAATATATTAAAAGATGTTTCGTGAAAAAATGTGTTTACATCTTCAATATTATCACATTCATGAGTTTCAGGGATGCAGTATTCTTCTGACGGGGCCATTTTGATTAAATCCGGGTGATTTTCTTTGAATTTCCAAAGTGAGACTATTGAAGAGGTATGTCACTCGCGTCTCTAACAAATATTATTGGCGAATCCTTGTTCTTGCGGAGAAGGACGTTCCCGTTCTTCGTCCACGCATATTGGTATCCCATAGATTTTGTTGATCTCGCAAGCCAGAGCAATTGCTTGCTTTGTGGCGTCAGTTTTTCGTTAATATAGATTGGGTTTACTGAATTGGAGTGGTTGATATCTTTGGCGGAAAAATATCCTGCTTTCTTTTTTTGTAAAATTATCTTGTCTTTTAAATCTTTTGTTGCCATTTTTAGAGTAATAGTTTTCTTTAGGGGGTTGGTATATACATTAATTATAGAATTATTATTTAGTAACTCTTCACACCCAATTTTTTTGAAGATACATTCTACCGGTATTTTCGGATTTTCTTCTTTTTTAGTTACTATTCCATTTATTTCCAGCGATGTTTCTAGACAGTTTTGAAGAGATTGGTTTACAATGAATTTTAAATTTTTGTTTTCAGTTTGAATTTCTTTTATTTTTTGGTACATGTTTTTCTTTTCTTCCTCGTAGTCATCAATTTTTTTGAGAAGAAATCAATTGCTTTGCTTATATCAGTTAATTCACACTTAAGCAGTTTTTTCATTTCAAAGCTCAGCTTCTCTATTAGTTTTTCATCCTGGTTATTTCCCGTTTTGGGCGAGTAGCAATAGTCGCATATAAACGATAGGTTATGTGCTGACTTCGACATGATTGATTGTAATTCGGCGCGAGTTAGGCCACTACACGTACTGTGAAAATACATGTTACATTTGCTACATTGGATGTCCTTTTCACTATTTATGCCCTTTTTGCACTGGGAACAGTGATTTTTATCGAAAAGAGGCATTTTCAAATTAGATTGAAGGTATTTTACAGTATGAAAATATTATTGTTGTTGCAATGGTTTTTGTTGTTGATTATATAGTTAATTGGCTCGTAAATGTGTAAATTAACAACACTTAAACACAGTTTTTTATGCACTATATTCTCAGTTGTAGATTAGTAAGAATGGGTTTGTTTATATTATTAGTAATGACTGTTTTTGTTAGAGCAATTACTTAGAGACTTGTCAAGTTAACCATAGAAAAAAGATGAAACAAGTTAATCGAAACTATCAAACAGAAATATCATAAAAAGATACGGTTGCATTTAGGATTGAACTCAGGTCCTCAACCTTGCCGGGGCTCTACCACTGAGCTAATTTGACCTAACCCTAACCGAAGTGTATGGGAAACCATTCAAAGGTTGAGCGATTATTATTACGTTTAGTATACATTTGAACTAATGATATAAATGATTTGTAGCAACCATCTATACGAACTTTTATGAATTCACTGACTACTCCATTCACTGAAAAAATATTAACATGAGCATCGAGTAATAGTAATAAAGTACATAGCGAATACATTATCTAACTCTTTCAACAATCTCTTCTTCAATTGATAGCTTTCCAAGAGTTCGTTTAATTATTCAAATGCTTTTTATAACTCACAAACGAGTAAGATTCTTCCTTCAAAACATCGTTTAACTTAAGTATTCTGTTAAATGTTTCGTTATTTTTAATTGCGTCTCTTTCTTTTGTTGTTTTTTAGCACTGCCTCCTACAAGTAGCCCCTACGTTTCCTTCATTGTGGGCAGTGGGGTAGAAACTGATGGGGGGGTGGCTATGAGGCATAATTGTTTATGTAAGGGATGAAGTGCGTACTAAAATTATGCAGGGCTTAACGGCCCGTACATATGGGACGTGAGTCGTGTGACATTTTGCTAAAATGATTTGCTAAAATGACTGGTATGAAAATGCTAAGGGCTACGTTGAATGTCAATGGTGGGAATAATGTTCATATTTTTATAAAAATGATGAATTTGAAACAATTTGAAAGGTCAGATTTTAGTATGATTTTAAACAATCAGTAGTAATGATGAGGTTCTGACACTAATACACGGATATAAAAAGTATTGAAACATAAAAATGGTAGATGAAGGGCGAGAGTTGACTATTAATTATGGTATATAATAATTCACAAATAAATATAGTTAAAATTCAAATTGTAATATTTTAATTAATGAAGACAATATTAGCGAATTTCAATCGAAAATCTGAAACAGAAAAATCAAAAAAATTGACAAGTTTATGCAAGACACTATCTAGATAGCATTTAGTTCTATTTAATCTAGCAATCATACATAAATATATCAAACAATAAAAATATGCGTTAATAAAATGAAGATGTTGGTAGTTTTCAGTCAAAGTGTGATACATCATTGATATCAAGAAGATAACAATAATAATATAAATTAAAATATGAAATAAACAAGAAGCAGAAAAATAATGAAAAAAGGTAGCTGCCAATAAATAGACAATATGAAAAAAGTATATTAGTCGAAGATAATATTGTTAATTCTGAAATTTGAAATATGAAATTGACAAACACGACAGTCTACTGACATCATAATAGATCGCAATAGCTGAATTGGTAGAGCGCCGTCCCGGTAAGACGTGAGATCTGGAGGCACTGCTAAAAAACAACCAAAGAGTCCCGGTTGCGACCATTATGTTTTATTATTTTTCTGTGTCTTTTCATTTCATATTTTAATTTAGATTATGATTGTTATCTTCTTCTTCAATGATATATTAAATTGATGTAAATAACCTTCAAAAGTTAAAACACAGATTTTTTCTTATAAGAAAATTAAGTATGATAGAGTTAAATATGACCGAATCGCATAAGTACACATTAACTCAGTTGGTAGAGTCGCGGCCCAGAAAGCCGAAGGTCCTGGGTTCGAATCCCAGATGTGACCGTATCTTTTTTTGATTTTCCTGTTTCAGATTTGCGGTAGAGTTCCGCTAATATTGTCTTCAATAATTATACTATGTTAATATCTAAGTTGAATATAAAGCAACCTAACTCTTATCCTAGTTCCGTGATAAGATGAATTTAAAAGTACAAAAAAAAAACTTATCTGTACCAATGACTTATTGAATCAATCTTTTCAACAAAAACTTTTTATTAAATATATTTAGGTACCTACTTTCCGACATATTTCATTATAATAGACAAGTTTTGTATAATAGATATGTATCGACATGGTGATATATGTCTATTAAAAAGTTCACATTTAAGAAACCTTTCCTGAACTCTCATTATCTATTTTGTACCCTTTAGACAGTGTGTAGTGTGTATATTTGAAAATACATAAATTTCAGAATTTTTCCTCAATATATAAAACGAATAAAAATTGACGGTTTTCGTTTTCCAATTTTTGGTAGAACTGGTTTTGTGCGCTATTTTTTACATTAGCCACACACAGGAGTTAAAATGAGGAAAATAATGAGGCCCCCTCAAGTCCTGTGTCATCTTTGGTGATGCTGTGAAAAGCGTGTTTTTGTTTTTTTATTGTTTTCCAAAGTACAATCCCGTTACGCCGCAATTAAGCAGTTTGTCAACAGGATGTTCATGTCCAACTACAGTTAAAAAATACATACATACAATAGTTTTGGGTAAGGAAGAAAAATTTATTTTTTGGGAGTTTTGGGAAGTAAAAAGGTATGAGGGGTGGGTAGGAATCTAGGAGTCGTTTTGTCCAGGAGTGACGGACGTACGAATCCATCTATCCAAATGCAGTTCAAGGCGATGTTCCGAGAGTGTCCTTCTGGAGAGGTCAAAGTTTCCCTCAACAATCCTCTCCCTATCCGGCCTGCCGCGCAGTTTATGGGAGACCACCGAGAAGATTCAGGCTAAACCCACCCCCTGAAACCCGGTCATTCCTGCTAAGTCACCAAACGTAGCAAACCACTTTGGATGACCTATGGCAGAGGTGTTGATTGTACCCATACCCGCTATAATATATATTTGTAGACCATTAATATTCTTTCAAATACAAGCTGCAATAACTTCAAAACTATTCAGAAAAAAAATCACACAAACTCTACCAATTGATTTCAAATAACTCTACCAATTAACCAAATAACTCTACCAATTAACCAAATAACTCTACCAATTGTTATGAAGCATAATATCAGATCTGATAGGGTTTTAAAAAATAAATGAGGAAAATTATTTTTGAGTAATGTTTATTTCGTCATTAGAATCTAAATTAGGTTATGGGGCCACGAATGCTTTCAAATAAAATAGCAATTAAAATAATTACTCCATTTCCCAAGCGGAACACAATATTTACAATGTTTTGTAGTGTTTGTGCTTGGCCTTTTCAAATATCCCAGTTTCCCTCTATTGTTATTTTACGGTATTTGTCGACATTTAACTTATTAATTTGGAGAAAAAACTACTTTATTAAAATTAAAATTTCTACTACATTCTAGAAATAAAATGTAGTTGAGTCCTTTCTTTGCGTCTTTCAAATCTGAATTAAATTATATAGTTTTTAATGGGACTCGAACGGGTGTATCTACTCCAGGATTGAGTGAGGATTTAAAAGAATATCACGAAGAATTTTAATTTGTTTATAGTGAATACCTCACAAGAGTCTTAACCGCTCCCGTCTGGAGCCAGTGAGACTATGGCATTCCCAATTGGGGTATGTTGGGAGGCTGAAGGTAAGTGAGGAAGGGAAGAAGATGGGGAAGAGGATGGTGGGGAAGTACCTGCCTATTCATAACTAGTCACTAAATACGGCTAAAGCCATTTCCAGCAACGTTTCAATTCTAATTGGTGGTCTTACACCAGGGCGATACTGAGAGAATCTTCCACCAGTATGAATTAATTAATTGTGAAATAACAGAAATTAATCAAATTAAATTAATTTGCGCACGCCGGGTTCGAACCCACGACTTCGGAATGGGAATCCAAAGCCTTACTGCTGGACTACGCGGGCCGTAGTCCCGCAGTAATAAGTTAAAGATAATCTCTACATTTGCCAACCAAAAAAGTAATTACATAAAAATACCTTAGTAGAAAAATCACAAAGTATTCCCCGAAAATGATTTAAAACACATCTGGTTCAGTTACTTAGCGTGTTATAAGGCATGAAAAATATTACACCGATTCTTCAAATGTGTTTTAATTTGTTTAATGTGAAAACGGAAAAGATTCCCAACTGCTCCCAATCGCCTGGAGCAAGTGAGACTACGGCTTTACCAATTGGGGTATGTTTTGAGGCTGAAGGCAGTGGGGAGTGGAAGAAGATAGGGAAGAGGAAGGTGAAGAAGTACCTGTCTATTCATATTTAATCACCAAACACGGCTAAAGCCATTTAAAGCAACGTTTCATTTCAGAATGTTAATATTTCACCAGGGTGATACTGAGAGTCCCTTTAACTCTGGAACATGCAGTAAAAATTGCTTATATTATTTTATTATGTTTTTAATTTTTGATGTCTTCCTGCTCAAGCACTTTCAATGGACGGTCATCCTATACCATTTTGTGCATTTTATTTACCATTTCTGGCGTGGTCACCACTTGGCTTGTTGGGCCTCTTTAAATTCTGCCACCCAATATTTTTCTGTTGTAAACAAAGGAACAGACTCCCCCATAGTCGAATCTAGCTCGGCTTTAATATTGGTTGGACTTAGACTTTTCAAATGATAGTATTTTATCACACAACGGTGACGAATTTTTTCCATGTTTACAAATTCACTGAGAGCTTTTACTATTGATGGCTGCCAAACAAATACTTATCAATGTAGCGCCTTAAAACTTGAAACTTATGCTTTATAAAGATGTTACTTTCGACCAAAGTAATTTTTTTAAAGCCAAAACCGCCATTTATAAGTCAGGTCGGGTACTTCTGGGACCACCCTCGTATATTTCAGAGTGCAATATATATTAATATTTACATGGTGGGAATCAAACCTTTTGAAACAATATTTTTATCACGTAATAAAAAATAACCTTTGATGAATTTGGATACCAAAGCAAAGGACGATGTACATGAATAAATTCAACCAAATTTATTCAAAATCAAAACTTTCAATCAGATTTAATTTATTTCGCAATAAAGCTCGATATTGTATTCACAGATTCGTACGTTAGGTAAATAAATAAGTTGATATTGCTTACATTCGTACAAAATTAATGTTTGTATTGGGGTTACTATTTAGATAAACATAATAGCGTATTTGACAACAAAATTAATTATTGACGAATATGTTTTTGTTTCGTAATTATGGATATTATTTGTGATGTTGGATGTAATTTAATTATGTAAATAACCGGACAAAACAAATTCATTCGTTTGTGACAATTCCAATTCTATGTCAATTATTCTATTTTATCTTTATCCTGTAAAATAATACCATCAGCTAAATAACAAGTATATTATTTGTAATAATGATAATGCCCTTTATTATCGATGAATTGTCTATTCCCATTTATTTTATATACCATTACTACTGACATCAAATTTGAGAAACTTCCTGGAGAAATTGTCTGTCAATTTAAAACATCTTCTATGACTCGAAAATTATTATTTCGAGCATGCCAACAACATATTCTCAGCCTATTACATCCCAAAAATGAAGGAGCATGAGCCTAAACAAAAATGATTGAGTACGAGTGCGGGCGATAACAAACATAATGGAGTATGAGCATGAGCAAAACAAATATGATGGTGTATAAGCATGAACCAAAATAAACATGGTTGAGTACGAGTGTGAGCGATAACAAACATTATGAGTATGAGCACAAACAAAAACAAACATGATGGTGTATGAGCATGAGCCAAAATAAACATGATTGAGTACAAATGTGAGCGAAAATAAACATAAAGGAGTATGAGCATGAGTAAGAACAACAATCAAAAAATATGAGCATGGGCCAAAACCTATGATGTATTAAAATGAGCCAAAATAAACATGAATGAGTACGACTGTATGGCATAATGGAGTGTGATCATGAGCAAAAACAAACATGAAAAAGAATGAGCATGGGCCAAAACAATCATGATATGGGCATGAGCCAAAATAAACACAATTGAATACAAGTGTGAGCGAAAACAAACATAATGGATTATGAACATGAGCAAATACAAACATGATGTAATGCGAGCATAAGTCAAAACAAACATGATGGAATGTAAGCATAAGCCAAAACAAATATGATGTAATGTGTGCATAAGCCAAAACCAACATGATGGAATGTGTGCATAAGCCAAAACCAACATGATGGAATGTGTGCATAAACCAAAACCAACATGATGGAATGTGAGCATGAGCCAAAACAAACATGATGGTGTATAAGCATGAGCCCAAAATAAACATAATTGAATACGAGTATGAGATAAAACAAACATAATGGATTTTGAACATGAGCAAATACAAACATATTGTAATGCGAGCATAAGTCAAAACAAACATGATAGAATGTGAGCATAAGCCAAAACAAACATTATGTAATGTGTGCATAAGCCAAAACAAACATGATGGAATGTGAGCATGAGTTAAAACAAACATGATGGAATGTGAGCATAAGCCAAAACAAACATTTATTTATTTTATTTTAGGGAAATCAATAGTTTGTTGGACTTTGGTCGTAAGCCTAAATAAGCATGAAGGAATATGAGTATGAGCCAAACCAGATACAAAAACATTGTTGAATCGATGCTGGCAAAATATACACAAAAAAATTTCAATATAATAGATATTTGAGGGTTTGAGGGTAATAGATATTTAAGGGTAATGATTATTTTTTAAATATACCTACATAAAAAGAAAATATTTTAATTAGACTGATGTAATGTAACACTCAAATTTATTTGTATTCCAAATGAAGCCCCATTTCAGCATACACAACACTGCTCTCTTTATGGCCTACGAAAGTGGAAGTCCTCCTTTTTATGAATGAGAACGGAAAGATAAAGTTAGCATAATTCACACTTTTAAAAAGGCGTTCACGCATAAATTTCTAAAAAACCCCTCCAGCGAGAAAGTTGAGGGTGGTTTAGGTAGGGTGATGTGGTCCCACCCCCGCAAACTCATCCAAAACGCCCGAACAAATCTCTGTGTCTAAATTTAGAGTAAATACAAAAAAAATCCTCCCTTCGTCAACAACGGCCGGGGTTTGCGCTATCCGAGAAGAATACTACGATGTGGAATTCCATCCAAATATGAATTCCACAAATATTTGCATCCTTGGAACTGGGAATTATAAAGGATTCGTGAAGTACCCATACAAGGACAGAGGTGTTTATTCGGTTGCATGAAAAAATACAAAGGACAAACGATATTTTAGGGCCACTGCGATCTATTATAAGACTGTCGTAATTGTCAACTTCATATTTCAGAATTAACAATATTATCTTCGACTAATGTTTGTTTTTTTTTTTTTATATTTTTTTTTAGATTATTATTGTTATTTTCATATGTTCATTTTCATATTTTTTTAAATTAGATTATTATTGTTATCTTCTTCTTCAATGATATATTTCATTGATGGGAATAACCTTCAAAAGTTAAAAAGAGAGTTTTTAAAAAAAAAATTTAAAAAAAACAATACATTATTTGTTTAATTAAATGAAAACGAATAACTTTTTGTACACCACTTATATAATCACAGTTATCGACATTGTTTCGAAACCAAGGGTTCATTATTCATGTTCGTGTTCTTATTATCCATTCACCGGAGTCACTGGAGACCAAAATTAAATTTACATTTTTTACTTCAAATAATGTCAGGAATCACTGGTTAAAGGTAAAAGTAAGTTAAGTACGATCCTTAACACCCTGTATAGTACCAAATAATATGCACTAATACGTGCTTCGCCATATTTAACATGTTTTTTTTTATATTCGTATAAAAAACACAAACGCTTTTCTTTTTATATAAACACGTGCAATATATAGATTTCGTAACGCCATGTTTAATAATTTTATTATATAATTTAGCTTCAGTAAAGTTCAGAAATAGAGAATAAAATAATAAACCGTTTAGCTAAACATTTTCCCAAATATACATCAATTATTGAACAAGTAGATTTCCTTTATGTCTAAAATTCTAAAGGATTAAAATTTCCGAGATTCTCCGAAACAAATTATATATTTATATTCTTATGCATACATAAATGTACGAAAACAACATATTAATTTATTGATAATATCTTTCATCATTAAAACACGAGAATGGAAACACGTGTTATACAGCTTTTAAAAGTTTTGAACAAATGTATTGGCTCATTACTTTTAAATGTTTGCTTTATAAGCTTTCATTAGTATATCACAACTCGTGGAGGAAAACGAATGAGTCAAGTGTAGTATTAGTAGATAAAATATTATATTTTTAAATTTTCCTATTAGATTCATATCGAAATATTAAAAATGAACTACTCACTAGATTTATTTTTCAGAATGACGTGTAAAAAATACAATAATATCTTTTCAGATACTGATATTTTCTGATTGTCCTCAGATCAATTTAATATATTTATATCAGTTTTTTTTCCTACGGAAATAGCTTCATCTTAAACACCTATCATAATGTTTTATTGAAATAAATAAATAAAACCTCCTCCTCCTGTATAATTTGCTAATGGTCGTTTCGACTATGAAGAACTAAGGCGACGATACGTACCCATTACAAAATATAATAAATCCACCTAACCTGGGCATCTAAATAAACTGATAAGATTTCATCTCAAAAAATAATCTGTAAAAATACTTTGATAATCTCTGCTATGAATCCGGCGGAAGCCTGTCTGGGAGACAATTCAAAGGCGTTTAAACGAAAACGTAAATTAATTTGGACGAACGGACTCTCCTCCGGAAATGTTTTCTGGTGTGTAGTACATTATTAAAATAGTACAGCATTATTTTATATCACTGACCCGGAAAATTCAACGTCAAGCCTTCTGGGAATTTTTTTGTTGATCTTCCATTTGAGATTTATTCTTTTCGTAGAGAAAAATCGGAGGAAGTAAATGGCGTATCTTTAAAACGTCTCGTTACGCTTTAGTCCTTGCTAAAGCATTTCCAAATTTATTATAAATAATGACGTCTCGGAAGGATCTTTTAAGTGCCCTTTCAAATTTTATTCGTTCTGATTTTTTTCTTATAATATTGACAATTCGAAGTCTCGTATGACATCGCAGCTGAAACTGACAGCCATAAATATATTATTTATTATTGCCGAGATATTTTTTGTTTGGCAAATAAATATATTATATTATCCCAAAATTTTGGATTTATTGTCGTGTATTGGGGAGAGTTGGTTTTGTTTCACAAGGATGTCGAGTACAGTTTATTGTGCACCAGAAATAAGTTTGTTAAGAGGGAAAGAGTTCTATTGCACCGGTAAGTACGTTACGATTTGTTGTATGCATCCCCATTTTCTATATTTGCAGCACGTTCCAGCACGAGTGGAAGATACTCTCAGTATCGCCCTGGTGTAAGACCACCATTCAGAATTGAAACGTTGCTTGAAATGGCTTTAGCCGTGTTTAGTGACTAGATCTGAATACCCAGGTACTTCCCGACCTTCCTCTTCCCCATCTCCTTTCCTTCCCATTTACCTTCAGCTTCACAACATACACCAATTGGAGATGCCATAGTCTCACTGGCTCCAGACGTGAGCAGTTGGGGCTCTTGTGAGATGAGACTCTATAAAAAAAACCCCAATTGGGGTATGTTGTGAGTCTGAAGGTAGTGCGAAGGGAAGGAGTTGGAGATAGAGTTCCCTGCTCTTCAGATCAGGTCACCAAACACGGCTCAAGCCATACCAAGCAACTTTTCGATTCTTCAATTCAGTGTTTCACCAGGGCGATACGAGTAATAGGAAAGTGCCACAAAAATGCCTTATGTTATTTAAATTTGAAATATCATAAATCAATCAAAATGAATGTAATTACGCACGTCGGGATTTGAACCTTCGGATTGGTAGTCGAGAGCATTACTCGACGGAGGCCAGCTATCTTAAAAAAATAATAAAATCTTGGCTGGCTAAATCCTCCATCACGACAGACGCAGAATTTTCCGCTTATCGTGGTGATGGAAGGAAATTTTCAAATTATAGTCAGGTTATTCGTAATAAATGAGGAGGTTCTCCAAAGAATCGAAGGAGGGAAGCACCTGCTCAGGACCTTGTCCGAAAGGCGTGCAAGATGGATCGGCCATATAATACGACAAGAAGGCCTCTTGCATGCCATAATGGAGGGTATGACCGAGGGGACAAACTCTAGGGGACGCCCACGCCGAGAGTACCTGGAGGACCTGCTGGTGGACATGCGCTGCTCATCATATGCAGACTTCAAACGAGCCGCACAAGACAGGGAAGAATGGAAGAAAAAAATAAAGGAAATTGCTGCAAACCAATTCCAGGATTGAAACCAGAGAGAGAGATTCGTAATACGGAAATGTTTGTCTGTCTTTTAAAAAGAATCGTCACTTGGGTCGGTGTGCCAAATTTGAAAGTTAGGTCTGAAAGTTTTAGAAATGTATATTTCACAACTACTTACTTTGGGAGGCGGATATCAATACCGTCACCCTGGGAACCATTTATTAGATAACAAAAACCCCTGTCTTAGGTCACCCCAAGTGATTAACTACGTTTGGTGACTTAGCGGGGGCGCCCGTGTTCATGGGATGAGAATTGTCTAGGGAGGCTTGCCGGCCAATGCGTTTTGCGTGGCGGGCCTGATCAGGAGTTATTGATTGATGGAGATCTAGCCTAGTCCTCTCACCTCATAAGGGGTAAGAACTTCCTTTCCTTTCTTTCCCTAAAAATACCCTCCACACACCATCTGAAAAGAGATTTTGATCGGTCAGTGGTTGAGTGGGCGTCGCGTCCCACCCAGGCGTTCCGTGTTCGATTCCTCGGCTGACTAAGTCCTCCATCACAACACAAGCAACATCTTCCGGTCAGTGTGGTGGTAGTAGGATATTTTTAAATGTAGTTCGTTTATTCGTAACCCGGGAATGTGTGTCTTTCTTAAAAAAAAAAATTACACAGGCTCTCAGGAATTTATTTTCAGCGCTGCCTCCTGTGTGGAGCTAATGTAAAAAATCAAGTGTTGAGGATTAATATCATTTTCCTCCAATGTGATTCTATTAATATTTTTTATAAATTCAATTGAAATTATGTATTAAGATAAAATAATATAGAATAATGATATGCCTTTCAAAGCTCTGTTGAAAACACAATTCTCCGTAATTGGTATTCATCGCTAAAAAAGAAACGTTTGGTTTTTAAATATTAAATCAAAATGTTTCTTTCAACACAATCTCGGTGAATGCTTCTTTCCAATTATACTTTATCTCAGACTTAACGAGAAATATCTCATTTCATCATTATAATTCTATGTACCTAGTACCTCCAAAAACACAATTCAGATGAATAGAAAGAGTTTTGATTATTTTGAAAATGATTATTAAAAATTAATTTTTAATATACAATGCTAGCTGAAGTACTCAACCTTGCACGGGGTTAATTTATTTTATACCATAGAAACAAACATGATGTGGCTAAGCGCACGATCAGCGATTCCTATTGGCTCCTCACACGCCAATAGCGACCACTCAACATTTTTACAGAGTCTGCCGTGACAATTGTAACTGAACTATTCTGTTCCAAACTGCCGAAGAACCAACAACTTCGTAGATCGTTTCTCGTTCGATCCCACTTCATATACCTACGTATTTTTTATAAATATTAAATTACTAGCTTCTGTCCGCAACTTTAGATTAGTACTTCGAGTAATCTATTTTCTTTTCCTAGGTCTTATCTACGGTTATACCAAAATTTGTCGGTTTGGAGGTTTTTTAGAGATAGGAGTGGAAATCCTGGGAAGGAAAAAGGTGTGAGAGATCACTGTGTGCAGGATTGATGGGCGTGTGAATCCATCTCTGCCACTGAGTCGGAAGGCGAAGTCAAAGGGTCTCCCGCAACCAGTCGCCCCGATCCGACCCGCCACACAGTAGGTGGGCAAAGGGCCTGCCTCCAAGACCTAAACAAACTTCACCCCATGAACCCGTGCACCAATGATGGTTATCCAATAAATGGATCCCGTCCCAGCTTCCCAAATTGATCTTGTCTGTAAACGTGTATTTTTCAAAAATTACCTCTCTCCGCATCCCCCTAGAAGGTTATTCCATCACATTTTTGGGGTGGTCTCAGCAGATCTTCATTTATACTGCGAAGTTGAATGCAGTTGACTCAAAGTTTTAAAAATGCACGAATTTTGTTTTCAATTTTATCCATTTTGGTATTATTTCACCAATCCTAAAAGGCAAATGAAAATTGAGTCAATTAATATAAATACGAATGTTAACTTAAATTATATTTTGTTATATAATCTGAAAAGGCCAATCCCAATATTTTTATTTTCTTCATCTCCCCCCACCCTCTCGTCTTATTCAGCCTACAATTTTCCACAATACATTCAATGCCATAGATCCACTGACTCCAGGCAGATAGGAATCTTTTGCTGCTTCAAAAAAATAATATTGAAAGAGGCTCCGTTAAATTTATTTTTGCTGGTGAATTTCGAATATTTTGAATTTTTCTCTAGAACGTTGAGGTAATATTTTGAGGTTGAATTTTCAAGTGAATTTAATGAAAATTTTTTCGAAAAACTTTAGATTCGGCGTAGCTACTGGCGTCAGCGAATATGTAATGATTTCCAGAATAAAATAATAGCATCTTGGAAGTTCAAAAAATATAGGGTGTCTCGTCTATCTAGTTTTGTTTAGAATTTTAATAATGAGTTTTATTTCAGAGATTAAAAGAATCTTGCCCAGTGTTACAAAAACAATGTTAAAAAAAAGACAACACTTGAACATGTTAATGAATGTGAAAATTTAAGAAGATTCTCAAAAAATACATATCAATTTATCTCTTTCTTAAACAGTTCACTTGTAATAATTCTAATTCGATATTGTGGAAAAACACTAAAAAGTGTCAACACGTGTAGATTTTTTAAAATTGTAAATGATTTGATTGAAGTTAGCGCCCTTTAATATTTTTTGCGTAGTTCCACACAGTAGGCCCCGAGGAAAATAATTTCCATCAGGGCCTATGTCACATATGGGAATGGGGGATGGGTGGGTGAAAGAAGGCGACCCATGTTGTAGGAGGGAGACCATATATTTTATTTTAAGCTATCGTCGTTAATCTTTTTTTTAATATGTTTAAATTTTCTTAATTCTTTTATTTTTTATGTTGATATATAATTACAGGTTATTATTAATTACAGTAAAAATGGTACAGACAACTAATAATATGTATAATAAAATCACACCAGGGAGTGTAATAAATAAATATTCCAGTATTCGTTCAAATGATCAACTTTCTTTAAAATGATAAAATAGCGGCTACGATTTAAAAAAACAAGGTTTTTGTGAATTCAAAAGTACTTTAGAAATAGCCAGCTTTCAAAAAGCACGTTCCAAACAAGAAAATTTTCCTTAAAGTAATTTTGTGAAATTGTGTCGCCTCTTTGAACTGAACTTGTTTTTTTCAGAAACTTCATTGAGAACCGGTTTAGTCCTTTCGATGAGTATAAATACAAATATAAATATTCGTTCTTCGGCACCTTCCCTCTTTCTGAATGGCCAACCTTTTTACGTGACTCACTTGAAGGCGCCGAGAGATTTTGAGACTCTCAAGGACTCGATCTCTACAAAAGAACTTTTAAGGAAGTATTTAAAATGGGTATTTCCACGATCTGTAGGTAACAATGTTTATTTAACTCTATTTACATTCCTACGTGCGTTGATTCTGCAAAATAAAATACCATTGAGAATAAACGTTACTTGAAATGGCTTGTGCTATGTTCAACGGTGAGTGACCAGATCTTATTGGCAGGAAGGTACATCCCAAATGTTCTCTTCCCTCAATTTCTTTAGCCTCAAAACTTTAAAAAAAATTGGTGTTTCTACAGTTCACTGGCTCGGGGAAAATTAAAATCATAAATTTATTAGCTATGGATATTATTTTACCCACAAAAAAATTTAAAAGTTCACCTATCCAATTCTTACAGTTTTATTAAAAACGTCAATTCATCTCTTCCATTAACGAACTCTGACCTTCTAACTCCGAACTAAGGATGTCTTTCTTTGATACTCTAACTCTAACGTCATTTTTCTGTTAGACTTTTCCACACAACCAGCAAAATTCTACTTGAGGTCAAAAAATATATTAAACCAAATGTGGCTTATTTACTGTTTTTGTTTAGATCGTTGAACTCCATTTATTTTTTTTTAAATTAAATATAAATTAAATTTAATAATGTTATTATTAAGTTCTGCATGTGTTTTAGTGTTTTATTATTGTGTCAGCTGTTTCGGTTTACAATACCATTTTCAAACTGTGGTTGTCCCACGTTTAGACGACCTATTTATATGATTTTAAATGTCAATTTGAAGGTAGGTAAGCTGAAACAACTGTCACAATAATAACAACTAAAAACTTGCAGAACTTAACAATAACATTATTAAATTTAAAAAAAGTGACTTATTCGTTAGCGCCTCCGCCCACTGAGGCAACTGAAAACTCTCAACTGCCAACTGTCTTTGTATGACAATGTCATGGCCCGCGCACTTCACAATCACACAAAACCCCGTTGTCACAATGGTAACGCAAGCGGTGACTTGCGACTGTCACTGCTGATTGCTCTGGGCGGCCGTTGCTAGTTGCCAGCTGTCAGCTGATTGTTCTTCATCTATGGTTAAACAAGCTTTTTGACCAATCAAGACAGAGAAAACAGCCGGTTGTAGTTGGTTTTCAGTTGCCTCAGTGGGCGGAGGCGCTTACTGTAAGTGTCCTTTAAACACAGCTTGGTTGAAGAGGCCCCATATATTCTAAACTATTGACACTTGATAATTGGAACATATGCAATCTAGCTGCACTATTCGATGAGTTTCACTTTTCTAAAATATGCTTTAACGTTTTCATAATTTGCAGATTGTAGATGAACGGTATGTTGGCCACTTGAGAAGATAAGAATCATGTTATATACGTATGTTGAAAATTTTTTCAAATTAGAGAAATTATGTGTATGTACTGACTGTAAAAAGATTAAATACACAGGAGCGTTTAAAACACGTCCACGGTCCACAAAATTCTATACAAATGAATAACTTCAATATTTACAAAGAAAAACAACATTTTGGAACAAATGAGAACGTATATAAAAAGAAGTGCATTGGGAAATTAAAGGAAAACGCACCTTATGCGTCCAAATTGAAGATAATCTGATATTAATCGAAATTTATTCGTAATTATTCAAAGTCAGGCGAATATTTTACTGGAAATGCATTCATTTTATTTATTGTGCTACAAGCATAGTAATACAATACTGTTGTATAAAGTAGCGTTGTATTACGACATGCTCGTATTAATTTTTAACTTTGCATATTAATTTCATACAGAGCACTAAGCACTAAGCAGTGTCCCATTCCGAAAACTGCTGCATGGGTGTTTTGAGAACTCTTCCATTTTGAAGTGCATCAATCGCTACGTTCAGGATGAAGGATCTTCTTAGTGAGAGGCATCATAAATGCTGAACTGAATATCGACATACTTCATAGCGAGAAGTTTTCCAGGAAAATCTCAATCACTGAAGGGAGATTAGACAGAATTTCGTTAAGCTAAACTCCCAGTGTTTGCAGCCTTGTTGCCTTGAGTATTCACGTGAAAATATGTATTCTTTAGAAATTAAAAATGAAGAAGTTGAAAATTAAATCAAATCATGGTAAAAGTTATTCTTTGCTTAGCATTGTGGCAAAATTCCACATAATATTTATTCTTGCTATATCTTTGTTGAATTTTCAATTGTGTGAAAGATCTGTGAAGAACTTTTTTGTATCACTTTAGTTTTAGCTGAACTTAATAGCGAAGCGTTTATCTTTTAAAATGTTTTTTTAAATATTTGGGTGTTCAATACTGTTTATTTTTACTCAGCGCTATTTTGTTTGCCATCCTTAAATGTGGATATTATCATATTAAAACGCTTAACCGAATTTCGATGATTCTGGAAAATATTCATAAATAAATAAATCTATCAAACTACAATACTAAGTTGGCTTCATTATGTATTGAATTTTTGATCCACAACTTCATATTACTAGACCAACGAAGAAAATTCGACTAAGTTGCAAAATATTTGTTTTGTCTCATAATTTCCAGTAATAAGACAACTTAAGATGGTATCTTACAAATAATTTATAGCTTCATGTGATTACTGGTTGATTTTTTAAGTTATAGTAAAAGTAACAATGAATTCAAAAATTATTTTGGAAACACAAAGTGTACATGGGATGAGATTAATAAAATATTAGGACGTCGATCTAAGAGTAATTGCGATGAAGTAATCTCGAGGTACTTACTAAAAGATAAATCTGCAGAAATAGTGGCGGACGACTTCGTCAACTACTTTTCGGGCAGTATAAACTCACTAGTACATAAATGTGATCTTAGAGCATCAAATGTTGAACCAATACAGCTACCACACAGTCTTTATATACCACGTGCCACACTTTTGGATATTCAGAAAATTGTTAAACTTCTAAAAAATTCAAAATCACCTGGAATAGATAACATCAGAATGTTTGATATTAAAAAACACATAGATATTTTAGGACCGATTTTGACACATTTAATTAACACAATATTAATTCAAGCCGTAATACCAGAAGACCTTAAATGTAGCATCATAAGACCTATATACAAAAGTGGTAGACATACTGATATAGGAAATTACAGACCAATAAGTATATTGCCTGCCATAGAAAAGATACTTGAAAAATACATCTCCATAAAATTAAATAAATTCCTCGAGTCTTTTTCAATAATAGATCCACACCAATATGGCTTTCAAAAAAAGAAGAGCTCAGAACTATTACTTCAAGACTTTTCAAATTACATAAATAACGAACTAAACAATAAAAACAAATATTAGTTTTATTTATCGACAATTCGAAAGCTTTTGATACTATTGATCCAAAAAAATTACTTAAAGTTTTAGAAGCGATAGGAGTGCGAGGACGTTTTCTTGATCTTTTGAAGAACTATCTTAGTGATCGTAAAATTCAGGTCAAAATAAATGGAAAATTGAGTAATGTGGAAACATTGTCTACTGGGGTGCCACAGGGCTCTATCCTAGGTCCAACACTTTATATAATATTTGTCTCTCTTATGAAGAAAGTCTTTTCTTTTATCAAACATTATGTATATGCGGATGACACGGCACTTGTCATCTCACATAGGGATCTGCTTACGGCCATGAATATGCTACAGCTGGATTTCATATCATTACAAAAATGGTCTCACGACTAAGGATTAGTTATAAATGCAAAAAAAACAAAATTAATGCACATAAAATCGCCTCATGCCAGATATACAATCGCACCTTCAATAGTATCGCATAACTTTGACTGCATACATAATAATTGTATACAACCCTGTGCCTGTGGAAGTATTGACCTTGTCAAAGAGTATGTCTACTTAGGGGTAACGGTGGATTGTAATATGAAATGGGATGTACATATTGTTAAGCTATGTAAGCGCCTTCGAGCGATCGTAGGCAAACTGTATAAACTTAAATATTATGTGCCCATCAAAACAATGAAATTAATATATTTGTCCCTGGCTGAATCTAATGTGAGATATGGTATAACTTCTTGGGGGCACTCATGTAAGACAAACATCCAACATGTACAGTCAATTCAAAACGCCATGGTCAAATTACTTGTCAGCAAAGCAGTGTATGACCAGCGGCAAAATATCACAATAATGTATAAATCCATAAATGTTTTACCTATTAGAGCTCTTTTTTGGCATAAAATTTGTATGCAACATATCTTAGATAGGCCATACAAAACAATGGTGGATCACGTGTACAATACTAGGCTTACACAAAATGAAGGGTTGATAGTACCTAGATTTTCTAATAAACATGGCCAGAGAACTTTTGAATGCATTGTACCACTTATATTTAATATGCTGCCATATGATTTGAAAAAATGTTACTCGACACCTAAATTTGCGCTATTGTTAAAAACATGGCTATTGGAATCAGATTTTCTGTATTGAATGACTGTACCTCTTGCACTTTAAAATTTTTTAGACTTAGTATTCTATTATTTTTTATACTTATTTATGTTTTTATTACTTATTTTATTAAATTGCAATTTTTTTCTTATTGTATTATACTTGAGACATTTAAATTGTACAATGTTTTGTTCACACTATTTTCCTGCAGACAAGCTACTTGCAGTAGCTTTGCAGGTATATTGTTAACATAAAAAAAAATCTGTTTTTCTGTAATAAAAAAAAAAAAAAAAAAAAAGAATATAAAACTGGATGGACGTCCTTACTAGACTAGGTTCTAAGTCGTTCTGCCGCTGATGCGAGCGTACTGAAGGAGCCCACCTTCGGCAATCATCGTAACCATTCGTACCTAAGACACGAATGACGATAGATCGTACTCTTCTGATATCCCACTCAACTGCCATCTGTTGGGTTATAGCAGAACTATATATTATTGCCTATTACTAACTACGCTATCCACGTCTACTGAAGGAAGCTGAAACTAAATGAATATTATGGCTATGCGGAGTGCGTGCACGGAGAAAATTTTTATTCTTAAATACGATCATTTTATTCGTAAAAAGGGTTAAAACGGGACAGAAGTTCTTACGAACAAATTAACAGGGTTTCAATGTTTATTGGCGGGAAAATGTAAGAATAATTTGTTGGTATACATACGAAATTACGTTAAAAATAAATTAATTTGTTCGTAAGAACTTCAGTCCCGTTTTTAAAAAATAAAATTACCGTATTTTAGAATAAAAAATTTCTCCGTGTATTCTGAAAGGTTGAAAAAAAAAATAAAGAGTAAAAAATATGAGCGGAGCTGTATAACAACTGCATTACAATGTATGTGGATAGGTTAATTATATTCCATATATAAATAACTCTGCTCGGTAGCAAATAATGCATCGGTTTCGAGGTTGTTTTACTGGTAGAATATACAATTTCATTAAAACTTCCATGAATATCAAATAATATTAAGCTGATGGTATTTGTTAAATCTACTCATATAAATTCCAAACCGGATAATTAATACCTTCATATTGATAGTAACAAAATACAATAAAAAATAACTACTGCTTCATGGTGTGGTATTCATTGGATTATAGTGGTATTTCTTATAAAAATTTTAACGTTTTAAAATTCATTAGAAATGTAATATTTTAATTAACGAAAATAATAGCGAAAGTCAATCGAAAATCCGAAACAGAAAAATCAGAAAAAGATACGGATACATCTGGGACTCGAACCCAGGACCTTTGGCAATCCGGGCCAACGCGCTATCCACTGCGCCAACGTATCCCTATCCGATTCGGTCATTTTTAACTGCATCATACTTCGAATGAGAACCACCAACATTATTTTCATTTTCTTAACGCATATTTTTTATTGGCTGCTATCTTTACGTATGGTTGCAAGATTCAACTCGAACTAAATGCCATCTAGATAGTGTCAGGATAAATTTTATCACTTTTTATTAATATGCGATATCTATTGACTTTTTCTGCAAGTCTAGGATGAAATATTTTTATTTTTAACTTTTTAACTTAATGAGTTAAACCTCAAATTATAATATTTTACCTAATGAAGATAATATTAGCGAAAATCAGAAAATTAATGTATTTTGTCTTAATTAAGTAAAATATTATAATTTGAGGTTTAACTCATTAATTTAAAAAGTTAAAAATAAAAATATTTCATCAGAAATAGTTCGGGGCAAAATTCTACCTTTCTCGGGGGAATAACAACATGCACATTATGATACATATTACTTACTCAAATGCCCAGAAAAAAGCTTGCTGTACCTATCAGAAATTCTGAATATTTATTTATTTATTATTAATTTTCAACGCCCTGATGGGCTTTTACATAATAAGTATATTATACAGTGATATATATGTATGTTTAAATAAGAAATATAAACTTATAGCAATTAACATTATAAAAATGGTAGGTATAAAAGTAAGTAAGAAATATTATATTATAATAAAAGAGAAAAAGTAAAAATAAATTAAACTGAAACCAGTTTTTAAATTGCAGATGGCATAAAAATAATAAAATATAGTGTAAGTTAATATTAGAAATTTACAGATGTGTAATACAAGAAAAAGTTTACAATACAGAAAAACAAAAGAGAGTAACAAGTTTTTACATTATAGATAAATAGAAATAATACAAAAATATGTGCAACAGCTCCTACATTATAAGAATATGCTACATCAAAATATTATGGAATCTTTTAACAGTAACTAATATTAAACACGTCTGATTTCACATTCTGACATGAATGATTTAATAATGATAAATATTGTATGATGTTGGATATAAGTAATTACAATCCTTGACTATGAATCCGGAAGTCACTGGTTTAATTATTTTTATTTAACTAGATTAATTTGTGTTATTTTACAATGTAATAATTACAAATAATGTATAATATGTCGACACTCCATGTGTTGATCCTCAGATTTGATGCTTTAGGTTTGTTCATGGTGCCTTTCTCCATGCTAAAAAACTAGGAGTGGAGTGGCAGGGGTTACTAAATGGGATCATATAAGAAACTAGACGATTCAAGATGATCTAAGCATTGAACCACTGCTACTCTCCATAAAAAAATCGCAAACGAGGTGCCTTGGGCATATACTAAGAAGATACTGAGTGCGATTCCAGGGGGTAGACGTCCAGTGGGACGCCACAGACACAGTTGGGCGAGGCAACTCCAGAAACTGGTTGAGGAGATAACCATTATGGGTCTGCCATGGACGGAGGCCGAACAATCAGCACAAGACAGAGACGTACGGAGGAGCCTTGTCGATGCAGTGGGTCCCCGACCCGAAAAGAACAAGGGGAAGAAGAAGAAGATGATGATGATTGTATATATGTCACCAAAGATAGATGGTTCCAGAGTCGCCCTGATAGAAGACTATCGAAAGACCTGATCTGAAGAAATAAGCCGGCACTTTCGTACCTTCCACTCCCCATTTCCTTTTTTTCCCCTACCTACTACTTTCAGCCTTACAACATACACCAATTGGGGATGTCTTAGTCACACTGTCTCCAGAAATCAGAAAGAGTTGGGACTCTTGAGTGGTACTCACATAAAAAATTTAATAAAAAAGTTCTTCAAATTTTATATCTATTTCTTCAATAATCGCAAATTTTCTTTGTGGCGTCTTTTTAATTAAATGATAACAAATAACTTTCTATACACCACTTATGTAATCAAAATTATACTTGAAAATCGATTGTTTCTTTGTCAGGAAAAACAAAAACAAATTAACAAAAATAAAAATAGACAAATGAGTTCATATTTGAGATGTTTACTGGTTGTAACATTATATTAAATAATTGTACAGATATATATTTTTTCAATATTTTGTAAGAGTGTTATGCCAAATACATCGTTTTAAAGTCATGCCACTTTTATAACATGGCCCAAGCGTGATTTCTTAAAATAAATAAATTCTTTCAATGTCTCAGTAGATGATGGAGCATTTGCGGATTATGTAAATAACATTGGTAAACATTGCATCATTTGAGGATACAACTCCCTCGATCTTCCTGTGATAGCTTACCGGATTCAGAACGTCAATATCATGCCCTGTTTTGCAAGGAGACGAAGATATGAGATCAGTTATTTGCCATGCTACCGTTTGCTTAACATGCTTTTCCAGTGAATTTCATATGTAATGTTTACATAGGTTTTTCAAAGATTTATTATTTTAAAGCGTTGCACAATGAAATAACATGGACTACAATTACAATGTTTTAGTAAATGAAAACGTGAAATGAGATGTTCTGTGGATGGTTTACACATATAAGAAAATTACATTTTCAAATATTAAAATAGAAACAACAAAAAAAAAATACATTTTACATTACATTACACATATAAATTACATTACAATGTTATTCACGTTCATTATTTTGTTAATCTGTATATATAAAAATGAATCCCTGTTTCCCTTGGTCACGCTATAACTTGAGAACGACTTGAACGATTGCGATGAAACTTTGGGGATTTTATGTGCGCATGTCCGCGATGGTTATAGGATGGTGAACTCTGGCGTTATGAAATTATTTACTATACTATTCATAAAATTGCGATGAAAATTTGGTCAGTTATTGTGAACATTCCCGCGAAGGTTTCTATATTGCGATATTTCTATATTGATGAGCTCTAGCTTATGAAATTTGCAAAAAAAAATTAACAGGCCACAAGCGAGTTTTTGAAAAAACGGATGTATTTTACGGAGTTTAGGAGGGTAATTAAGGTAGAAGGTTTGTGGGAGGGGGGAAGATTGAGGGGGAAGGAGGAGTAGGTGGAAGGGGAATGAGCGGGGAGGTTGTCGAAAAGGAGAAGGACACAGCGAGAGAGGGAAGGGGAAGGAGACACGGAAGGTGAAAGGGGAACGCGGGAGGGGAAGAAGACGCGGGAGGCGAAGAGGAAGCGGGAGGGGAAGAGGAGGCGGGAGGGGAACGGAACAAATGGGAAAGACATGCAGGGAGAATCAATTTCCTTTTTTTAAGTTGCATTTCAGCGTATGCCGCGTATCAGCTGGTTAAACATAAAATTAATCGTTTTTTTAAATGGACCGAGACTATTATCATAGGAAAGGGGAAGGAGACAGGCAAGGTGAAAGGGGAACGCGGGAGGGGAAGAGGAAGCGGGAGGGGCAGAGGAGGCGGGAGGGGAGCGGGACAAATGTGAAAGACACGCAGGGAGAATCAATTTCCTTATTTAAGTTGCATTCAACGTATGCCGGGTATCAGCTAGTTAAACATAAAAATTAATCGTTTTTTTTAAATGGACCAAGACTATTATCATTTTGATGGTTAACTGGAAGGCAGCTATATAAATTGTCCCCCTCGTAACCGATGGATTGTTTACCGTTTGTGAGAATGAATAGTGTTTAAATGTGTGTTATCGTGTAAATTGTGCGTGTACTTAGGACGTTTTTCTGTGTTTGTATACATTTATAAGTTTATTATTTATTTTGTATGTAAGGAAAAATGTATTATACTTATATGGTTTTCTTATTATAAACAGTTTTGTTTCAATACATAATTTTTTGCTGATGTTGTCGATATGTGGTGAAACGGTTTTTGATTATCTTGTTTAGTATTTATTGCTTGGAATTCATTTATGCATGTATGAAATGTAAGTGCAAATATGTTTATTACATCACTTTATTTTTACATACAAAAAGTAAAGTAAATTTCACGAAGACCCCTAGATAACACGATTGTCTAGTTTAAGCTATTTTGTAGTGTCTTTCGTTCACTAACTATTCTATTTTCATACTGCCCGCCCACACGAAGCAACATAACATAACAAAATTCTCTACCACGTAATGAACGGACAACACTACAAAGACGTGCAGCACTCACTTCTGTTGGTTGCCGGGACATGTTTCTCCTAGTAATAATAAGAAAATAAATATTTTCCATACTCAAAACTTATGACTCTATTATCCATGTATCTACCTTGTATGCAAAAGCCTTTACGTTAAATGAATTTAAGATAGTTTTTTGTTGCGCCATCTCAAGGACATTTGGCAAATAAGGCATTACGTCAACAGAAAGCAGGTAGACATATTAATTAGAACATAGTATTATTTTTAACTGTGCGTAGGTTTTTTTTAAAGAAAGAAATGAGAGAAAGATTTGGCAAGGAGAAAGGTATTATGGGTGGGTTGAAATCGGGGGGTCAGTGTGTCCAGGAGTGACTGCAGTGAGTTCTGCTGGAGAGGTAAAAATTTATCCCTCAACCAGTCTCTCTAAATCCGGCCCAACACACAATAGTTGGGCAGACGCATCCGCAAGTCCTAGAAAATCCTCACCCTATGAATCCGGGCATCCCTGCTCAGTTACCAAAAGTAGCCAACCACTTGGGGATACCCACGGCAGAGGTCTTGGTTATCCAATAGATGGTTCCCGGGGGTTGGTAACTTACCCGCCTCCTAAATTGGTATTAAATACAAAGCATATTAAAAAGTATAAAATGCATAATATTATACCAATATAAAAAAAATAAATTAAATTGAATGGGATTAAAATGAACACGTTTTAACAACATACCTTTTGGGATAACATTAATTTTTTTTAATGTTATAGCATAGGAAATCATTTAAAAATAATGTAGCCAAGGAAATTGTTTAGATAGGTACCTACCTATATATTTAGTTTTTAGTTTAGTAGTTTTGTAAAGTGTTAATTTTTTATTCATTTTTTGTTGTATATATTTTAATGTACGACTGCTTGTTTCCTAAATACATATAAATAAAATAATATAGCATTCTACGATTATTATAGCATTCTAGCATTCTAGCATTAATATAGCATTCTAGCATTCTAGTAGGATGTTAATTTTAATATCTTACCTTATCATATCAAAAGCAGATCGAATTTAGAATTTTATTATCGAGTTAACAATGAACACGAAAGTGAATACCAATAAGCCCTTTTCCATTTGTGACATCGCGTAATCCCAGGGGATGAAAGGAAAATCGATTTTTGATGCAAAAGGGTAGATGACGACATTTTGCATGGAATATTTTAAATATTGATATGTGATGCCCTTTCAAGCGTGTATTTCTTATATTCAACTATAGAATGTGCGTTCATTCGTGTGAAAAGAGTGCGTACCTACCATCTAGGCAACTGAATATAAAGAGGAATTATTTAATATACGAGTACATAATATCTGCTGCTTTTACATCTTACTAATATTATAAACGCGAAAGTTTGTATGGATGTATGTGTGTTTGTTACTCTTTCACGCAAAAACTACTGAATGGATTTTAATGAAACTTTACAATAATATTTCTCATACTTCAGAATAACATATTGGCTTTAATTTATAAAGCTAACTATTTTCCATATATTACAAATAATAATTAGTGCTTATTAGAAAATGTCAAAATTTGAGAATGACATTTTGCTAAACAATGACTGTTAAATCAAAATTGTATTTTATAAAATATTTAAATTAGTGAATTTATTTGAACTACTTGTCTAATACTTTGAATCAAATCAAGAAATATAGATATTTTAAATAAATAGGTTAAGAATTTTAATAAAAACATAGATAGGACCCATGCAAAGAAAATGGGCTACTCGAAGTACCTGCGCGGGCATAAGCTAGTACTAAATAAACGTCGCGTCGAGTCAAAAATATCATAAAAATAAAAACGATTGAGAGTCCGTTTAGCCATCAATATGTTTGCTCGATGAAAATAAAATAACAATAATGTCGAGAATTTGCGTAGGTAATCTTGTTTAAAGAGAAAGATAAGTATTTCCAGGTTACGAATAACATGACAACGTCTAAAACTATACTCTTACTACGTCCTTACTTACGTAAGTGGAAAATTTTTGCTTGTGGAATAATAATAATAATATTTGGTTGACTTCTATAGCGCCGTTTTTGTGAAAAATCACCTCGAGGGCGCTTTACAAATTTCAATACATTTCTACAATCTTACTTCTAACTACAGATCAGACAAACATAAACCTATGGCTAAAACATTGCATCCATCGGTTCTTCGATCAGTATACAACGCATCTGACCAATTAACGCGATGCTGCCTAAAAATGTATATATATATACATGTATTTTTTTATATTTTTTATAAGGAAAATATACAGGACCATACTTACCTGGTAGGTAACGTGATATTAACTTCTGGCAATGCCTATGTGGGATTTTTTTGTATCGTACATTTATGCATACTATTATATTATGTTTATATTTAATATATGTATATATGTTTGTGTGTGTGTGTGTATGTTGATATATAGCGTCTAATGCACCATGTATAGATATTTGTATATATAGATATATATATACATATACATGCATACATATGTACATATATTTTTCTGTTTTTTATATCTTTCTGTTTTTTAAGTCTATTTAGTTTATTTTATTTTTTTAAATCTTTTGTCTACACAACTACATTGCTCTCGCTTTTTACTGTTTATAAAAATAAAATAAAACTTTTATTGTAACATGTATGTAACAAAAAAATTATGAATAAAAAAAAAATTAAAAAAAAAGACGTTTGTTTAGAGAAATTTAGATACAGTTTACGCGCAGAGGACATAATAGCGAACACATGTTCTTGGAAAAGTAATTATTTAATCCTGGTATATATTTTAATACTAATATATAATATGTTATTTAATTAAGTCTATTTAGTTTATTTTATTTTTTTAAATCTTTTGTCTACACAACTACATTGCTCTCGCTTTTTACTGTTTATAAAAATAAAATAAAACTTTTATTGTAAAATGTATGTAACAAAAAAATTATGAATAAAAAAAAAAATAAAAAAAAAGACGTTTGTTTAGAGAAATTTAGATACAGTTTACGCGCAGAGGACATAATAGCGAACACATGTTCTTGGAAAAGTAATTATTTAATCCTGGTATATATTTTAATACTAATATATAATATGTTATTTAATTAACGTGTTTGGGAAAAGTAAATTAATTGATGGGCGGTACAGTAGTACAAGAATTTGGTTAGAATATTCTAATTCTTAAATGAAGTCTCTCGTTAAACGACAGATTGCGGTGAAAGCTTCGAATGATGTTAATATAATTAAAAATTGTGGATATATTATGATATATTAAGAATGATAGAGGACTTCGCTAGAGAGTTGAACCCACGATCCTCGGTGGAAAAAAAGCTCTTAGGACTGCACGAATATCTAATATTTAACACTTCACAGACACAATGGAAACCTTACAGGTCGAGGATTTGGTATCTCTTTGGAAAGGCATAAAGTACTTGAATTTTCATATTTTTATAAAAAAAAAAACTCTTTTTAACTTTTGAAGGTTATTCCCATCAATGTAATATATCATTGAAGAAGAAGATAAGAATAATAATCTAATTTTTTTAAATATGAAAATGAACAAGACACAGAAAAATAATACAAGATAACGGTCGCAACTGGGACTCGAACCCAGAACCATACGTCTTACCGGGACATACACCTCTACCAATTGGGCTACTGCGATCTATTATGAGACTGTCGTAATTGTCTACTTCATATTTCAAATTTCAGAATTAACAATATTATCTTCGACTAATGTTTTTTTTTACATATTATTGGCAGCTACCTTTATTATTGGAAACAAGTATTCAAAGAATGTATTAGTTACCTAGATAGTCTCCATTTGCGACCGTTATCTTTTATTATTTTTCTGTGTCTTATTCATTTTCATATTTAAAAAAATTAGATTATTATTGTTATCTTCTTCTTCAATGATTCTTGAATTTTAATTATTGAAGATAAAATTAATAATCCTCAAACGAGAATTTGAAATAGAAAAATCTGAAGAAGGTTCAGTCTCATCTAGGAATTGAACCCAGGAACTTAGCCTTGCCGGAGCTTTGCGCTACCCTCATCCGAATATCCCCTTCAGTCACATTTATCTGCATCATACTACGACTAAGAACTACTAACGATATCTTCATTTTCTTACCGCTTATTTTATTGCTTGCTATCCTTATTTGAAACTGCAAGATTCTTCCCGAACTAAGTGCAATATAGTTATTGTGTTGGATAAATATATCCATTTTTATTTTAATGTGCGATATCTATTGACTTTTCTATAAGTTTAGGATAAATAATTTTTATTCTTGGAATGACTAACTAACTGTGACTAAAATGACTAACTAATAACTCTATACTCTGTTCAAGGAATCAAACGTGACAAAATTTATAATGTTGGGAAGACTTCGGTGGCTGGGTCGTGTGGAGAGAGTGAACGAGCATCAAGCACTAAAGTCCCTGCTAAAATCTAGACCTGTAGGGCAAGGGAGCCTGGGAAGGTGAAAATTAACGGGTTATAGAGCCAATTGTGATGATGATGATGATGTGAACACATAAAGATTGCAGCCAATAAAATCTTTATGTGTTAAGACAGTTAAAGTGAAAGTTGTGCTAGTTGCGACCAAACCTTTTTCAAATTTTTCTATTTCAAATTTTCATTGATAAAAAATTACTATTTGATATTTTACTCACTAAGTTATTCCCAAAAAATTAATAAATATAATTTTTTTTTCATTTTTTTGTGTATCTCAAGACAGCTGGAGTATTTATAGGCAAAATAGACGCAGATTCGTATAAACGCGCAAACGAATTATCGATTTGATACTATATGCCAAGGTAAGTATCCGCTATAGCTAGTGAGGTAGTCAGTCACCTGTCAAGATTATCAAAATATTCAAGTAATCCGTCAAACATGACAGTAATCAAAAGAGAGGGATAATCATTATTAGACTCGCTTCTGCTAATCGTCTATAATTATCGACATGTTATAATATCAAATCTAAATTTTGTCAAAGTGTTCCACAAACCACACTCAAAACTAACTACAAACGACACACGACAATCGTTTTTCAGAAGAACGTGCATAAAATACAAAAACATCTTTTCAGACCCTGATTTTTCTCATGTTTCTTCAAGTCAATTCACTTTTTTACATTAGCTCCACACAGGAAGCCCCTAGGAGAAAAAAAACCCTCATGGCCTATTGCATTTTGGGGATGTTGTATGGAGGGTGTTTTCATGAAAAGGAAGGAGAAGAAATTCCGTGAAGGAAAACGCTATTATAAGAGGGTAGCATACCTCTGAATTTGGTACAAGGCGATGAGTCTAGAAAGTCCGGCTGGAGAGGTTAAAAGATCTCTCTCAACCAGCCTCTTGTGATGTACCTCCCTATCGTCAATCATTTCTCCTGGTCTAAAGGCAGCATTTGTGATGGTCCGTCTCGTCACCCTACCCGCCGCGTATACTAATTTGTGACGATCCAAACCCCTGCCTTTACTAGCTCCTGTGGTCACGGGACCAGTTGTGATGGACCACCCTCTTGGGCTACCCGGCACCCGTTGAAATGATCCGTAGTCGTCTACCCTTGGTTTTTCAATTCTTTCCCTTTAACACTAGCTGTCGGGATCTACTGGCTACGCTACCCTTATCTTTTGGCCTTCGATCAATATACCCTTATATCTAGCTACACCTAACATTTTCTTAATCCCCTGCGATTTTCTCACAATAAATAAGATTTAAGATTTAATTGCACATTATTCCTATTTACTCCGTTGTGTGATTTTTTGTTTCAGTAATTACATTTGTATGAAGATGCTTTTTTTTCTTCTTTCGAACGTAGTGTTGAAGTCATCACACTCTCCATATCCGACATGTAAAGAGTGTGTGCGGGATAGAATAACAAAGATAGCAACTAGCATGAAGTTTGTTCGCTATCTGACCAATGGAACACTGGATGAATGACCTGGAAGGCACACACTGGTAACAAGATCCTACATGTTTTGTTTGTTTTGTTTTAGTTATCGACGTGATTCCCATTGTGAATCAATTACAGAATTTATTTACTGTGTTCATTTATGTTTTAATATTAAATGAAAAAGTAAATAAAAATGCCGCCAGCAATAAAAAGCAGTATCTGGAATTACTTTATGTTAGACAAAAATGATCCGGATAAGTCCGATTGTAAAATGTGTAATAAAAGTTACTCGCGGAAGGGACGTACTTCTACTTTGAGAAATAATCTGAAATCAATGCAACCAATGGGTTAATATATTATCCACTAAGAAACAGATTGGAGGCTGCAGTATCAGATACTATTTATTAAATATTTTTAATTAACAATTTTTTTAAATTTAATTATTAAACAACGATTTTCATTATAAAACTCTAGGCTTAAAATTAGTAAGACTAAAAACTGTTTCAGTTTTGTTCTCAAAATATTATGAAATAAAACACATTAAAATTAAATCGATTTTTATTTATTCTATGAAACAATATAACTTTGTTAAAACCATTGATTTATTTAATTAATGCCGACCGGTTTCGGAACAACCATTCCTTTCTCAGGGCAAACATATAATTTTTATTAATCGATTTTTATTTATTTATGTACTTAACCTCTATGCGAATATGGTCGTACAAGCACGGCCAGAATAAAACAGTCTTTAAGGAGTATGGCCGTAATATTACGGCGGTGTACCTAATGGTAGAGTTACACTTGTAAGGCATGTTGTATCGTGATGTTCTCTGCCGTGATGGCTAGAGTTCACATCTATAAGTTGTGTTCTGACTCCTTATGACGATATTTTAAATGAATACAGCACGTGGTACGTACACACTAGTCAAGACGCAGCCGTCCCCGCGCCCCTCACCTTCACCTCTCTGTCGAAAATCGAGATCACTTCTGACGCATCACGACAGATCGCATCATGACACAACACAACAGACTAATATAATTGTCACCATACTAAATGTATGAAACTGATACCGTTATGACGCGTCACGTCACGTCACGACAGACAAGTATAACTCCACCATAACGCGTGCCCAACGCGATGTTCGTGAAACGTGAAGTACATTGCTATGAGTTTTTAAGGATATTTCCAACTTTTGGAGTAGTGGACTTATTTACCGACGTTGCTCGTCGGGACACAGTTTAGTTTGAAAAAGCGAGAGGATAAAATTTGAATACTTTTTTTTTAAATCCTGAAATCCGCATCCGTGATGTCAAAATTTTTGCATCTGTAACAACCCTTGTTTATACAACCAAAATATTATTTTTTTTGTAAAATATATTGTTTTGCTATTTGTTTCCAATAAACATAAATAAAAATAAATCAGCTTATCATTAAGTCTCAAAGAAAAAACCACGAACGTCACTAAACCCAAGCCGACATTTCACATAAATAAAATAACAAAGGACAAAAATATCGAAAAATATATTACTGTTTTGAAAGAACACATTTTCTAGAAAGATCATAAAACAGGCTTAGGACTTTCAACAAACACAATACCCACATTTTCAGTAAATCTTTATTACATTATTCGAATTCGGACAAGGACTTTTCACCTTATTTTCACTACATTTCGAGAACCGAAAACCATTTCGTGTCCTTTATTATATGAACCTTTAAATCATTTGGAAGAGCATAAAACACATTGTCACTGTCCTTATAAAAACGAAAAGCACGAGCCTTATGGCCGCCATAAAAAATAATACACAAAGGTAGGGTTTTTTAATTATTTGTTGTGATTTTGCGGATGTTTTATGACATGGATATCACTTTAACGGTTTTGAATGTTTTTCGACAACAATACAGAGATATAATAATTTAACTCAGTTATTGTTATTATGGCGGAAATAATAAAACTCGTCTGTCGAAATGGAAATAATACACTATTTATTGAAATTCTTAGTAAAACTGACTATTTACGAGCAATAACAGATAATATCTGTTATATAATGTATAATTATAATGTAAAATTATGACATGAACATATTATTGAAGAAGAAGATAACAATAAGTCCCAGTTGCGACCATTATGTTTTATTATTTTTCTGTGTCTTATTCAGTTTCATATTTTCATTTAGTTTATTATTATTAGCTTCTTTTTCAATGATATATATTTACATTGATGGGAATAACCTTCTAAAGTAAAAAAAGGTATTTCTCATAAAAACTGAACATAAACATTTGGTTAAATAAATAGGCCCAATGACTTATAAAAAGTCGTAGTCAGTAGAAAATATTCAACTCAATTTGTAAAATAATTGATAATATAAGATTCATAACTAAACTTAGAAGAATTAATCTTCCCTAACTTCCCTCGACTATGGCCTCCGTATATGAGGGGTATCGGTCTCGACTAGCAATCCGAAGGTCGCGGGTTCAAATCCTGGCGTGAGAAACTAAATTTTATTTGATTGAATTGTATTATTTCAATCAACGCTATATTTGGGCATGTTCCAGAATTGAGGATGCTCTCAGTATCGCCATGGTCTGCCAAGTATTCCCACCAGGCCCCCTAGCACACATAAGGATTGTGGAGCCTGGGAAGGCCAAAATTAAGATGGAGCGACAACGTCCTCAAAGACCTACGTACCTTGGAGCTTCCAAACTGGAGAGAACTGGTAGAAAACAGAGATGAGTGGAGGAAGACTCTTGAGGAGGCCAAGAAACACCACGGGTTGTAAAGCCAACTGTGATGATGATGCTGACCTCTGATTCTTACCTGTATATTGTCAACTTTTTATTTGTAATTTTAAAAAACATTCACTGCAGCCCTATAGGCAGCCCTATGGGCGTTAAAATAAAAAAAAACGAGTGTGCTTTAGACCACACGACTGAAGTAAATACTTCTTTAGCTCCATCATATGTACGTCCATATATATGTTTATATGTATAAAATATATACATGTACATACATACATTAATTTTCTACAAATACTTATTTAAATTTATTATCATTTGCCTTGCCCAATCAAGCCGTGCGCATCGATGTCCGCTCCCCTCCGCGTTTGGCACGTCACTGGTATTTCAAAATACTGACTGAAATATTTCATTCACTGGCTATGAGAGGAAGAGAGAAATAAAATGTGCGCGCGCACTGCTCTCTGTTTTAAACCCATTTCAATTTCAGTTACACATTCGCTAGTTTACCCCCAAGTCAAGCGTGCGTAAAGAAGTATTTACTTCATAAAAGTATTATATAAAACGTAATATTTGTGAAAGCATTATGTATATGTAGGTAGAATTTATAAAGCGTTACTTTTTGAGAATATATAGATGTTTTCAATTTTTGATGGGATAAATTATTAACATCCTTGTTTGATGTTTTATGGTCAGTTATTGTGTACTTTATTGTCATGCAATGAGGTCCTTTACGAAAGATAGTTTACTTTGTTTGAAATTCCGGTACCTTCCAGAAGGTTCTGTTCAAATCTTGTTTTGTTTGTATGAGTATAATGAGGTTTCGTGTAAACCTTGTTTTATGTTTCATTTACGCCGAATGTTAGCATGACCCAGTTCTTAGGGCCACAAGTTAATGCAGCTATTTGCCCGATGAGCTTAATATAAAGGAAGGAGGAATTACATCAAGCTTTGTCAATTATGAGATGGTAACAAAAGCTGTGTATAACTAGTACGAGTATGTTATTAGATACTGTTATATCAATGCCCTAGATCACGACTTTTTGGCACATAAGCTTTTGAAGTACCTGCTAACATAATTACAAATGTTGTGTTTTTGAAACTCTTGACAAACTTACGAAACCACTGACACACTCAATACGAATATTTTTTTAGAAAAAAACCTTTTGATTCTTCTCAATTATTTGTAAAAGACAACCTTTTGCGTTTGGGGTAAAAATACTGCATTCAAAATTTCAAATACGTAGAACGAAAAATTGCTTTCTCGTATGAGATCGCGGTTATTCGTTGCCGATCCATTTTCAATCACCTCGAATTCAATAACTTGAATTTTATAGTAATTATGGCGAATATAAAGGTATTTTTCTAAAACATATTTGTTTTAAGCGTGTCCAGTGATTTCGAAAGTTTATCAAATAATAGGGTATTTCCACGTTTTCTTTATTGCTTAAAAATATAGGCAAAAAATTACGATTATTATGGCATTTTTATTTTATTTTTATCTTGACGAATAAATTTTCTACAGCGAGTCTAAGTTGACAATTTTTGATATCCCGCCAAAACAGCAATTTCGAAAAATTTCCGACAGTTCTACTTTGTTTGTTTGATGACGTGCGTACGAAGCGTGCGTCGTTGGCAATCACTGGCCTTTTTGGTTATGTTGGTTTTTGAGCATTTTTGAAATGAATAAATTTGAATGAAAACGAACTAAGAGTGCGAACATTTTTTTTATTTCTTTTAAAAGAAAGATAAACATTCCCGGGTTACGAATAACCCAACAACATTTGAAAATCTCCTACTACCACCACGCTAAGCGGAAGATGTTGCTTGTGTTGTGATGGAGGACTAAGCTAGCCGAGGTATCGAACAAGGAACGCCTGGGTGGGACCCAAACGCGATGCCCACTCAAACACTATGAACTCTTCATCTGCGTGTAAGAGTTTAAATCTAAATAAAAATCAACGTAATTTGTTGCAAAGATGGTGTTTATATTATCAAGAACCACTCACAACAGAAGTGACAGCTGTTTCGGCTTACAAAGCCAATTTTAAACTGTGGTTGTACCATACTGATACGACGAATTTAAACGATTTGAAATGTCAATTTTGAAGAATAATAAATTGATTTATTATTGGTTAAACCAATTTGCTGAGAAAATAATTTTAACAATAGTTTCTCTAGCAAGTTATTTTGAAATCTGTATTTTGTTGCATCTTTTATTGGTTAGACATAAACGTATAACTACAAACGGTTATAGTCATACTATTCAAACATGGTTATTAGTAAAACTTTTTTGAAACCCTAAATCCTAAAGAATGAGAATTTTGTTTTTATCGTTTTGATAAAAGTTGTAGTAATGTTATACTATGCAAAAATTAAAAAAATGCGCATACTCCGTTGACGTAGAAAACACGCTCTAGAGAACAACCTGTGTGTATTGTGAATATAAATGAAGCTCTTTTAGACAGAATAAATGTTTTCCTCATAAATTTGATAAAATTTCCATCTTACTCCTCGAATATTTTATTAACTCGTTTTTTTATTGGAGGTATATTTTGTATTTTGAATACCCTACGGACTGTATTTTTCTCTGGGATGATTATGTTGTCAGAATTCTTTTCCGTTATCTGAAAATTTTTAATATCTTAGAATCTTAGATCATCACCAACCTACTTGGGTTAAATTTTATCACTATAAGTTGTCGCTATTTGTTACACAACTATCTTGAATTTTTAGTATAGTGATTTATTTTTGGTTTTTACCGTATTGCGCCACCTACTTCAGCCTACGTTTCGGACAGCTTTACAGTATCCATCACTAGGGCAGATGTGTAACTAATCGTTTGCGGTATGATCCACTAGGATCTGGTATGACGGTATAAATTTAATAACAGTTTTTTGCGTTCAGTTTTGGTGTAATCGTCAATTACCTGGTATACCAAGAACTGTTGACCTTAGTTAGCCCAAAACCAACTCTATCTGAAATGTTGGCTAATACCCCAAAAATAAAACACTTAATATAACATATCTATATAACAATAAAACATATCTGGAATATTTAGGTTTAGTTGGTTGAACTAAATCTTAGTGTACGAGTATAGAAATATGTTTATAGTTTCAATGTCCTTCAAAAAATGTTCTTAATATAGATAGTTATATTTAGTTTTCGGGTGTCTCAACAGATGCCAGTAAAGTAGTTTTATAGGAAAGTGTCAACTGTGGCCTGTTACGTGTCTATTACCCAAACGGTTACGTAAATAGCAGATTATATCCGATCGACAGCTGGGCACCTTCAATGTCGAGTTCTCTTGCTTCAAAAATACACAGAACATCCATTAGAACGAACGTTTGGTCAAGTTAAATATTAATTGTAAATGCAATTCGAAACCTAACGAACCAAGTATCATTGAAACTCCCGATCAATAAAACTACAAACGACATCACATAAACCGAAGTTGTTAGTTTGTTGTAGTAAAAAATATAATAATGTTTTGTTAAGCTGATAATTCTATTTTTTAAAACATCAGTTTCGTTGTTCTTTCTCTACGATCTTAATCGACATTTAAAACATATTTACAAAAAGTAGGCGGTTGACGAAGTGCAAACATTTTCAAAGTTTCAGAGTTTTGCAAACTTTCAGTCAACCGTAACATCCAAGAATTCTTAGTTTTTATTGTTTTAATAGTCGTGGTTCATAATTGATAGACTAAAACAACCTAACTGAGGTACGTTTTTAGATTTTCACGGCCAAAAGCATTTTCGTTGTTTGTTTTTGGGGTGTTATGCCGTGTTGTGCCACCTCCTTCTTTAGCCGACGTTTCGGACAGCGTTGCAGTGTCCATCATCAGGGCAGATCTGGAAGATCGTCGGATCTGCCAGATCTGCCCTGATGGTGGACACTGCAACGCTGTCCGAAACGTCGGCTAAAGAAGGAGGTAGCACAACACGGCATAACAGCCCAAAAACAAACAACAAAAACCTAACTGAGATATATGACATGAATCTTTCGTAACGTTTTATCTTCTTCTAGAATTATTTAAAAAATATTATTGGCAACGTATCATCTATTTACCTGTAAACTGTAAAAGCAAGAAAATAAATACATTAAAAAAATATATATTAGATCACAACTATGATAAAATCTATAAATATAAAAATTAATGTTTCTCCTTTTGTTCTCAATTATTTCCAATCGCGAATATAATTAAGCGATTTGTTGTGCGCACGCCCGCGAAGGTTTGTATATATAATAGTGAGCTCTGGCGTTAAGAAATTTGTATAACAACGTACTTGTTTAAAGTAGATGGCGCACCAATTGTCCGGAAAATATGTGTATTGCAAAGGAGCCACAGTAGCGTTAGGAGATAACAGAGGGTAATTTTTAAAAAAATCCATGCTTCTCATACGGTTTTCTCATATGTGGCCTGATCAATTCTGATTTATTCGTGTACGCACCAGACAGAAAAAAAAATTGTGCAACCAAACCCGCGAAGGTTTGTACATATAATAGTGAGCTCTGGCGTCAAGAAATTTGCATAACAACGTACTGTTTAAAGTAGATGGCGCTCCAATTGTCTTGAAAATGTGTGTATTGCAGAGGAGCCACAGTAGCGGTAGAAATAGCAGGGGTATTTTTTTTTTAAATCCATGCTTCTCATACGGATTTCTCATATGTGGCCTGCTCAATTCTGATTTATTCGTGTACGCACCAGACAGAAAAAAAAATTGTCCAACCAAACCCGCGAAGGTTTGTATATATAATAGTGAGCTCTGGCGTCAAGAAATTTGCATAACAACGAACTGGTTAAAGTAGATGGCGCTCCAATTGTCTGGAAAATGTGTGTATTGCAGAGGAGCCACAGCGGTAGAAATAGCAGAGGTATTTTTTTTTTAAATCCATGCTTCTCATACGGACTTCTCATATGTGGCCTGTTCACTTCTGATTTATTCGTTTACGCACCAGACAGAAAAACAAAAAAATATTTTGCAACCAAACCCGCGAAGGTTTGTATATATAATAATGAGATATGGCGTCAAGAAATTTGCATAACAACGTACTGTTTAAAGTAGATGGCGCTCCAATTGTTTGGAAAATGTGTGTATTGCAGAAGAGCCACAGTAGCGGTAGAAATAGCAGGGGTAATTTTCCTTAAATTGTGGACTTCTCATATGTGGCCTGCTCACTTCTGATTTATTCGTGTACGCACCAGACAGAAAAACAAAAAAATATTGTGCAACCAAAAGCACTACAATAAACAGAATTAAAACACAAACGCTTTATTTTTTGAGTGGCATTGCAATGCATGCCATGTGATCGTTAATAAATAAATTAATGTCGATAACAGTAAAAATGTCAGCACACAATATTTATTTATTTCCGGGAAGTCGTTTTATTCAAACATGACATAATGGAAACATAAAACTTATTTTCTAAAATTAAAATCACTAACCACAAATTTCAAAAATCCACTAAGATTAACGATTTATTTCCTAAGGACCAGTTGTTTCGGAAAATTTCACGTTTGAATTTCCTTCAAATCGACATTCACCGAAAAATTGGGTTGTTTCAACCTCCGTCAGAAGAAATTTCAACGAAAATTTCATAGGACCAGTTGTTTCGGAATTCCCTTCAAATTTGAATTTCCTTCAAATTTGAATTTCCTTCAAATTTGAATTTCCTTCAAATTTGAATTTCCTTCAAATCGTCATTCACCGAAAAATTGGGTTGTTTCAACTTCCGTCAGCAGTGAAAATACTATAGAAATGTGAATGTGATCAGCCGAGTCCGGACGGTTATTAGCGAAATAATGGGAGGCGCATGCGCAGACGTCAAAATTGTGATTCGGCGGGGAACACTTGAATAAAAAATTTTAATTTATCGAACGTTATTTGGAGTTGAAACAACCCATTTCGTATTTGAAATATAGGAAGACGTGATTGCGTGTCAAATTTGAAATGAAAAAAAGAATCTTTTCATTTTTGAAACATTTCCATAAAATTTTCCTTGAAATTTCTTCTGATGGAGGTTGAAACAACCCAATTTTTCGGTGAATGACGATTTGAAGGAAATTCAAACGTGAAATTTTCCGAAACCTATCCTAAGTTTCCACCTGTATTTTGGCTATCGCCATATTGGAAAAGTTGTCCGCAAATCCTCAATGAAAATATACTGAGTATCGATAAAATACCATAAAATTACGCAAAGTTCGCAAGTTTCCGGGACTTTTGCGAATTCGGACGGCGCGAATCCTGAAAGTTGGGAACAAAGTCAAAGAACAACCCCTACAAGAATTGATACAGGTGCCATAAAACCCCAAGGAAAGTTGCACAATTTAACGTTTAATATATATTATATATTGTCTAGGTAAGCCGTTACCGCTATTAAGACTTCCACCAGCTTAGAGAGACTTTTTGACCGAATTCAGAGTGTGAATTTATTAAACTAAAAATATTATAGGGTCTTAGCAAGGTCCTTAACAGTGTATGGTCGAGATATCAGATATTAAACTTTGTGGAAGTTTTGCAAAGTAGTTCTCAATTTAGGATTTTATTATTTTTGCTAACCTGCCCCTTTCGAATATGATACACAAAGGCTTATTTTTACATTTTATATGCAAATCTTGCTCTAATTTAGTTTTTTTTTTTTAAATATATTTTTAAAGGTTTATTTAGAATACATGCAGTGGTATTAAATACATTTTATAGTAAATATAATATAAACCATTTTAGTTCCTTTTATAATATTTTTGGTTTGGCATACAGATTCAGAGCAAATATATATTTAAAGTTAAAATTTTGCGTAATGTAAAAAAAGCATAAATCAACAATAAAGAAATAATACGTAATATGTAATATATAAAATGAAAACCAAACAGCTGTCATGCGTAGAAATTAAAGTTGTGTAAGTTGCACTATTCTTTTATTTAAAAATGAGTGTGGTTGTGTAATAATACATCATATAATAAAATGAATAAATCGTTATAATATTTGAATAATGCCATAAGAAAGTGATTCAATTCTTAATTGTACGGCAATTCTACAGTCTATAAAAAGATATTTTTATTTGTATTGGCAGTCCGTATAAAAAAGGTTACCTTGTACAACAGCTGCGAACTTAATTAACGGCCCTCGGTATTAAACGTTTCCAGCTCGAATTCGAATATCGAACCCGCCTGCACCTGCAGCTGGCCGGTGCGTTCCATTCACAATCAAGTCGCACAAAACAAAACAAAGTATTATTAATTAAAGATATTGTGATTATGAAAATTATGTTAAAATATATATTAGAATGTAATGCAATATAACGATAGCCTAATTGATGGAGGAGGTTCTCAGTAACTTAAATCGTTTAATATAACTTTTTATTTGGATTTTTTTTTTGATACATACATAGATGAAAAAGATACATGTAGTAATACAATTATAAAGAGTGACAAAAGGCTTGGCCTTTGTTCCAGCCTGGTTTCGAAGTGCGGCGGGGCACTGTTAATACAAAATTGTCTAGTTTGATTTGAGGTCACGGGTTCAAAAGCCGGCGAGGACAAAACAAATTTAATTTATTTATTATAAGTATATCATATTGTAGAATTTAAATAAAATTTATATAGGTACATATAACGAATCTGTTTCCCGTTTCAAAGTGGAAGATACATTCAGTATCGCCCTGGTGAGAGACCATAATTCAGAATTGAAAGTTGCTTGAGAACTTACGTAGATATGTTTAGTGACTAGATCTGAATAGCCAGGAACTTTCCAACCCTCCTCTTCCCTATCTCTAAAAATATAAACTACATTCATTAGGAATATAAATGAAATTTCTCCTGAAGACACTTCAATGAAATAAAATGTTATTGATTTCTTCGAAACAATTCCTTCTAACGTGTTTTGGTTTTAGCTGAAACCAATTTTACTTTACTTTTTTTCGCTATTATGCACTTTTCTAAATACTCAGTTTTTCTAATAGGCATGCAGCGATTATGTCGAGGATCAATTAATTCGGATAGCATGCAAAAATTGTAAAAGCGTTTCAGCTGTTCAACCATATTAATTTATGTGTCTGCTCTGGTGGTCGATAAATACAAAAAATGTAATAAACAGTCTGGATTCTCGACAAATGAGTTAAAATTATGAAAATTAAAATTAAAATTGTACTAACTTCTCTTAACCGCCTGGAGCCAGTGAGACTGTGGCATCTCCAATTGGGGTGTGTTGTGAGGCTGACGATAAGTGGGGAGGGGAAAGAGATGAAGAAGATGTAGGTGGAGATTTCCCGGCTATTCAGATCTAGTCACCTAATACGGCTAAACATGCGACACTGAGAATATCTTCCGCTCTGGAATTTGCCATAAATATACCTTATATTATTTTAAATGATTACATTTTGAAAACACAAAATAAAATTTACTTGCGCACGCCGGGCTATGAATCCCTGAAGAAGCCCTGGTGAAAGACCACAATTCAGAATCGAAACGTTGCTTGAAATGGCTATAGCTGTATTTAGAAAATATATTAAAAGTTAATTTCTTATTTTTTCATGCTTGAGTAATTACAATTTACCCAGAGCAGGTGCTGTTTACGTTCTTTTTTCGAATTCAAATAATTCGTGACTGCCAAGCCCCGGCCAATGAGAAGGCGGGGATTAAACAACGTTCTTAATTCAAATACTAATCGAAATACAAATCTACTTCGGAAACACACATACCTTGCTTAGATGCCTACTGTGATCCTTGGGAATTTGTTGAAACAATTTTCTGTTGAACGATATTAATGTAGCCATTGGATTGGTATTAATGTGTTCAGCGTTGATTTTTTTGTTGTTAATTTAATTACTTTTTTTTTTTTTTTTATTATTATTGAGTTAGTTTATACTACATGAATATAAACTAATAAGCACAATGTAACATTTCATTTGATAAATTTAAATATTTTTACAGTAATCATAACATTTCTTTTTAAATACATTCATTCTTTCTTCATTCTTCATAGTTTCAGGCATTTCATCATACATCTTTAGTCCTCTGTACATTATGCAGTTCTGTGATTTTGATTTCTTCATTTGTGGCAATCGAATTCTGTTTATATTTCTTGTTTCATAGTTATGAACGTCTCTATTAAAAACAATTTCATCCTTAAAGTATTTTGGCATTTGGTTTTTCATAATTTTATGCACAAAAATTAATACATTAAATAATAGTCTCTTTTTTATTGGAATCCAATTTAGTTCCTCTCTCATTTGATTAATCCTTGCGTATTTGCCTTTCCCCAGTATACATCTCATGGCTTTGTTTTGTATAACTTCTAGTTTGTTCAAATTACTTTCATTGGCCAAATATAACATCGTAGAGCAGTAGTCCAAATGTGGAGCAACGATAGTTTTATAAATGAGCTCCGTAGTGTTTCTATTTAATTTACGTCTTAGTCTTCTAAGAAAATTTACCTTTTTTGATACCTTTTTTAACACATATTCAAAGTTTGCTGTGAAAGTCAGTTTTGAGTCGAGTATTACACCCAGGTATTTGATTTCATTTACTTTTCCAATTTTTTCACCATTAATTGTCAAATTTAACCCTGTGTTACACGTTTTATTGCCTATTTCCAAATATTTTGTTTTGTTTACGTTCAGTTTCAACTTGTTTACTTTCAGCCATTTTACTATATTTTGTAGGTCTTCGTTTATTTTGTTAATTGCTTCTATGTAATCTTCACACGAAATATAGATTAAGGTATCATCTGCAAATAGTCTAATTTTGCAATGTTTAATAGTTTTGATAATATCATTTATGTAAATTATAAATAGAATTGGACCTAATACTGACCCTTGCGGAACACCAAGGTTGTTTTCTATCGGTTCTGATTCTGAGCTTTCAACTTTCGTTACCTGTTTTCTATTCTGGAGATATTCTTTGAATAGATTCAGAGCTACTTCAGAAAGACCAATGTCTTCTAGTTTTTCCAATAGTATTTTCCTTTCTATCGTTTCAAATGCTCTTTTGAAATCTAAGAATGCTGCAATGGTGATTTTTTTTTTGTCTGTTTCTTTCTTCCATGTATCAATCACTATGTTTATCGCCGCTTCGCAAGAGTTGTTGTTTCGGAATCCTGATTGCTCCTCACATAATATGTTATGTTTTTCCAAATACTCAACGAGTTGTTTTTTTATTACAATTTCTAGTACCTGTTCGTATTTTGGTAACATATTTATTGGTCTAAATTCTTCACATTTTCTGGTATTAACGACTTTCGGAATCGGGATCACAATAGATGTTTTCCATGTGTTTGGAAATCTTCCACTTCTTAATGATTCATTTATTATATCCAGTAGATGAGGTCCTATCACTGGCATTGCATCTCTCAAAACTGTAAAACTTATTCCATCTGGACTCTCTTTTGATTTGGTGCTATTAAGAATCTGTAAAAGATATGTTTCATCAATCTCTTTAAACACAAGTTTTTCTCGGTTTAGCCGAACATTTCTCATGTTGATGTCTTTCTTCAGGATCGGTATACTCTGATGCAATTCTATTATGCTGTTTACGAAATATTTGTTGAAGCAGTTCTGTACGGTACCCTGTATTTGATGTGGGAATTCAATGTCGTATTTCATCCCTTTATCTTCGGTTTGTAGTAATCCTTTTATGGTTTTCCACATTTTTTTAGTATCTCCTTTTTCAGAGATAATTTTGTTTTTGAAGTAATCGTTCTTGCAACTTTTCAATTGTTTTGTGTATTTATTTCTCATATTTTTGAATGCTTTCCAGTCTTGAGAGTTTCTTGAGATTTTTGCAATTTTGTATAATCTATCTCTTTCATTTTGTGTCGTTTGTAGTTCTATATTATACCATTTATTTGTTCCTCTTATTTTAGTAGTTTGGATCGGTGTTAACTTATCAATTACTTCTTGTAGATTATTTATTAAAGATTTAGACTTTTCATTGTATTCCATTTGATGAAGTTCATCCATATCACCCAGAAGTTCAATTAATCTTTCACTGCTATATTTTTTATAGTTTCTGTATTTTATTATTTTGCTGGTTTTCGTCTTATTTCTTTTTATGTTATCTGTAATGTGGATAAGGTTATGATCGGTTATTTTTGGTTCATCAAGAACTTTTACATTCAAATCCAATCTATTTGATATGACAAGGTCAATTAACGTACTGGATTTATCTGTTATTCGTGTCTCATTTTTAACAAGTTGTTTCATTCCCAAAGTTTGAATAATTTGTTTTAGTCTTTTAGTGTATGTATCCTTTGAGTTTTTGAAATTTATATTGAAGTCACCAGTTAAAATATTATCTTCTTCTTCTTGGAGATTTAGGGTGCACCAGTTCTCTATAAATGATAGAAAGTCTTTGGTACTTGCATTTGGAGAGTGGTAAATTACTCCATAAACTCCTTTTTTATATCCCGAAGTTATCCTTATTGCTAGTATCCAGCAGTTCTTTTCATACTGTGTGTTGGAAATTACTTCATATAGTATGTCTTTTCTAATAATTATCACTATGTTATATATTATGGCAAAACGTACAGCCGTTCTAAGGCGTAAAATACGTCTTGACAATCTTCCTCGATGCTAAGGGATACTTTGTATCTTCTGACAGTGATCTAAGTTTTTTATTTGCCATTTCCACACTTTTATATTTTAAAAATATCAAATTGTTTATTACCTAGAAACCCGAAAAAATGTTAACAATAAATTAATTCTTAATAATAGTATTTGACACTACACAGCTTCGACGGAAACTCACAGCTGAAACATAAAAAAGGCGGCACACTATTATAGTCCCTACGCGGAACGCATAGAGTGGAATATTGTTGAAACGTCGGCGTCACATGGAAATATAATAATTACGTACGCGGAATTTCGAACTTTGAAAAAAGATTGACAAGACGGACCGTAAAAAGCGTGCATCCGCGGCCACCTCGGAGAGCCGAATGAGTAGGAGAATTCTTAGATGATCATTATATAGTATTTAACGAAAATAAGTTGTTAATAAAAATATATATTTCGACAGAAAAATGTATTTATGATAGCTTAACGTGGCTACATTATCGATATTTTGACGATTAATAACTTAGATTGTCGTTTGAATCTGAGAATTCATGATACTCCATACAACGATTGAGATCGCTAGTAAGGAAGGCCCTTAAGATCTCTAGGTTTAATAACTAGGTCCATATTAACTCCTGACGAATTTCATTTCATTTACTAAAGGCACAAAAAGAGATCCTTTGAGAATTCTTGCTTCAGTTACTTAAATTTTACCCGTATTTTGCCTGTTTTTTTGTTTAGCTACGATTGTTTTTACCGAACCATTTAATATGTGAGACAGCTCACAATTTAATATTTTTTTAGTCTAAAAACCACACAATTGCTTATGGCCAGTGGGACTATGGAATCCCCAAATGATTAGGAATTAGAAAAAGGTGGGAACAAAGAAAGTACCTGGCCACTAAGATCTGGTCACGAAACCCGACTAGAGTCATTTCAAGCAACGTGAATTAACAACGTTGAATGATGTGATTTGAGATTTTCACGATTTTCAGATGTTTCCTGATTATGGACTTTGGCTGTTGGCACAGCATAATGACCCAAAAATAAATCACAATAAAACTCTTGAAATTCTTTCACCATGACGATACTGAAAACATCGGAAGACTTCAAACCGCAAATGTGCTCTAAAACAGTTATTATTTTGTATTAACAAACTGTAAAATAATACAAAAAAAAATCGATTAAATTGATGGTCCTGAAGAACAATGCAGTTTGAAGTGTCTTTTCTGCGTTTTTAGTGTTTTTAGTTCAAGAAATATTGTCTTTTTTGATATTTTGCAATTAAAACCATTTCGTTAAAAATTCCGAAAATTTGATTTATAAATCATCAAAACTAAATTAAAAATTAAAATAAGCCAATAAAGTTATTTTCAATTTTTAGCAGATCCGATATCCATCTTCGGGACCGTCGAAAAGTATTTTCGCAAGTCGGTATTTGACCAGCTAACTCTGGATTCGTATTGGATTAATCGCTGATTTATAATTTACCTACAGAAATTTAAATAATTAAATCGATTGAACCGAAATTTTACCCTTAATTAATTTCAATACGCTTTAAGAGGTACACCCCATACAGCACTATTTCACACGCTTAAATACAAAAAATGTAGCAACTAATTCGTCAACTAACCGTGCTCTTCATACAATCAATAATATTTGCCTAAACTCTAACATCGGATTTTTATCGGATTCACTACTCAAATTCAAAAGAAACATCACGCAAATGATATAAACTGTTTAATGCGCATACATATACCTTTACAGATCACCACTACACGTACAAACATACTCACACATACACACATACCTACATACCTGCAGACCATGCACCACACCCGGTAATTTCTAAATTTACGTATCACAAATAAGACATTACAAAGAAACATACCATGGGCTCCCACCATGAAATATAACTTAATATGTATAAATTTGTACCAACTAATGTACTGTTTATTTCTGTAACAAAAAATAAATAAGTAACAATTATCAGCCTGAAACAATTATCCACATTGAAAAAAAATCTTCCGAGAAAAGATACATGCCGCCGACGGGTCTCGAACCCGTGTCCTTCAGTTAAATAAGTAAGTATCTTAAACGCTCGAACTGTTAAGTTACCCAAATGATCGGAAAACATTCGTACATTTACAGTCATTTGTATTTTCCGCACTACTTACTTTACGAAGACAATAACGATAAATATTCTACTAGAATCACATAACTCAATATACATCCTTATTTCATTTAATAAAAATAAATTCAATTTCACCAATGAAAAATTGACCCTATAAATCTTGTAGATAATTGACTAAATTGACACATTTCGCCATTCTCGACAAGATGGCGAATGATTTACCACGCGAGATGAACTCGATAACTCAATCAGCTCGATCGTTCCAATTTCCAATCACTCTTCCAGCGAATCCTCTCGATAATAATCGAATGGGGAAACTTTGTCGTCAAAGTAAATATTGTCGAGAAAGTTTTGTTTTCTTCGCCAACAAAAAAGCCTGTTTGGTATTTTCAAACATAATGCTGTCCAATCAAGTGCTGTGTCATGGAACTTAGCCGAAAAACTTTGTTTAGTTTAGAACTAGGTACCTATGAAGGCATAACAAAATATTGTTTTAAAATATTCTTTTCGCCTGTCGGCTTACTTGTATAACTTACCTGTGGCTAAAAATATTTCCGCGTAACTCACACCCCTAGTCTTTAAGTCTTTTTCTAAAAAAATAGCTTTCTGAAACGATTTTTTTATTTTTTATTTAATGACAATACAAATTAAAATTAAAATACAATATCAAACAAATTAAGAATACAAATTGAAATATTTTATCCTCAGTCCTCCTCACTAGGTATTCCTGTTCCGAGGTGGACTGCAGGTTGTCGTATGGTGTTGATCATGATTTCCTCATCAATGTTGTTTGTTTTTGTTGGTTTTCACGAAATATAAATAAATAAAGCAAAAAGTGTTCATGTTTATTATTTTGCGTTGTTTTAAAAAGTGTTTATGTTCATTATCTGTAGGTTGCATTTGGGTTATTTAATAATTTTAATTAGTTCCTCATCTTCATGTTTAGTTAGCCATAATTTGATGTCCTTTTTAAAACATACATAATTGTATGTTTTAAAAAGGACAATTGGATTCAAAGTTTCAACTCTGGGAGATAAATCAAATGACCTGTAAGATTTTCTGTATTAAAATGTTGTATAATTAGAGATGTGATAGTTTTTGAGCAAGTATTTTTTTTTAATATTAACTCCACGCAAGAGTCTCTGAGGAAAATAATTTCACTTAGAGCTTCTCATCATCAGTCATCTTTGAAGATACTGTGAGAAGGGTCTTTTTGAGGAGAGGAAGGAGTGTACATGGTCTTTAAGTCCCATGTTGTAGGAGTGTAGGAGGAAGGAAACACAGAGACCGGCAAATCGTTCCACAACCGAGCTGTTGTACTCAAGAACGAGTCCTAGATGCGACCCTTTCTTACGTGACAAATGTTAACTGTGTACATATGTTGAGCGTGCGTTTGGCGTGTTTCCTGAATATGCACCGGTGTCGATCAATGACGCTAGTTCTTCGGGGCATCTTACATTGAAATACCGGTAGAACAAGGACAGCATTCCCACCCGACGCCTGTCCTGTACTCTAAATGTTGAAATCCGTTTGTGAAGACGGGAGAATCTATCAAACGGACTGCCCGTTTCTGCGCAGAGTCGAGGATTTCTTTCAGGTACTTTGGGGATCCAGACCAGAGGTGGCTATTAAAATCAACCGTGGGGCGCACTTGTGATTTGTGCAGGGTTAGCATTTGTGCTCTATATTATCTGCGGGTCCTGTACAGTACGGCGTACCAACCCAGTGCATTACAGCCATGTTCACAAAACATTTGCATTTTAAATATATTTGAATATTTTCCATTGTTTGTGTGTTTACTGACAAAAGATAACTATTTGAGGTTAAATTGGGTTTAAAGGGACCAAAAATTTCACACTGCAAATGAGAGCAAACACAAAGCTAATAAATATGTAATTTTCTTATTTAATTTTAAATTTATAAAGATATAAATTTAAAGCCATGCATAACACTTTTTTCTATCTGCTTTTAATAACGTTTTGCAATGAACTAAAAAGCCACATAAGTAACCAAATTTTTGTCGTGGATAGGTCTTGTCTTAAGGAGAGGAAAATGAATTCTTGGAATGTTCACAAGTATTACATGACGGGATGTTCCGAAAATACACGTGAAGGAAATTAAATATAAAAATAATGACACGTAGAAAAAGTATCCTTCATATTTGCGCATTCTTTATTAAAGGATTAATTTTTCTACTAAATATTTTTAGTGGAAGAGTGGAAGATACTCTCAGTATCGCCCTGGTGTAAGACCACCATTCAGAATTGAAACGTTGCTTAATAATGGCTCTAGCCGTGTTTAGTGACTAGATCTGAATAGCCAGGTACTTTCCCACCTTCCTCTTCCCCACCTCCTTCCCTTCCTCACTTACCTTCAGCCTCACAACATACTCCAATTGGGAATGCCATAGTCTCACTGGCTCCAGAAGGGAGCAGTTGGGACTCTTGTGAAGTTTCTCTATATCAAAAAAAAAAATAAAAAAAAAAAAATATATCGAAAAATAATCTTGCAACATGTATATACTTTTTATTTTACGCACCAGGACGTCCGCACAACGCATAAGCCACTCCCAGCTAGCAAGTAAGTTAACGATAATAGGATACTATTGAATATTGATAGAAAGGCTTGTAAACTTTATTTTGCCCTTTTGCACGGAGAAAAATGTTTAAAAAATATTCGTAAAAGGGTTAAATACGGGACTGAAGTTCAACAGTCAAACAAATTAACAGGGTTTCAATGTTTATTGGTGGGAAAATGTAAGAATAATTTGTTGGTATACGTACGAAATTTACGTATACCAACAAATTATTCTTACATTTTCCCGCCAATAAACATTGAAACCCTGTTAATTTGTTCGTAAGAACTTCAGTCCCGTTTTTAACCGTTTTACAAATAAAACGATCGTATTTTTGAATAAAATTTTTCTCCGTGTGGTAACGTTGTAACGGCGCTGCGCATTCTTGTGGACGGAACCATTGATTATAAAATTAAGTCCGATCAGAGCGATAAAAGAATTTCTAAACATAAAATAAAAAATGAAATGTTCATTTTCTGATTGTTACAATACAAACAATACTGCTGACAGACAGACAAAAAATGTGTTTTCGCTCGGAAGGAAATTCAATTTTATAACACACAACACAATGATTTGATTTCTATTTAAGCATCAATCAATCAAGAGAAAGCTTTTCTTTCTTTTGTGTCTATGCCAAATTCGGTATAATATATGTATTTCTTCCTGAACTTTTTACCTTTACCTGAATTTGTTTTGTTCGGCGCGACTCCATAACCTAAAGCTAACGCGATAAAACGTTTTTTTCGGGACACAAATCGAATGCTGTGCTCGCTGCTGTATTAGGTAGGCTTTCTTTATTTCTTTCTTTTTTGACGTTGTGATCCGTGAAAAACTGACCTTTACTTGAGATTAGTTTAGGGCAGAACCCAAGGAAAGGAAAGGAAAATGGATTGTTTAGCTGTACACATGAATGGCGAATAAATGTAACTGAACCGTTTCTCCAAGAAAAGCCCTAACTTGCGTATCAATGTTCAATATATCAAAGTTCACCTAAGCATTTTTTTTATGTATTAGTACGAATTCTCGGTCCCAAAATAAACCTTTGGGTTTGCGAAAATTGGGAAAGTTTCGCATAAAATATTTCTGTCGAACAAAAAAACTTTTGTATAAGATTTTTATCTTCGTCGAAAGAATTTAGGATATTGTTTGCTGTACACCAAAAATATTATTATTTTATTTTTATGTGAGCTGTTGAGCAATCTTTCTGAAAATTAAACAATTACTTATTTCAAATATAACTAATTCTGTTTCACCCATATGGGTCGTTCTTCCAATGTGTATATTTTAAATTATAATTTATAGCGGACCAGGTAATTGATCTTTGTACTTTTCTTCTTAGTTCATATGGTTGGGAGGTTAGAAAGGGACCTCTAGATCTTCGAGCCTGTCCAGGGCCTCAGGCGTCGCCCTGTGGACCTCATCAATCCTGTTGGGAATGAGTGGGCATTCGTTGATCACATTATAGTCGGTGGTCTAAACCGCACCGCATTCACACATCGCTGGATCTTTCAGTCTACGCCTATGCATCTTGGGAGCATAGCGGCATTGAGAGCATATTATCCTATTGATATACCAGAGTTTACTAAACAGTGAGAACCTAGGCTGAGTCTCAGTGGGGTCGTGAACGGGATGACAGAGATAAATGTCCTATTTGTATTATCTAACATATGTTGTACAAGCTTCTGCCCGCGACTTCGTCTGCGCAGTATCTATGTTTATACCAAAATTCTTAACCTATTTATTTAAAATATCTATAATTCTTGATTCGATTCAAAATATTGGTCGAGTACTTCAGATAAATTCACTAATTTAAATATTTTCTAAAATAGAATTTTGATTTAATAATCATTGTTTTGCAAAATGTCATCTCAAATTTTGACATTTTCTATTAAAGAATAATAATTATTTTCGATACATTGAAAATAAAAAAGCTAGCTTTATAAATTATAGCCTATATGTTCTTCTGATGTACGAGATATATTGTTGTAAAGTTTCATTTAAATCCATTCAGTAAAATTTGCGTGAAAGAGGAACAAACATACATACATCCATACAAACTATTGCGTTTAGTAAGATTATCCATGTCTTCATAGAGCTTCCCCGACTTCTACAATTCAAACCACTCTCTAATCACTCCTAGCACCAATTAGAACAAATTTTGAATTTTTTAAGCGAAATCGGTGGAGCAGTTTTTGAATCTTTACGGCACACACATCCGAGGATGGATTTATCTTTCAATAAACACCTTAATATAAACTAACTAACTATCCATCACGCCGTTTCCCTGCAGGGGTAGGCAGAGAGGACGGACCGCCAAACAACTCGGTCTTGGCATACGCTCCTTGCCTCATTCACATTCATACATCTTCTCATACATACTCTTCTATTATTCTGACTCTTGACATGGCCCGACTCAAGTATCTGATTTACTTGATCGTGCCACGTCTTCCTTGGGCGTCCTCGGCTTCTTATACCGTTCACATTCGCGTCATAAATTCTCTTTACACTCCTTTCTTCATTCATTCGCTCAACATGCCCAAACCATCTAAGCGTCCCTTTCTTAATCTTACTTACTACGCTCACATCAGCCTTGTATTCTTTTCGGATCTCCACATTCCTCACACGATCATACATAGTTTTACCACTCATACGCCTCAGGGATCTCATTTCTACAGCATTCAGTCTACTTTCATCCTTTCTCTGCCATTTCCACGCTTCACTGCCATACATCAGGGTAGGTACCAGTACTCCATTGTGGACTGCTAGCTTCGCTTCTGTGGACAACTTTTTGTTGGCTCCAACGGCGTTCAATCCTCCATTAATGGAGTTACCTGCATTTACCCTTCTTTCGATATCCCTATCAGCCTTCCCATCTCTCGTAAACATACTACCCAAATATACAAACTCATCTACCTGCTCCAAGTATTCAACATTCAAAACTATATTGCACACCGTTTTCTGACTCTCTCTTTCAAACACCATGACTTTAGACTTACTTACATTCATCATTAATTCATTCTTCATACATACTTCGTTCATCCTAGACACGAGGGACTGCAGATCTTCTATACTGTTAGCAATCAGCACTGCATCATCAGCATACAACAGGCAACATACTATCAGATTATTCAATTTCGCGCCCAATCCCGCCTCTTTCAATTCTTGCATACAGTTGTCCATGTATAGATTGAATAACCACGGTGACATTACGCAACCTTGCTTAACACCTTTTATGATGTCAAACCACCCCGTAAAACCACCGTTTACCCTTATGCAAGCAACGCTTCCCTCGTATAGAGACGCGATTGCCTGTACAAGATTTGTATTCACTCCATACTTGGACAATACCTTCCATAGCTTTTTCCTGTCGACGCGGTCGTATGCTTTTTGTATATCTACCTTAATATAATCAGTTCTTAATAAGGTATTTAGCGAATGTCAATAAATAAAACAAGAAAATCGATAGAAAATATATTTATGTTCGGTTGATCAGGCTAATAGGTAAGGTTAGCGAAAGATAGGTAGGGTTAGATTAGATTAGGTTAGCGACTTTAGATAAGAGATTCGTTTAACTTTTGTAAGAATTTGTTTGTTGTTTTGGAGAACAATAAATGTCATTCAATTGATTTCTTTTAGCCCTTTTTATATTTGTATCAATAACATGGTCCCAGCTTCTCGCATCTCGTACTAACTTTCCCTACAATAAAAAATATCGTTAACTCATAAATTGGACGTAATGGCGTTTGTGGGATTCCTAATCGGCTATTAAATTAGGTATATCAATTTATCAGACGTGTTTCGTATACAAATGATTACAAAAAACGTTTTATTGATATGGATGTATTTCTTGTAATGTTTCGTGAGAACACAGCTTTATGAAATTAATTACTGCACTACAGTAATGCGGATTGCAAAACCACTTGCTTTTGGAAAGCATTGTTTTGCATTGATAAATATGAAACTAAAAGAAATGGCTGTTGTTTTAACTGTTTTCATAGTAAAATATTGTTTAAGCTCCATAGATTACGATAAAAATTACTTGTATCCTGTCTGTCAGTTATGAATACAAAATCAGATTACCCATAAACACTGCCAAATCAATTATAACGCAGAAAAGCATTTAATAAAGTGAATTAAACAACGTGTTGATTTTATCTGGGTCACTAGTTTAGGATATTTCGTAAATGTCATACAAAACACCGGACCGTTACGTCCCCCGTTATTATGTTAAGGCATATTTCAAATTTAAAACACAGAGACATGTAAATCAAATTTAATTTACAGCGAGCATTCGTAAATTGCTTTCCTAATTACCTCAAAACTTAATTAAATTAAAACAAACAACTTTGTGTACACCATCATTATCTTCTTTCCCTTGTCCTATTCGGGTCGGGGACCTACTACATCGACAAGGCTCCTCCATACGTCCCTGTCTTGCGCTGACTGTTCTGCCTCCGTCCATGGCAGACCCATCCTCTCCTCACACAGTTTCTGGAGTTGCCTCGCCCAACTGAGTCTGGGGCGGCCCACTGGATGTCTACCCTCTGGAATCGCACTCAGTATCTTCCTCGAAATTCGGTCATCAGACATTCTTAGTACATGCCCAAGCCATCTCAGTTACATTTTTTTTTCTTTTTACAAGTTTACACCACTTATACAGGATGTTAAGGTACATACTTGACTTACTTTAACCAGTGATTCCTGACATTATTTGGAGTATTACTTTTTATTTTTTTATTTATTTATTTAAAATTCTTTTTTTACATATTTGAACATTAAGTCCCGTTAAACTGATTCATATCAGTTTGTCAACGGGTTCTTTTATAAATAATTTTTAGAGAATTTATAAAATATACATTATATATACAAACATTCACATATTTTTTACATATATAAAATAAAGAGCAGAGGAAAAACGAATGAAAGAAGAAGAAAAAAGATTATAACAATGGAAAAAACATTAAAAACGGACGTTAGTACAAAAAAATTCTTTCACATAACCATTTTTTTAGGATACATTTTCTTCTGAAAGTCAATTCACAGTTTTTTATTGAATTTGGTAACATGTTGTAAATTATTGGTACGAGGTATTCTAGAATTCTTTGACCGTATTTATTTAGGTATCTGGGAATAACAAGTCCATCGTTTGCAGTTAGTCTTGTATTATGAACATGTACCACTATTTTATTATACTCAGATTGAGATGTATGCTGATTCGCAATTTTGAACCACAATATAGCACGAACAGATAATAAATTTACAGAGTTATATAGTAATGATTTTGATACATCATGTCTTTGTTCGTATTCAGCTTTGTTTAATAATAATTTTACTAAGGAATATTGTAAATTTTGCACTGAAAGAAGATTTGTTTTTGTTGAATGTCCCCATGTAGTTATTCCATATCTTATTAGGGATTCTGCCAATGATAGATATATTATTCTAAGGGTATTCAGTGGAATAAAAAACTTCAGTCTATAAAGTTTGCTCACTATAGCTCTAAGCCTTGTGCAAACTTTTTGTATATGTAAATCCCATTTAAAATTACAATCTATTGTTAAGCCTAGATATACATATTTTGAAACAAGTTCAATACTTTTACAAGATAATGGTTGTATTACAGAATTATGGATGCAATCAAAATCATGAGAAACAATTTTAGGAGTTATGGTGATGTTGGCATGAGGAGATCTTATGTGCATAAGCTTCGTTTTTTTAGCATTGATTATTAATCCTACATCATGTTACCATTTTTGAAGAGTGACAAAGTCAATTTGCAGTAAAATACTCGCCATTAATAAATCCTCGTGTGAAATAACCAAGGCAGTGTCGTCAGCATAAATATAATGTTTTACATGAGAGAAAATCAATTTCATTGAAGTAACATATATAATATACAAGGTAGGGCCTAGTATGGACCCTTGTGGTACGCCGGCGAAAACATTATTTTTTTTGCTATAATGATCTAAAATTTTTACACAAATCTTTCTATTTTCAAAGTAATTAACAAATAATTTATGTAAGTTTCCTGTAATTCCAATTGCTTCAAGAGTTTCCAGTAATTTACTATGATCAATAGTATCAAACGCCTTTGAATTATCAATAAATAATACGAGTACATGTTTTCTTTTATTAAGATCATTATTAATTATGTTTGAAAAATCTTGAAGTAGTATATCTGTGCTCTTTTTTTTCTGGAAACCATATTGATGGGTATCAATAATAGAAAATTTTTCAAGGTACTTTATTAATTTTATATATATATATTTTTCTAGGATCTTTTCAATTGCAGGTAAAATACTGATCGGTCTATAGTTTTCAATTTCACTGTGTTTACCACCTTTGTAGATGGGTCGGATGATGCTACATTTGAGGTCCTCTGGTATAATTGCCTCCGTTAAAATCATATTAATTAATTGAGTTAAAATAGGTCCTAAGATATCAAAATGTTTTTTAATATCAGACATTCTAATTTTATCTATCCCCGGCGACTGGCTATTTTTTAAACTTCTAACTACTTTTTCGATATCACAGAGTTTTGCTTGTGTTAAGAGCATGCTGTGTGGAAGTCTATGTGTTTGAATATTAAAAGCTTTTTTATCACATCTATGTAAAAAATGTAAAACGAGATTTTGGTCTCCGGTGACTTTTTAGATGACAATTATTTTTTTTAAAATTATTTTTCTTTAAAATCAAATTAAAAAAAATCTTTCACATGACATCACTGGTCACTAAGCCGAGTCACCGCCCCACCACTTACCCCGCCCCCAACTGTCCAACACCTACTATTTTTTATGTTTTTGTAAGACCAAAATTTTATTTATATTTTTTACTACAAATAATGTCAGGAATCACTGGTTAAAGTAAGTCAAGTACGTACCTTAACACCCTGTATAGTAAATTAATTTATTATCCTGATGAAGAAAGATAATTATGATGATATAACACTGTGTACACAAAGTTATTTGTCTTCATTTAATTAAAAATGACGCCACAAAGTGAATTTGCAAAGATTGAAAAAGTCAAAACTTAATATTAAAAATTGTGCGACTAAACAAGTGGACGATCGAAATATTTTACGATGGGCGGTAAAAAACACAATAATATGCACCATCGAATCCAATTTTCATTCTACCCTTATAACGCGTCCCATATTAATTCAATGAAAAATAAGTTATAACATAAAGAAGATCAAAAAACACTTTAAAACCTAAATCAAAAAATTATATTACTCTGTTAGTTTTCTTCTAATGTTATAAAAATGAACAAAGCTTGAGAAAACAAAGAGCAGAACAATCTGCCATTTCTGAAAGTGAGATTTATTTAGGTTCTTTTGTTCTGCATAATATTTAATGAAAGCATTGTTTAAACCAGTTCGTTTTGTTTTGTTCAAAATTAATACCTGTGTTACCTTTCATAGTGAAATAATAAATGCTTTAAAACTTTAAGAACACAAAATAACACTCTTTGTGTAACTTTTTTTACTTACAAGTTTGCCCGTAATGTTTTCATAGTAATAAAAATTCATATTAATTCGTTCATATAATAGTTTTATAAATTGGATGGTCTAGTTTATGAGTACTGGAAAATTAAACCTGAAAGTTTGACTTATTCTCGCAAATTTATGTAAAATACTTTTGACCTCTGTGGCTCACAACATATTGCTACCTTACAGTGTTATTAGATGCATTACCATGTGTGTACGGTTTTTTGGGTCATTTATAGTATTTACACCTCCATGGGTTTTTGAGAAAACCATGTCGAACAAGATGCGTTTTTTTAGTGGTCACAAGAAATGTGTACCTTTATGTGAGGAATGTACTTTTTGTGGTCATAAGAAATGTATACTTTTGTGTGGGAAATAAAGTTGTTGTAGTCACAAGAAATGTATACTTTTGTGTGAGGAATGTAGTTTTTGAGGTCATAAGAAATGTGTACTTTTGTGTGAGGAATATAGTTGTTGTGGTCACAAGAAATATGTACTTTTTGTGGGGAATGTAGTTTTTGTGGTCACAAGAAATATGTACTTTTGTGTGAGGAATGTAGTTTTTGTAGTCACGAGTAATGTGTACTTTTGTGTGAGGAGTGTAGTTTTTGTGGACACAAGAAATGTGTACTTTTCTGTAAGGAATATAGTTTTTGTAGTCACAAGAAATGTGTACTTTTTTGTGAGGAATGTAGTTTTGGTGGTCACAAGAAATGTGTACTTTTTTGTGAGGAATGTAGTTTTGGTGGTCACGAGAAATATGTACTTTTGTGTGAGGAATGTAGTTTTTGTAGTCACGAGAAATGTGTACTTTTGTGTGAGGAGTGTAGTTTTTGTGGACACAAGAAATGTGTACTTTTGTGTGAGGAATATAGTTTTTGTGGTCACAAGAAATGTGTACTTTTGTGTGAGGAATGTAGTTTTTGTAGTCACAAGAAAAGTGTACTTTTGTGTGAGGAATGTAGTTTTTGTGGTCACAAGAAATGTGTATTTTTGTGCGAGGAAAATAGTTTTTGTGGTCTAAAGAATACTGTACTTTTGTGTGAGGAATGTAATTTTTGTTGTCACGAGAGATGTGTACTTTTGTGTGAGGAATGTAGTTTTGTGGTCACAAGAAAAGTTTACTTTTGTGTGAGGAATGTAGTTTTTGCACTTCATCATGCGTTCACAATACCTCTTTTTCTAATTACAATCTTTGTCAATTTAAATAATAATATATGAATACATTAAAGAAATTAATATTTTAACATGACGTAACTAGAAGTACTTATACCTACATTGACTACTGTAAAATGTAGAAAAATAAATTATTGGAATTGTGGGACAATTTTTTCTGCCTCTTCTCGTAGATTAATAGAAAAAAATATATTGATACTTTAATGTTTCTTTTAAAATTGAGGACTACAAAGTAAAGTTGATAACAATAAAAACATTAAAATATTTGTGGTGTCAAATGATTATTTTTTTAAAATTTATTTAGATAACCTAGTTAACTTATTAACTATAAAATACTTATGAAAAACGTGTTTTTTTTATTCTTCAAAACATGGTAAAACATGTTTTTCTATCCTTCAAAACATGGTAAAACCTTTTTTTTACCCCTTAAACATAGTTTATTTATTTATTTATTTATTGGGACATGGCATCACTGCAATACCTAGTAAATAATACTAGTAAGGAAAATCGGAAGGCTAAAATTGATAAATAAAATATAATTGCATTTCATACAAAATGTAATTTATTTTCGATCCCAACGAAGAATCAAAAAAATCTCCAGGTAATTAAAATGATATTGTATTTTTTACACAATGGCGAAATTTCATAAAATAATAATTCTAATAAAACCATTCAGAGGGAAGTGATGTTACGATATTAAATTATCTTCAATTTTCATGAATGTGTGACTATTGATACGAATTCCCCAGTCAAATTATATCGAAATTTTCCAACATCGTGAATCACGCGCGCAGTCGATTAAATATTTAATGAAATCCGGAATAAATAAAATTTCTATAACGTGATTTGAATTTGGTCAGTTACACCAAATAATAATCGACTAATTATTGATTTTTTATAGTGATAATCAGGCTGATAATTATTAAATTAAACTTTATTACCATCTGTACATCTGCAGATTGCTTTTCTAAAAATATTTTGGAATTAGATAAGTTGTGATTGAGGCAAAGAGTGTGCCAAGGCCGAGTTGATTGCGGTCCATCCTCTATGCCTACCTGAGAAACTATTTGATGGTATTATAGTCCACTGCCATTACTGAAATAACAGGTTTATACATTTGTATATACATATGAGACGATGTATGTGAATGTGATTGAAGCAAGCAGTAAATGACAAAATATTGATTGCTAGTTTTAATTATGTATCAAAATATATTCTTACTATTCTACATTTGACCCCACTCTCCCCTTCCTTATCTTAAAAAACCCTTAACACACAATTATTAATTATTAATTAACACAGCATCCCCAATGATATAGTATGAAGCTAATGTTAAAAAAGTCGTATGACGAAAAAACAAGGTTTATCGAAAATACATGCGATATTCACAATACCGGACAGTAGAACTAATTCACAATCAATAATAAACATATACCATAGTTTTAAATTATCAATGTTTGAAATATCAAACGAAATGAACATGGAACATTTCTACATAATATACTCACTTAAATCAATGACAGACAACAGATCGCAAATAATGTCTGCCATCAATCTTTGCCAATATACCTGCCTAGTTCATATATATAGTTAACATATTCTCAAATGCGAAACTATCTACGAAGCAGCCTTTTGTTGAGACGCTTACTACACGTATACTATTGACATCTAGTCTCCTTACCTCTACTTTTAGCATTGTCTAAGAAACCGAAAGTCAACATCCCTGAATGTCGGGTGGCTGCGAAGTAACCTCCGCTCGTATGATAGAAGTACTCGGGTACTTGTGATAGAAGTACCCGGGTACTTCGGTGACGATTCTCTTACAATCTACATTCATTGTCTCATTTCCTGAGAAGCCCCACAAGTATGTCTACTTGCTGATAAATAGACATTTTGTGCGAAGTCTTTCAGTACGATTACTTAGCAACAAAAGTAAGGATTCTATTAGAAATGGCACTTTGAAAACGTACAAGATTTAAATTTAACACCTAAGATATGTAATAAATTATCTGATAGTATTATTACTCTAGCGACTGTACGGTTGAAATTTAAGAACCCGACTTCGAGAACATCTCTGACGCCGCACCTTATGCAAAACCATCTTCGTACGTGAAGTCAGTTACAAAGCTACTGTCGTGTCATTCGCCGCTCGCAGGATCTTATATTGAAGTATTAGTATATTAGGGTCAGGTTTTTATATTAATGCCACATAGAAAAGGCCCTGGGAAAAATAATTGCCCTCAGGACCTATGTCTTTGGGAACGATGTGTGAAAGTTCTTTTTCAAGAGAGGACGGAATGAACAATGGTCTAGAAAAGAGCCTGTTTTAGTCAGTTAAAGAATAATACAATTGGTTAAAACCAAGTGTTTGAATTTAAATTTAAATATGTTGTTTTTTTTTAGAGATTGCTATAAGGGGAATGAGGTGGAGAAGAGGAAGGTTCGGGTTTTCCTGGCAATAAATCAAAAGCGGGGTTTCGACTCTGATATATGGTCTCACAACAGATTGACACTGAACTCTTTTTTCCACTCTGGGGAATAGAGATCAATATTTCATATCTGGGAATCAGCGATAAGCTTTTACTCAAACAGTTCAGCTCAGTCCCGGGTCGATTGTGAACTACCCGATCATTGTAACCCACTCACGACAAACCAATGATGATCGGATTACTAAAAAAAAATCGATCATTAGCACTACGTCATGGATGCCGGTGTGTCGAGCGACCATATAATGTGTATAAATTTTGTTAACCGGGCATTTCGAATCTCGTTCTAGCGACGGATAAGTAGAGATATTAGATTCCTAATCTAAATTCTAAATTTTACCTACTTATTTACCTACTACCTATTTGCATCAAACTAGAGTAAGCGGTCTACACACCTTGCTGCGAACAGTCCGACATATCGGGATGTTAACAGCTGGCTAAAAATCGAAGGTTGGAGGTTGTCTCTTGCCTCTTTTTTCCTCATGCGAACCCGTAACACTCTGTTTCACGTTGCCTACAAATTGGAAGAAACTGTCTGCCGCTAGTACCAACCGATGCGCCGCAGTGAAATGAGATGGTGATATTGAATTTGTTGTGTAATAATAAAAGAGACAGAAGGCAACATGAAACAGAATGTTACGGGTTCGCACGGGGAAAAAAGAGCCAGGAGACAATAGCCAGATGCTAACAGCCCGATATGTCGGGCTGTTCGCAGCATGGTGTGTAGACCGCTTATCCGATCAAAGATCGGGTGACGGTACCCGGCTACGGGGGCCGCCGGCAAGCGGCACGAGTACCGTTATCAATTCTAAGTCTTTTTTCATGTGTAAAAGTACTCGATCAAATAGCAGGTACTATTGATCCGATCACTTTGCTAGTGGGTCGTAAGCAACCCGGATCGTGTGAAATTATCGATATACCCCGCATTACTTCAGTTCAAAGCTTCAAAATCAACATCCCAGACTGACAGCGCCATACGCGAAATGAAAACAAACATCACAACATATTTTGCTTCGCCAGCCGTTGCTATCGAAACTGTAGATACCAACCAACTTGAAAACCTCTTGCGAAAACCACGGAGGCTACACATTTATTTATTTATTTATATATAGATACAAAAGAAAGTACAAGTTACACATTAGGAAGCTTTGCCTGTTCAACTAGGAAAGTTTCCCGTTCCAGGACAGACAAATTGACAGGTTTAGTTCATATTATTCCTTAAGTACATAATTGCAAACAAAAATAAAAACAAAGATAAAAACAAGAAAATTCATTTTTTTTAAATTGAGTTGTGTTATGAAGAAATATATAAAAAAGATACATACATTTTTTTTTTTGTGACTATGCAAAAAAGTAATCTGTTAGCATATTAGCTATTCGGATTTACCGAATTAACCTGGTAACAAATAATATATTCAGAATTACAGAGTATGGGATAAGTATGTAAGTTGGGAGTGTTGAAAAGTGTAAACAAGGTATCTGATAACAAGATAGAGGAATAACAATAAGATTTACAATATAAAGATATAGAAATGTGTTGAGAAGTGTGAACTTATAATACATATAGATATAAGCATGATTATTTTCACTAATTTAAAACATGTTTTCAGTACAAAATATATATATACATACGAATTTTTGATATGCCTTATCATTCTCCCCCAAATATACAAATATAGACACAAAGCTACCTGTCTATTTGTGCGTATGTTATCTAAAGAGGATTCAGTGACTTTGTGAGACTGATTAAATTATTAACAGTCGAACTATTGAGTGTCGTACAAAGGACTAAAATGTACAATGTTCTTGTTTTTATTAGTGATTTATTACGCATTCTAAACCAACAAACACATTTCTGTCTTAGCACACACTCTATTTGCTTCATACAAATTTAAAGCATCTTTTTTTGTTTTATTTTTTTATTTTTTTATTTTGCGCCGTAATGGGCTTTTACATGAAAATTTTACATAATGATTACAGTAATTAAGTATAACGGGGTATACAGTGTAAAAAGTATAAGCGTAATTAAGTATGACTAGTAATTATTTACTTTAGTGTGAGGTAAGAAACATTATAGCAGAGAATAAAAAAAAATAAGAATTGTACCTATAAAAAAACTAATACAATTTAGCAAAATAAAGAGAATATAAAGAGAATAAAATAAAATAGAATAAGACCTAAAATACACGGAGAAAAATTTTATTCGAAAAAACGATCATTTTAATAGTAAAACGATTAAAAGCGGGACTGAAGTTCTTACGAACAAATTAACAGGGTATCAATGTTTATTGGGGGGAACATGTAAGAATAATTTGTTAGTATACGTAATTTCGAATTTTTTTAAGTTAAAAGTTTAGGCGTACTAGCGCCGCAAAGTGTACTTCAATATGCGATTTGGCTAATAAACTCATTTCCACACCACCTTGAGGTAGAGCAAGGGGCGCTTTTTTTATTTTATTGCGGAGTCTGCCTCCTGTAGGCCTAATCCGCCTGTCATGCACAATTTAGAAATTTAGCGCAATATTCTTCGCTTTGCTTTTCCTGGTGGGACAGGCGTTGCGAGTTCGTCTTCGGTAGCGATTGAGACGTCACAGACCGAAATTTCATCCGCATCATCTGCGATGGGATTATCAGACTCATCACAATCGTCCTCGTTTTAGATTCCATCATATGCAAGTCGAAATTCGGAAAGAGTACATGAGAAATCTATAATATTACCAATTTTCAAAACTTCCGGAAAACTTTTCAAATAAAACTACCAAATTATTGTAATATCCACTGGAGCGACAGAGCAATTTAAAACTTTTTTCTCGGATTGTTAAAGGAATTTTTTCAGCCCACATTAAAAAAATCATACCTATGAATTTGAATATGGAGACATACAAACTGATTATAATTCTATATAGCCAATGAATTCACCTATCTTTTGACTATTATTACATTTTTGTAGGATTTATAAAAAAATATTATAATATCGTTAACTTTAAAAAAATTTAAAAATCTAGAGAATATTTGCCATATTTTGGCAGCAAAGCAATCCGTGGTTTTGGAAATAGTGCCATATTGTGGCAAAAAGCGTTCGAGTGGCTAACCACTGGAGCGACAGAGCAATTAAAATATTTTTTCTCGGATTGCTAAAGGAAATTTTTCCGCCCACATTAAAAAAATCATACCTTTTGAATTTGATTATGGAGACATACAAACTGATTATAGTTCTATATAGCCAATGAATTCTCCTATCTTTTGTTTATTGTCACATATTTGTAGGATTTATAAATAATGTATAATTAAATCTTTTACCTTAAAACATTTTAAAGAATCTAGAGAATATTTATTTTGTTATATTTTGAATGTACAATATATTATATAGTCGTTTTAATAAAATAAAAAATTTTAAATTTGCCACATTTTGGCAAAAAAGCAATCTGAGGTTTTGGAAATAGTGCCATAATGTGGCAAAAAAAGTAAGATAGTTTATAAATTTGTTATGAATACGTTCTATACGGGTTACTATTATACCAATAGAATATTGGGATTCAAAACGTATTTGAGATAACGACTAATGATTGTAAACACATTAAATAACTCTGTAATAATATGAACTAATTTTATGAATTCCCCTAAATTGCAATTTCATTGTTAATAAATCCTTATCGCATTACACCAATAAACTATTATTTGCATTACGAATGCTGTAAAGTGAATTAAACTTATGACACCAGATAACTAAATCCAGCAGAATCCGCTTTCGACAGCTATATTTATGACGGCGTTTACGACCTCCATGGTCGAGGGGTAAGGCTTTTGACTCCCAATCGAATTAATTAAAAATAATATATATGGTATATATGCGGCACGTTCCAGAGTGGAAGATACTCTCAGTATCGCCCTGGTGTAAGACAAACATTCAGAATTGAAACGTTGCTTGAAATGGCTTTAGCCGTGTTGGTGACCAGATCTGAATAGTTAGGTACTTCCTCACCATTCCCTTCTCCATCTCCTTCCCCTCCCCACTACCTCCAGCTTCACAACTTACCCCAATTGGGGATGCCATTGTCTTATTGGTTCCGACTTGCTAGGGCGCCAAGGAGCCAAAGCGGTGATAAAAACAAAATAACACCTAACACAACGCCCCCGCTTTCCGAATTTCTACCGATTTATAACATATTAAGTTTTTGAGTACCTTAAAAATGTACGTATTGTTTTAAGTTAATAACTATAGGAGCCGTAACGGTAATTACGAGTATACGAAATTCCCTCGATAAAAAATTCGCAAGGCTCCGAAAATTATTAATATCAAAATATGTTTGTTATAGATATGAAAGAAAAAAATCACAGTGTACCTTTTAATGCAACTTAGATGAGAAATTTTTCCTCTATTTTAAACGAGTTGTGTTTTAATACTAGCGAGTACCCGGCATCCGTTGAATGCCACTCAAAGGAAGAAAATGTTTATGTTTTATTTATGAATTTTTTATTATGTGTTGTGTAATGTAGGTTTGTGATTGTGATACTGTGGTTGGGTATGTTTTGTATGTTTGTTATGTATGTTTCGTGAACACCTGTGCTGAGGTGAATTCTTTTCGAAACCCACAATTTTTTGGTTTCCCTTCCCCCTTTCCCGACTTCCTTGAACACCTCCCTCGTCCCCCTTCCTCACCCCCCTCCTGCACTCCCCCCACTTCTTCGTTACCCTTCCCCCTTTCTAATGCCCTCCCTTCCGCTAAACTATATAAAACACAAATTTTATTTTCGTCAAACGACGCAAATTTCATGGCGCCAGAGTTCACCATTACATATTGACACCTTCGCGGGCGTGCGCACGACAATTCATCAAAGTTTGGATGAATCTTTCGGAACGCATAAGGGACAAACAAAAAAGCATTCATTTTTAAATATTAAGATTTATAAAATTTCGGTTTATATAATTATTATCGTTTTTTTTAAAATTATCTCTCTAACATTTGAGGAGTAAAATAAATAAGGCGAATCTATATCTAGTTAACTATGTTAAATTATGTTTATTTTAAAATTTCATCTGTCCTTAGTAGGTACACCGCAGTGTATATTCCTAAGAGTATGGATATTAGAGAGACGGCATGTGAAGTGTGCCCGCGCGCTCCAAGTGTGCCTTTTCGAGAATTCTACCCACACGGCTGACATTGGCTGACCATGTAAAATGGCTGCTGTCGGAACGTATTAAACGGCCAAAAACCAGCAGCCAATGTAAGCCGTTTGGGTAAAATTCTCGAAAAGGCACACTTGGAGCGCGCGGGCACACTTCACATCCCGTCTCTCTAATATCCATACTCTTAGGTGTATTCCGACAAACGGAGCCGTAATATGTAATGGGAGCCAACAAACATAGGAAAAGCAGATTCAAGCTAATATTAAACATTACCAGTGTTCCTAATGTTCGCCTCCACTGTTTATGTCGGATATAGCCGCGCTAAAACTGTAATCAAATAAAAAGCTCCAATTTCAAATAAATAGGCACCATTGAAATACCTCAGTGCTAGATTGGACTATCTGGCAGCAGAAATGATCTCTCCCTTCGAATAATGTAAAAGATTACGGTAATATAAAAGCGGCTTCCGTTGGGTAATGGGGGTACGAATTTAACTTTAGGTTGAAAATACGTAGATGTTTTGGCTTTGAGTGGTGTAGATACTGCCATTCTCAAAGTAGTTTTTTTTTTTTTTTATAGAGAAACCTCACAAGAGTTGTGAGGCTGAATGTAAGTGGGGGAGGGAAGGAGATGGGGAAGAGGAAGGTGGGAAAGTACCTGGCTATTCAGATCTAGTCACTAAACACGGCTAAAGCCATTACTAAGCAACGTTTCAATTCTGAATGGTGGTCTTACACCAGGGCGATACTGAGAGTATCTTCCACTCTTTATTACAATTATTACGACGTAATTAGGTGCTTAACGATTGTTTAGAGTTTAGAGGACAACAAATGGTACATGACTTAAGTATGGAAGAAATTAGATTTTTTAATAAATCTTAAGTTTTAAATGAAAAAGTTTTTTTTTTTACAAACCCCCAAAAGAAGATATTGTTCCTCGGGGCCTTGTTATATTTGGGGATCTTTTTAAGAAAATTATGAAGAGATAGTTCTGGGAAGGAATAAGATGTGAGGAGGGTTGGGATCTAGAGGTCAGTGTGTCCAGGAATGACGGACGTATGGATCCATCCTTCCCGCTGCGGTTCAAAACGATGGGTCGAGAAAGACCAGCTGAAGAGTTCATAGGCCTCTCCCGATCCGGCCCGCCACGCGGATTGTGGGGAGGCGTGTCCGCTGCCAAGGTCAGAACACGCCTCATCCAATAAACCCGCCTACCCCTGCTAAGTCACCAAACGTAGCAAACCACATGGTATGACCCTTGGCTATCCAATAAAGGGTTCCCGAGATAGCGGTACCCACCGTCCTAATTGAACAGCTGGTATGATGCACTTTAATAATGTTGTAACAGAAAATGATTTTTAATTTTTATCAAAATACAATTTTTTGGTTCGGATATTTTCAGGAATGATAATTAATTATAAATTCAAATGAAGATTTGGAAAAATAAAAAGAAATCATTTTTGGCCACAACAATATAGTCATATTAAGATAAAATCACAATAATCACAAATAAAGTCATATTTCTCAATTTGAATGGTTATGGCATGTAAGAAAATAGTTGTTTTTTTTTAATCTGAATACCATAGGTACACGAGCCTAACTAGACTGCTCATATCGTCGGAATTCAATTTCTATGGCATCCCAAATTTGGGTATATTGTGAGGCTTAAGTGATTGTGGAGGGGAAAGAGAATAGGAAAGGGAAAGTTTACAAAGTCCGTGGCTGATCAGATCTGATCACCAAACACAGTTTAGGCTGTTTCAAGAAACGTATTTTAGCAGGGAGATACTGAGAGTATCTACAACTGTGGAAATATAAAATTGTTTAAAAATGTTTAATTCTTTTTAAAGAATGTTCTAAGGTACTACCGGTACTACTCGGCATCCCACGGATTTAAATTCATGTATTTTATTATATCAAGTTAATATTTCTTTAAAACAACTCTGTACTCCTACATGTTAATAGCTATTCTACTGAGATTTTTCTCTCTCGCAAATAATTTGTTTCGTCGCACAGTCAAAGCGAGTCTCAACACAATCAAATAAAATATATTCTCCGTGTGTTCTTTGAAATTCTAATCAAACAATTTATTTTGTCTCCCAGTGGATTTCAACGCACTTCTTCTGATTTTATTTTTCTTCTAACTGAACAATTGAATAATATTATATGTATCAAAGAAAAATTATGGCGTATATCTCACATTTTGACAGTATAGTAGATAAATGGATGTGTCGAAGCAAAGGAAATGACAGTGCGGACTGAAAACAGTTTCTTTCGACTAGAAATTTAAAACGTTACATTTTTTTTAACGTTCATTTCATTTATAAAAAAATCAAATAAAATTTGTTAATACAAATTCCATTTTTATTTAATTTAACTTTTTCATTTAAATTTCAATTTACAATATTTATTTGCATTATCACGACAACCAAATTAGGCTCATGCGCATATCATGGCATCGTGTATAGGCTATGTTGCAATGCAATAATAAGAATAGTATATGTAGATATAAAAATAAAAATAAAATATAAACCGTAACAAAATCTAAAACTAAAATCAAACTGAATGATATAAATAAAATACTGAAAAAATATTTAAAAGCAAGATTAAAAAAACCCGCAAAAGCGTATTTTAAGTCATACCCTTTGAAAGATGTTAACATTACAACACTTATTACAATTGTACAGATCTATATAGCAAGTTAAGGAACGTACTTGATTTACTTTATCTAAAGCAGTGATTTTTTTAATTATTTGGACTAAAGAATATAAACGATATTTTGATCTCCGGTGACTTTTTAGTGTTTTTTTCCGGCAAAACCCTAAAAAAACATTTTTTACACATGTCATTACTGGTCACCCCAACCTTTTTAATACCTACTGATTTTTTAATGTTTTATTTTCGCCGGCGTGGTCGAAGGGTAAAGAATCTGAAAGGCAATCTGAAGGTCGCGGATTCGAACCCGGCGTGCGCAAATAAATTTTATTTAATTGATTTATGTTATTTCGCAAAAGTCTGAACTACTTAAAAAAATCTTAAAATTTCATAGGTTTTTTTGATTTTGATTTTTCAAAAAAGAATTAATTAGAAACAATATGTTTTTAAATGCAAAGTCTACGCTGTTCACAAAACTACTAGTTTACTCCTGTATAGCTATAACACATTGTGAATCCAAATATGTGTAGGTATACCACTGCTCTTTTATAAAACAATATTCTTATTGAAAAGCATTCCAAGGCACGTACCTTATAACTCGGTCCTAACGAGATCAAACATATGACATCTTCCAGGCAATCTAATTACAGTGGTCCTTTGTGCTGGCTGAGAGCGGGTAGAATACTGCTACTAAAGGAGGTTGAACCGCCGACAGCCCCGGGGCGTCCTCGTCAGGGGCGCGTCAGACTTCAAACTGCCCCCAAAAGGTCATCGGAATTTACCCTGTACCTTTGGAATAAGGATGAGATTTTGATATTTAGTTTCCGGCAATCTTAACGTTTATTTATTTTTATTTGTCTTTATGCCAAGCCCTTGTATTCCTAATCAAAGTTCACATTCTAAGGAAATGGAAAACAATATAATTTTGTAATACTACCTCACATACCTTTATCTATATTTGAAACTATTGACGTATTTGATTTTGTATTCGTTTATTATACAATTTTTTTCATGTCAAATGTATTTGTATATGCTTAGATAAGAATATAGAAGATAATATCTAAGCATATAAAACAAAACAAAACAACAACAACAAAAAAACATGTGCGATATCCTTTTACTAGACAAAGTCTGTTTTGAAACGTGTCAAATATATTTTATAGAAGCATGACGCTTACGAGTTTGTACTGTCTTATTTACTATCTTACATAATTAAGGATAAGTAGAAGTTTTGATTGGTGCAGTAGGCTAGTATTTCAAGCCAGGATAGCAAGCTAGTACGCCTACGCCCTATCCTGGAGCTCTAGCACAGTGAAATAGATAACATTACAATATCGGATCAATAGGCGTAACTTAGGATGATTTTATATCGATGTTCCAAGCACAGTTTCGCCGTTTTGTCAGCCGAACCAATATTGACAGGGAATAAATAAGAACCCAATATACGCTGGCAACACTGAAGGTATTTTCTATGAATTGACACTAAGAAATGTCAAACGCCAAGCAATAAGGAAGTTGGCCCTTTTTAAAAAAAAAAATCACATGCAAACTTAAATACCTACTAGTATTTGTTTAAGTTCGTTTTCATAATTAAATTAATTCTATAAGTTTGAATTTTATTAAGCCCGCGAAAACGCCCGGTAAGAGGCGGGAGAGTGTGTGACGTCATCTGTACCCTTGTTTGTGTGAAAAATAAGGGAAAATATTTACAAAACCGGGACACAGATACATGGAGGATAAAATAAATTTTAAAAGTTGAAGTGGTTAGATATTAACTAGTACTACAATCAAACTGATTGATCAGTTTAGAGGATTTAAGTAATATCGTATAAAAAATTTAAAAAATTAAATAAACATATTAAAAAAAAGAAAAAAGTGCATTTTAATGGTTTTTTTAATTTAAGAGCACGAAATGTCATTTTTCACCAAAACTTGCAATAGTTCCTAACAAAGCGGTCGGTGAAAAATGACATTTAGCGCCTCCGCCCACTGAGGCAACTGAAAACTCTCAACTGCCAACTATCTTTAGTGTCTTTGTATGACAATGTGATGGCCCTCACACTTCACAATCACACAAAACCCCGTTGTCAATGGTAACGCAAGCGGTAACTCCATGGTAACTCGCAACTGGCACTGCTGGTTGCGGTGGTCGGCCATTGCTATTTGCCAGCTGTCAGCTGATTGTTTTTCGTCTATGGTTAAACAAGCTTTTTGACCAATCAAGACATAGAAACCAGCCAGTTTTAGTTTGTTTTCAGTTGCCTCAGTGGGCGGAGGCGCTTAGGGTTTTTAATTCGAAAAAATAATCATTAAAATGCACTTTTTTCGAAATTCCGGATTTAGTACTAGTCAATAACTAAGTACTACAACTTTTTAAATTAATTTTTTTAGTCCATATTAAACGTGTTTTGTAAATATTATATGTTTTGTAAATATTTTCCCTTATTTTTCACAAAATTCAAACTTGTAGAATAAATTTAATTATGAAACAGAACTTCAAAAAAATACTGGTATTTAAGTTTGCATGTCATCTACATGAAAATATTTTTTATAAGTCATAATATGTAACCCCTGGACACCCTGTATATCTTTCTTTGTAAAATCCCACTAGGGCATAAATAAATAAATAACGAACGACACTATTACATATTCTCGGGTAAATATCAATTACCAATTCGCCCCTGTGTCATCTGCCCCAGCTGCTAGCAGCGCACAGTTCCGGAGACGGGAGTGCAACAATGGACCAGGGATGCTGAATACGGATAAAATGATGAAAACGAGACGGATGTTCCTAATGCCCCGTTCTGACTTGGCGAGTATTTTAGTCCAGTAGCGAGTATATTAGTAACTGATGCATGTTTTGGGTAGTTTTTTAAACGAAGGACCTTGAAATGTGTATGTTATGTGTTTGAACCACTGCACAAGTAGAAGGTAAGCACACAAGGAAAAGGAGACTTGTACTTTCTTCTCTGCGGCGGTCAAAAGCGAAAAATGCGGATGCGGGTAAATAATGTGGATGTTCACAGGTTGATGGTCGATTATTGACTGATGTGGGAACAGGAAAAAGTGACAGGTTTATAGGGGAGGGTAGGAAGGAAATGTGACAATAGTAGCTACAAGTACAGCAGTTCATGTATGTGTATAGGTTTGTATAGATGTATGTATGTAAGTGTAGCTGTGTAAATGCCCAACCAGTAACTAAACGTATCGGAACACCAACATTTTGGTAGAGTAGGCCAGTAAGCTCTTTAGTAGATTGCTTCCATTTGGTTTTATTTTTTTGTCGAGTAGAGTCCCCCTCCATGCGTCCCTGCGCACTGACCTGCGCAGTTCATTCGTAGACGCAGAGACGCCCGATATGTCGTCCCGTTGGAGCGAAAGTAAAATTCTTTATTTTTGCGGTTATTAATCTATTTTCGTGTCCATAGTTTATTTATTTTCATCTCCTAATTTATTCTTCCACGTCTTCTAAAATTACCATTACAATCAGCTTAATTGGCTTATTTACTTTAATGCGTTGCAGCCCGTCATGTTGCACGCACCGCTTATTAATGAACTCTGCTTGACAGCAGTGCGAACCCTTTTTTGTGAGTCAAGTAGCGAGTTACTCGCCACTCGACTAACTACTTGTCAGGTGCGAACAAGGCATAAGTGACATTGCGACTACACTAATAAGGCTAGTGGGATGAGAATTGTGACGCTGGGATATTAGCAGCCCGTTATATTAGTATAATATTATTATGACGCAACTACATTTAGAGGTATTACGGCCTCCAATTGAAGAAGAGGTATCGAATGTGTTGGGATACCTCGGCACGTGCTCGTTGGAATAAAATCACTCGATGATAATTACGGAGTTGTTTATTTACAATTTACAGTTTTTATAAACGTGGTAAAAATATTCCAACGGCTCGGGACTGCAGGTAAGAACGTCGATAGGTTGAGTTGCTAGGCCGCTGACCAGTTACCGACTGAATGCTGCGTTGACTGGCTGACTGGCTAGATTGCAGCCGCTATTTATATAGCCGCTGGTTCAGTAACTACTGGAAGGGTAAGCTAAACAAGGAAGCGCGAGAGACTTCGAAATTTTGTTGCGGTGCTGTTAACCTTATACCTTTGCAGGAGGTGGAAAAAACAATCCAGTGTAAGTAGATCGCGGTATGCCGTTCGTCCACCAACTTACTATCCATGTATCTGTCCCTATCTGACAGTGTGTGGCCAATACTTACAGTAAACCAAGGAACAAACAGGCTATTAACCACCCAGGCTAATTGGTGAGGTTTTCGCAACAACACATATAGGTCTCATAAAAATCGTTGTGTCTACTATCATGTTTATAAATATTTAATAAATAGTATTAGAAAGAGAAAACACCACGCTTTATGTTAAATTATAAAAGTTCACCGCAATATAATTAAAATGTACACCTATGAAACCAAAGTTTCCGAATGCAATTTTAAAAAAAATTACGAAATTTTGGTATTATTTTATTAATATTATTTTTACATGGAAAGACAAAATAACATTTATAATGCATTTGCTTAAAATAATATGTATGTATGTGTTATTACTTGTTTTCATTATCAGCAATTTTAACGGCACACGGCATCTCATTTCTTTGATACGTGTGAGGGAGATGCAAAAAAATTAATACTTTTTTTTTCTTTTGGAGGAAGCAGACTTACGTAAATTGTTTGTCGCATCGTTTTTCTCACTATTATTTAGTGCGTAAGAAAAAGCTGCAGCATTATTGTGATAAGAATCGTACGTTCTTGTCATTTTTGTACCGTCGCTGTGCCGTAAACGTAGAAATTATAAAATAGCCCAATGGTCACAAACAACGATAAGGTAAGTGAGTTATTTAAAATGGCACGTTTTCTTTATGTCGTACTTATCTTCGTATAATAATTTTTGATGTGTAGAGGTTTGGTCAGAACAAGATAATCTGAATTAATTATCTATCGAATTATTGATTTATCTGAACTAAAGTAAATAAATAATATAATAGCATTTACCATTATTGAAGAAATAATACAATTTCCCTTGCAATAAATTGAGTAATATGATATTATTCTTTCCTGGCAATGATATATAATTCTTCCATTCTCTTCTCATGCAGAATATCAAGTTACACTGCCTTGTTAGTTCTGTGTTCCGCCTACGTCATATCGAAATTCCTCTAAAGGTCCACACATCAAATACTTTCCATCTTGTTATTTATTTCCTTACAATGTAATGCATAGGTTCTAGTGACTAGGTATGTCTAAGAGGTCATGGCTTGTGGAGGAGATGAAGCGTTCTGCATCCAGATATCCAGATTCCTGTTGTTTGACTCAAACTTTCCACCATAAGAGAAGGAATCGAACGGAAGCGTTCTGTATCCAGATTCTTGTTGTTTGACTCAAACTTTTACCATACGAGAAGTCGAACGGCAGATTCTTGTTGTTTGAAACATTCCACCATACAAGAATAAGTCGAACGGAAGCGTTCTGCATCCAGATTCTTGTTGTTTGACTCAAACTTTTACCATACGAGAAGTCGAACGGCAGATTCTTGTTGTTTGAAACATTCCACCATACGAGAACAAGTCGAACGGAAGCGTTCTGCATCCAGATTCTTGTTGTTTGACTCAAACTTTTACCATACGAGAAGTCGAACGGCAGATTCTTGTTGTTTGAAACATTCCACCATACGAGAACAAGTCGAACGGAAGCGTTTTGTATCCAGATTCTTGTTGTTTAACTCAAGCTTTCCACCATAAGAGAAGAATTCGAACGGAAGCGTTCTGTATCCGGATTATTGTTGTTTGACTCAAACTTTCCACCATACGAGAAGTCAAACGGCAGATTATTGTTGTTTGAAACTTTCCACCATACAAGAACAAGTCGAACTTGTTGTAGTCAGATTCTTGTTGTTTGACTCAAACTTTCCACCTTACGAGAAGAAGTCGAACGGAATCGTTCTGTATCCTGGTTCTTGTTGTTTGGTTCAGTCTTTCCACCGTACGAGAAGAAGTCGAACAGATTTTGTTTTTGAGGTGTTATGCCGTGTTGCGCTACCTCCTTCTTTAGCCGACGTTTCGGACAGTGTTACAGGGTCCATCATCAGGGCAGATCCGGCAGATCCGACGACGCAGAACACATCGTCGAATCTGCCCTGATGATATTGAAACGCTGAATTTTTCCCTTTATAATTATGCTCTGTAGAATCCAACAATCTTCTTAGCCACTCTAATTTAAAACGAGTTTAAAAAGCTGTACAATTTTGCATTAAATTAAAAAAAAAAAATTGAAATTTTACCACGAACAGCTTCATTAATAGATACGTTTTTAGATTTTCAAAGCCAAAAGCATTTTCGTTGTTTGTTTTTGGTGTCGGGTCGGTTTTGGTGACGCGTCGGCTAAAGAAGGAGGTAGCGCAACACGGCATAACACCCCAAAAACAAACAACGAAAATGCTTTTGGCTTTGAAAATCTAAAAACGTATCTATTAATGAAGCTGTTCGTGGTAAAATTTCAATTATTTTTTTTTAATTTAATGCAAAATTGTACAGCTTTTTAAACTCGTTTTAAATTAGAGTGGCTAAGAAGATTGTTGGATTCTACAGAGCATAATTATAAAGGGAAAAATTCACCTCCATTCCGCTATCCCCTCACATAACAAAACGAAAGAAGGAGTTAGCGTAACACGGCATAATATCCCAAAAATAAACAACAAAAATACTTTTGGCCGTGAAAATCTTAAATCATATTTGCAGAAAACTTATTTGTAATATTACTGGAGTTAACAGACCACAAAGTGTTGTTTAGAGCAATGTTTTAGTGCTGAACCGTAATGTAATTCTACATACATGTCATTACCAACGTAGTAGCGATGGGCACAATCGATGAATAATCGATTATTTACTCGATCTTTTTTACCATCGAATGATTTCGATTCATTTCCATAGAAAAATCGATTCTCGCTTCTCGATGTCAAATTCATTCGAATGCACAGTCCGAGAGAATCGGTTTGAAACGTCATCGAACTTGGAATCGATTCTCGCTTCTCGATGTCAAAATTCTTTCGAATGCACGGCCGAGACAATCGGTTTGAAACGTCATCGAACTTGAAATCGATTCTCGCTTCTCGATGTCAGAATCCATTCGAATGCACAGTCCGAGACAATCGGTTTTAAACGTCATCGAACTTGGAATCGATTCTCGCTTCTCGATGTCAGAATTCGAATGCATAGTCTTGAAACGTCATCGAAAGTGATTTTGCTTGTCAAACGAAATATTTTATAGGTACATGTTATAATCAACCTGATGTGTGAATTTTATATTATGAATGAATACTTTTAGGTAACGATTTACGTTTTCAGTATAGTTTATACGTAAAAGATTGCGATGGTGATAGCTTTCAACAATTTAAAAATGTTTAGTATGAGGTTATGTGTCATCTATTTGGGTATTGTATATTTAATTTAAAATAAAACAATAACTTAGTATATACCATTTTTATATTTAATGCCGACGTTTCGCTAAAACCGTAGTTTCTTCAGGGCAGTAAATAATACTCTACTAAAATCAGCAAGTAGGTAATATGTTTTCATATCTGCTTTATATGACCAAATATATTTAATTTATTTGAAATTAACAGGTGTTTCTTAGTTTGTAATAAAAATGAAACGATTTCTATAGTAAGAAAACTTTATTTAATGATTAACTACAAATATAAAAATATAAATACAAATAATTGCATATGAAAAGGTGTCCATAACCTACATGTTATTTAGAGGTTATTTTTTTAACAAAAACGACATAAAATTATTATCTTCGTATTAAACACAGACACACTGTCAATATTATTAATGGGAATTTGTACCAACCGGCTAAACTAAATATCTTATTAGTAATTTTATTGTTGTGAGATGCCCACATATTTGAAATTCGTGGAAAATGGAATAACACTAATGTTGCCATCGAACAAAAAGGAATTTGCCAATTTGCCATTGCCAGGAAATAAAAACGGTGATTGAATTATTGTTGCAGTACTTACTTACTAATGTTGCGTTATTTAAACATGTTATTTAGAGATTGTTTTTGATCAAAAATGTCATATAATTATAATTATTTTCATATTATTAAACATACATAAATATTTTTAATGGAAATTTTTACCAATGGGCTAAACTAAGTAGCTTAACAATAATTGTTATGTTGTGAAATGCATACCAAAAAACAACAAATAAAATTACAACAAACAATAAGCGTTGCCATACATGATGCACCATAATAATTTTCGACTTCCTACCCCCCCCCCCCCCCCCCCCGTCACAGACAAAAATCCTGCCCCTGACCGTAGCTATTGCTCCCGAACTCCGAGCAAAAAATCGATTAATCATTCGATTATTGTGATGTCTCGATTAAAAAAAATCGATTATATAAAAGTTTCGATCATTCCCATCGCTACAACGTAGCAATATAAGATACTGGCGACAAATATTTCCATATCAATGTTATCTATGGACACCATCTACATTAGGAAAAAATCATCTCAGATATAAATCATTTATCAAGATATCATATCTGTCAAAAATGTTACTATGAATTATATCCATGTCACTAGAAAGAATATTGAGATTGATGTTATACAGATTTTTTCTTGCTTGTGAGATAATTTCTTTTGAATGTGTATGTTCAATATACATGCGTACTTGAAAATTGCAGGCACGATAATGTGTTATAAAAACATTATAAGATGGCAAACGAATGAAACGACAATTTTGAAATCCCTCTCGAGTTCTAAATCTCTCTTGTAAGCCGTTGGCCCACCGTGGTGGCCACAAATGAAAATTATTATTATTATTTTTTTTTTAATCATTATTTGTTTACGAGTTTCTATTACAAAATAATATTATTAGTAACAACAGTTGTGTAAACTACCAAAATCTGAAAGAACTGTTACTGTAAACCTATAAAATGCGACACAAAAAAATTCTGAAGTGACTTTGATTTTTTTTTTTTATAACCTATCCTACCAAAGGTTTATATATTGTTTTTAGATGAGTGGGAAATATTACAGACTTATTTGATATTACTTATGTAAGTTTTATTACTCATATTCCATCTAAGCCAAAATATCCGGACAAATTAAAGGGTCGGACAAAGGGCTAGAAGTCCGGACGTGTCCGGATTAGTCAGGACGGATGGTAACCCTATTCTGGACAAACTTGGATGTCATTACGTGAAGCATGCAGATCCAAATGGATGAGATATTTCATCACCGGAGGTGCTTGGAGAACTATAATATATTTTGATCCACATAACTAACTAAGACAAGGTTATCATAAATTTCAGAATGTTCTCTGTGATCATTGCATGAATTTGTTCCTAAAAATAAACCTTAGAATCAGATAAAGTTTTAGATTTTCAAAGTATTATAGTGATTTATTTTTGTATTATTATGCCGTGTTGCGCTACCATCTTCTTTATCCAACCTATCGGACAGCATTACAATGTACATCATCAGGGCTGATAAGATGTGATCTGCCCTGATGATGGATTCTCTAGCGCTGTCCGAAACGTTGGCCAAAGAAGAAGGTGGCGAGCGCAACACGGCGTAATAACCTAAAAATAAATCACTGTAAACTATAAATTAGGACCTTTTATTTAAACAGTGGACAATCTCGCAATATTAATTTTGAACATTCATTAAATTAATTCAATTTGGTAGGCTGGTATGGTTAACACCGCCCCGGGAACAATTTATTGGATAATCGACACGCCTGCCATAGGTCACCTCAGGTGGTTCTCTACGTTTGGTGAATTAGCAGAGGTATCCGGATTGTTTGCGTGAGGTTTGTCAACGTCTAGGCGGCGAATGCGTTTGCCCATCGGGATTGGGAGACTGGTTAAGGTAGACTTTTTGACCTCTCGAGTCAGACTCTCTCGACCCATCGCCTTGCACCGCAGTGGGAGGTATGGATTCATACGTCCATCACTCCTGCACGCATTGACCCCCAGATTCCTACCCAACCCTCATACTTTTTCCTATCCAGAACTTCCTCTCCTTTAAAAAAAAAAATAGCTCGACACAGGAGGCTCCGAAGAAAATAATTCTACTCAGGGTCTACGTCATCTTAGGGGAGGCTGTGTGGAGTGTTCTTTTTAGGAAAGGAAGGATAGGATGATCTGGGAAGGAAAAAGGTATGAGGGGTGGGTAGGAATCTGGGGGTCAGTGTGTCCAGGAGTGACGGACGAACGATTCCATCACTCCCAAGTGCAAGATAATGTTCCGAGAGAGCTCTGCTGGAGAAACCAAAAGGTCTCCCTCAACCAGTCTCTTCCTATCTGGCCTGCCTGATTGGGGGGCAGATGCATCCACCGCCAAGACAAACCTCACCCCATGAGCCCAGGCACACCTGCTAAGTCACCAAACGTAGCGAACCACTTGGGGTGACCTATGGCAGAGGTGTTGGCTCCTTACTCTCCCCAAAAAGACCCTCCACACAGCATACCGAAACTGTTTTCTTCGGGGCCTCCGTGAATGGAGATAATAAAAAAAAAATATAAATATATGTATATACAGCCATACATATTCAGCCACGGTATTATATGTATCATTGAAACAACATATTTTCAAAATTCCTAAAATTACTTGAGTAAATATAGAATTTATTCTTGTTTTGAACTTACTAGAAAAAACATATTAATCTTAAAAAATTTAGGTTCCAAGCAATCATCCATGGTAACAAAAACGTGTTTGATTGTAATTCGCAATTCTACATAAATTGAATATAGATTAGATATGAAATAAAATACTATATTTCTATCTTAAAAAGTAAAAGTCAACGTTTGGATAGTAATTGCTTATCAACGTGATTTTTTCTTTATTTCTCCAAATAATTCAATATGATTTTATCACATAATTTGATCAAAATATTAAATGAAAATTAGTACTTACTTAGGAATGTCCAGGATATAACAAGATATCTATATCTAGGTGTGTTCTGACTTAGATAATAGATATCTTGGAGTATGGATGTTACTAATAGTAAATTGATAATTCGACAAAGCAAACAGCGATAGTTGTGATTGATTTCTAATAAACATGTTTTTGATGATTAGAAAGATATAAAATTGTGTGTCGTTGCACAATGAAGTGTTTCTGATTGCTTTAGAAATATTGACTATAGTAACACGAACAACCTATTAAAAATGTATACAATAATAGGATGGTGCTTAGGAGTTGTGTATCTTTAATTTCATATCAATTTTTTTTTAAATGTGGAAGAAGACAACAACATTTTCTAATGTAAGTAAACTTACTGATTTTGAGGATTAATTTAACAACATCAAAAAAATTCCAGTTTTGTCGATTATTTATTTCAACTACCGGTCTGAAAGCGTCACTTCCCACCTCCCTCTTCGCCCTATAACGTTTGTTATCAACATTAAAACATTTAGTTATTTTAGATAAAATTTATTGGGAATGTAGTAACTTGTTGACAAGAAAACACACAGTGAGGTTCCATTTCCGGATCTGACATAGATAAGTTTTTGTCATAGAGATTTTAACATAACACGCCCCTTCCGCGAACTCCCCCTCCTTCTCCCCCCCCTCTCCCCTTCCGGATTCTCCTCCCCCTCCCTCCTTACCTCCCTGCTGCTAAACCATATACGATTTACCCTCATTTTTCTCACACGTGGGACAAATTATAACGCCAGAGCAATATTTCATAACGCTAGAGCTCACCATTTTATATAAAAACCTTAACGGGTATGCGTACAATAAATCTCAAAGTTTCATCGCAATCGGATGAATGGTTTAGGTTCCGCATAAGGGATAAACAAATTAACGTTCATTTTTATATGTTATGATGATAAAGATTACAAATGTTTTAGGCGGGCATGGGTACCGCCGCCCGGGATCTTTTATTAGAAAACCAACACCACTTCCATAGGTCACCACAAGTGGCACCACAATGGTTTGGTGACATAGCAGGGGTATCCGGGTTTATGCAATGAGGTTTATCCAGGTCTTAGTGGTATATGCATTTGCCCAACAGCAGCGTGGCTGGCCAGATCGGGAGAGGCCGATCGAGGGAGACCTTTGACCTCTCCAGCCGGACTCTCTCAGTTCCATGACTCAACCCAATGCCCTGCACTGAAAGTAAAGTGGAAGGTATATATTCATACGTAACTCCTGATGACTGACCCTGAGGGAAGTTTTTTTGTCAAGGCTCTCTTGCTTACTTTAAAATATTTTAACTTGATGATACGTACGTGTTAGGCCCGCGATAATGTATGGCTCCGAATGCTGGACCATGTACAACTCCTACACTAGGCAACTTGAATCAGCAGAAATGCGAATGCTTAGATGGTCGGCAAGAGTGTTACTAAAATATAAGATTAAAAGTTGACGCATTCGTGGTAGCCTGGGTGTCAGGAACATAAACTATATGTCCTAATGTCTTAGTTAAAAAAAAAATATTTTCATGTTGTTTCTGTATTATTTTTATTCTGTTTTATTTTACTGTGTGTGCAGTATCTCCCAATATATATATATTTTTAATATTAATTTGATATGTTCTATGTATAATATGGAGCTCGTGGGATTGCACCACCCTCCCGAGATCTGGAATAAACAATAAAAAATAAAAAAAAAGTAAAAAAAATAAACAATAAGCTAGAGGAACGGCAGTTGATATGGTATGGTCACATAAAACGGAGACCACCAGACCACACAGTGAAGCAGGCAATGTCTATGGAGCTTCATCGACAGTCATCAGAGGAAGACCAAAGAACTCCTGGATGACTCAATGCTCCAAAATCCTAAGTAGAAACGGCCTGGATGAAAGCGATACCCAGAACCGAAGAAGCTACAACCTGAGGACCAGGACATCTGACCCCAACAACCTACCTAGGCAATGAGTTGGGACAGTGCAAGGAAGAAGAATAACTTAATGATAGGTACATTAAATAAAACCTTCAACATATTTGCATTATCTTGCAATGCTGCGTAATAAGAGCATCAAAAGAAAATGCCGCCAATGAATACACATAATGCAGTTCATTTTATCTTGGCTCTGGTTTTCTCACTTCAGTTGATTACATTGATTTTATGATTATTTTACTACAGTTGACTTAAAAATATGTAGATATCATGCCACTCAATACACTTCATATATTAGACAAATGTGTGACAAACGTTTAAATGTACTTTAATTTCAGTATATTTGCAAGATCAGAAAACCATCAAAAACCCTACTTTTTATAGGTCATACAAAAATTTTAAAGACTTTTTTTAACTATTGATTCATGACATTATTTGGTGTAAAAAATGTAAATGAAATGTTGGTCTGCGGTGACATATTTTGTGTATTTTTTTTTTTTCAAATAGAAACATTTAAATGTTTAATTGTTAAATTGGACAGTTTGGGGCGTGTGAGGATTGGGTGGCAACTCGTTTGCTTTTGAAAAAAAATGTGAAAAAAAAGACATTTACAAACTCACCGGAGACCAAAATTTCAAATACATTTGGCTCAAAATAATGTCAGGAATCACTGGTTAAAATATGTCAAGTACGTCCCTTAAGAACGATTGACGAGCAGCTGAGAATAAATGTTTAAAAAATTTTGCAACTGTATAGGGAGGTACCAATGAGAAAGATCGATTATTCCCCGTATCAAATTTTTAAAATTAAAGAATTAATATCGATTTATTTCATTCGAAACTTGCTTTAAAGCAATAAAAAATGCTCAAAACGCACAATGATAAATTATTAAATATACTGTACATCTTGTAAGTATTTTTTGATCATAAGTATTTATGGCTTTTCAATAATGTCCAAACAAAATAAGTGTGTTTAAAAAAAATTTAATATTTTAATTTGTAAGACCTTAAATAAATAGAAAAACTGAGGTATTTTTGTCACCAAACACTTTCTCGGATTTATTTTTTATTGATTTTAATTTAACTTAAATTTTAATTTGGAAAACTGTGTTGACTAGATTATGTATTGATTTATTTTGTTGTCCAACTATATGATTCGAAATTTGTGTTGTTTAATAGAATCTATCGTTTGAAAATTGAACAAATCTGTCAACGACAAACGGTATAACCTTAGTATATTAAAAAATTCACTTAGTTTTTCAAAATTTTAAAACTGCGTGTACCAGATAAAATAACAATCTTTCAAAATAAATTTATGTTTTTTTGTTAAAAATAGTCAATACGTTCAGAATTTGATTTAAAAAGAACTAATTTCCGGTATTCTCTGGCAATAAATACCCTCTTAACACCATACATAAAGTTTGATTACTAGTGCTTTTTCAATGCCTATCTCAAAAGAATGTACCTGTGTCGGGACAGGCGCAGGAGGTACATAAATGCGGACAAACATACTCGTACCAAAAAGTTAAAAAAATTACATAACAATACTCCGGTTAAATAAATTTTATCCTTCTTTTTGATGTTAGAATTTCTCAATAAACACAAACAAAGTAAATCCTGTAAAGAGAATAATATTACAAAGTAGAAAAAAAGATAAAGTTAAATATAATATATATTCTCTGACTGGCCTAAAACAGGATCCATTCCTAGTTGGCTAGTCAAAGTTTCCGCATATGTTATTGTACAATCTTATGTGAAATAAATTTATTTATTTATTATTTATTAATAATAGTAATGGAAGTTAGGTTTTACAAGATTATAATATTATTTATTTATTTAGGTTAGGTTGTATGTAAATTGATATTCACATCTTTGTGTGATTTGTTTTACAGATGTTTGCAATAAAGGAACGTTCTATTTGAGCAATCCAATTCCTTATTTCGTGTTTGAATTTGGTCATTGTTTCTATTTGTCTAATCGCTTCTGGTAGTGTATTGTATAGTTTGCAAGCTATTTATTTAAAATATCTTTTTCCAAAGGTGGTTTTAGCAAAAGGAGTTCGGAGAAGTTTATCTGCAAATCTATTTTTACGAGACAAGTTCGTGTAATTTATTAGATTTGTTAAGTTTTACAGACAAAGATATATGTACAGCTGCTTTTTATAAACTTCTTATTTTAATCTGAAAACCTATAAGTATTCAAACATTATTTTCAGGCAGGACATTTTGAAGGGAGGTCATCATAAATAACATTTATTGTTTTACATGCAATATTAAAATTTCCATTTGGGAGGTGGGTGTGGGTATCGCCGCCCGGAGAACTATTTATAAGTGATAATCATATAAGTCACCTTAAGAACCGCTTAAGGTGACTTATGGTTGGTGACTTATCAGGGGTGCGTGCCCGCGATCATGGGTGAGGTTTCTCTAGGTATTGGCGGTGGATGCGTTTGCCCAATTGATGCGTGGCGGGCCGAATCGAAGAAACTGGTTTAGGCAAACCTTTTGACCACTGTTAAGATTTCGGTGAAATGTTTACATACTTTACATAGTGAGCATCGGACACTCATATAGTGGAAAATTGTAATACATCGGAATATTAATTATATTTTTTTTATTTTTATTTAAGTTTTTATTCCAGCAGGACAGGAGGGTAGTACAATCCCAGTCTGCCATATCACGTAAACAACAAACTATAACACATATTCATTATAAATTCTAAACGAAAAGAAGAAATAAAAATAGATAACACATTAGGTTGGTGCCTAAATAACACATAAAAATAAAATAAGTAAAATTAAACATTAATCAAATTAAATAAAAATTAAACTAAATTAAAAATAAAAGACAAAATTAATAACAAATGTTTTAGGTTCGTTCATCAGATAGGTCGGCTCATCAGCTACATCCATTGCTCATTTAGTGGGGAACTAAGCCACTCGGGTGCTGCCACGATAATGATGTTGGTTGATTTCCGTGTTCTGCTCCAGAAGCTGGCTAGTCGGTGGCGAAGTAAGGCTGGGAATGAGTTCACCCTCCCTTTGGGTGAACATCGTGGAGGCATTGCAGAACCTCGGTAGTTGCATAAGTTGCCTGTATACATTATTGTAGCACACCCTCAGTTTGTCTAAACTCTCTCCCCCCGCCCTATTACCTCCCGAATACTGAGCGATAGGGAGAAATGCACCTTGGGCTACTAATACCTAAATAAAATCGTCAAAATTGAGGTTTTGTATTCCCCATTTTTCTCTTCCAAAAGTGGACCGATTTTAATTTTTTTTACCAACTACAAAGGAAGAAACTATTCTACGGTCTGCACGTTTTGCTTTTTTAAAAATACATTGTCTAGTTTGTACACTGAATGTCTTTTGACAGCGTTTAAACCAGGCATTTTTTATTAGTGTTCCAGAGTGGAAGATATTCTTAGTATCGCCCTGGTGTAAGACCACCATTCAGAATTGAAACGTTGCTTGAAATGGCTTTAGCCGTGTTTAGTGACTAGATCTGAATATCCAGTTACTTCCCCGCCTCCCTCTTTCTCGTCTCCTCCCCTTCCCCACTTACCTTCAGTCTCATAACATACCCCATTTGGGGATGCCATAGTTTCACTGGCTCCAGACGGGAGCAGTTGAGACTCTTGTGAGGTATTTCACTATAAAAAAAAATCATACATTTTTAATATTAACAGAAAATTGCAGCTAGATGACGTTTGGATAATGTATCTTATGATGGACTCATAGATTCTATAATTACGTTTTAATATGTTTTATCTTTAATACAATCAATGATTAAATGCAATTTATTTACATTGGAAAATATTGTTTTTTTTATATTGACGTTAGCTACCTGTTGAGATGATAATACGATAAGAGAATGCTTGACTATTAAGGTGTTATTGCTGATTTTTCTTGACTTTAATCGGCAAATATGGTATTTGTACTGAAAATAATAAAAAATGACATCAGAAACTCTATAAACGTTATCAGAACATATGAGATCCTGCAAATCGATTTACTATTTAATACTCGTACATATTTAAACTCAAATGAATAAAGAAGCTTTTCCGTACTAGATATTTGATATACCTTTTGAACTATATAAAGGTTGGGTATTTTGGCCTTAAATTCAAAATAAAGATGTGTATGAAACGAACCGAAAAGGGCCGCGCATCCGTTCCCTTAATTACCATAAAATACTTCATTCAAAATAACAATAAAGTAAAATAATTTTTTTTCGTCGTATGAGATGATTGCAATTTGAAATAATTTCTGTCATATTGTTATGTTGATATTCCCGATACTTATATATTAATATGACGAAAAGTTACCCGGACCATTTGTAGACGTGATATCTACCATGCCCACTGAAGAAATAAAACGTTGAAAGTATATTCTGTACGCGAAGTATCTTAGTCTAAGTGAAATTGATCCAAAATTTATAAATATTGAAAGTATTTCTTGAATAGATACGCAAATTTCATTGTCTGCCTTAGGCCTAGGAGTCGATAGGTCTTACGTGTTGTCTAATTGGCGATAGCAGTTCTTTTACAAATCTGTATAGATCACACTTCTAACAATATTCGGATTTCTATAACGATGTCTAATAGTTAAAGTAATCTTTTGTTTTCAATACGAAGTCATGAGTGGCCCGATTTCTCAAAACAGGCATTTCCGCATCCCGACGCTTTACTTCAGGACGACGCCGACGGGACAGGCCCCCTGATAACTGGACCGTCCCGCTCTTTAATACACACTAAATTATTTCAATTTAAAAACACAGTCAACTTTTTCAATAACCCTGTACATCTTACTAATATTATAAACGCCAAAGTTTGTAAGGATGTATGTATGTTTGTTACTCTTTAAATCAAAACTTAATGAATGGATTTTAATGAAACTTTACAATAATATAGCTCATACATCAGAATAACATATAGGCTAATTTATAAAGCTAGCTATTTATTTTGAATATATTGAAAATAGTAATTTTTGTTTAATAGAAAACGTCAAAATTTGAGAATGACATTTTGCAAAACAATGATTGTTAAATCAAAATTCTATTTTGGAAAATATTTAAATTAGTGAATTTATTTGAAGTACTCGCCTAATACTTTGAATCGAATCAATAATTATACATATTTTAAATAAATAGGTTAAGAATTTTGGTATAAACGTAGATGGGACCTAGGAAAAGAAAATAGATTACTCGAAGAACTAATCCTACGCAGACGAAGTCGCGGGCAGAAGCTTGTGTGTATATAAAGTATACTGTCTGTTTGCTGGCGGGTTGGCGGCCAAACGTTGTGTATTTGATTTGTATGGAAATCTACAGTTTTATTCTAGAATAATGAAATTTGGCGCAAGGGAACACAACTTTAAAACAAGGGAAAGGTCACAAAATCACCCCATCCCTTTTTACCACTCCTGAAAGCAGAATTTTATATATGGTGATAAAAATTTACACACTTGAATTATAAATTAAGTTGATCATTACGGTCTCCATCTGAATTCGAAAAACTCTGTGTAAAGCCCGAGCAATGCCGGGGAGTTCAGCCAGTTATCTATTAATCTGGATTAAATGACTTCCCTAGAGGGAACAGACTTGTCATCAAGCGATGGATTCGCAGTGACCCGATAACGGATAATGTCACACCGAATCGAGATAACTGTATTAGTGTTGTGACGTTTGGTAATGTATCGATTTATCGATAAGATCGATTAGGCGATATCGGCACTGATTTGTTCTTCAGTAGAGTGAATACCCTGACTGGATCTAAACGTTCAAAATGAGTTCTCACCACCTTGGAAAAGGTAATAAATCTTATTACTTAATTATTAGCTTAAAAATAACTTTTTTTAAACGTCTTACTTTATTAAAAAAAAACAATATACACATTGTGAAAAAAATCCGATCTCAGATATTGCTTGGTTTCTTACACAAATGATGCATGTTATTTTAGTATTCTGACGATTCTTTTCAAATCAAAACACGCACGTATTGAACCGTTTATTTTTATTTTATTTTTGTACATAAAACAGACATGATGCCCAAAAACAAAAACAAAAAAAAATTGTTAGCTAAATATGCACAAGTAAATGAAAAACAAAATGATTAATAAACAAAATGTCTGTACATTATTAGAGCAATGTAAAGGGTTATAATTTCTTAATATTCGCGGTTCCGGTAGAGAAGAACTCTGTATTTGTGTGATAGGCTCTAATATAAAAATGTCTTCCATCCTCATTTTTGAATTTCTTGACGATGTGTTGATGTTAATTTTGTGTAGAAGTAATAAATCAGTAAGTTTACGCCTGGCTGTCAGGAGTGTAGTTTATAGTGCAAAATTTGGTCATCTTACGTTCCAAATTGATCAGATAAACCATTGCGATAAGCAATAACACGGGTTAATTTTATTTGTGTATAGATTCGATCCTATAATTATAAATCGTTTAATTTGATCGTTTGTATGTGCTTTTGACGATATTTCCCGAAATACGTAACAATAAATAATTTACTTTGATTTTATGTTATAATTACGCTCTTTATTTTATGTATGTAGTCCAATATTAACGATACTCATCTTAATTCTCTCCTTACTGTGTCTCCGAGGGTATTTAATCCGTTAATAATTAGTGACCGACTGAAGTTGTGGTTTCGGCCAGTTTCAGCCAATAAACGAGTTTCGGCCGCGGTTTCGGTTTTCGCCAAAAATTAACTGAAACTTCGGCTCAGCCGAAACCTGTCTCTGAAAACTGAAAAAACCTGAAACCGAAAATGTGTTTTTATTTTTTTTTATTTTCTCGGGCGCGTATGAGAGGCTGTTATATAAAATTTGTCAGTTTAAAGAGTTGGTATTTAGAAAACAATTTTTTTTTTCAAAGCTTATCGTTTAAATAATAATTGGTTATTGAATTCCTGTCTTCTAACAAGAAACTATTACCGACTAGGCTGATTTATTAAGTAAGATCTTTTGTATTTTAGTAGTTTCGTTAAAATTTAAGTACATACATTGTAGAACTCTTAATAACAACGCACCAAAAGTGTCAAAATTTAAAAAAAAAGTATTCAAATAGATGTATTTTAATTCATTGCGCATTTTACAAAACAAAATTTATGAACTCTTACTAGTTTAACATTAAGAACGCCAAATTTGGAGCATAGAGTGTATCCCTTATGCAAATAAATTTCTATGTTGGTTTCGGTTTGGTTCGAAGAAGCACAGAAGCCGAAATTCGGTTTTGGTTTCGGCCGAAATCGAGTTTCGGTCGGTCACCATATATGTAATGGAGAATTCTATTATTTTAAAAAAGCTAAATAATTCAAACAATTTAGAGACACGAACAAATAAATTAGCGGATTTCAAGAAAAATGTATATTTTTGCTGCTTGGATTTGTACAACAAATAACTTATACCTAAAATACAAGTAACTTTTCTGAATGAAACATATTTTCTTTTTTTGCAACTCCGTGATGGAATTCCATTTTAAAATGAATTTGTGACGAACAAAACCTTTACAACTCAATTATGAAAACTATTTGTCCTGATATTTTATGAAAATTTTACGAAAAGAACGGAAAGCCTTGGCGAGATACAAAAATATTTAAGAGTAGCTGATTAAAAAAATTGAGAAAAAATAAAGACCTGAAACAAGTTTCTATTATTCAAAGTGTGTACGCACTCTATGTACGATGTTACATTATGTATTATCTACTCGAAAGAACTCAGCGAAAGTTTCTAATGTGACATTACGGTGAAAGGTCACAAACTTGACTGAAATATTTAATACCCACTGTTTTGAAACATATATTTTTACTCTTTTGAGTCAGCAATGTCCCTTTCACAAGATATTACTATAATTATTGTTCGTAGAAATTTGATCTAGGTATACCACTTTGAAAAAAAATTATGCAAGAACACAGTCGATCCCCCGAAATTAAAAAAAAAAACACGTAATAATAATATCTTTAAATTTACTTACCAATCGATGATATTATATTTTTCCAAGTTCTGGGTGTGTTTTGTGTTGCAGTGTTAGTACTAAATCCTTCAAGCTTACCTAAAAAAATAGAAATGAAGCCAATTAATTATTTCATCTACAGGTTACTCAAATAAATTGATTCAAAACCTACATAAAATGAACTCTGAAAAAATCACTGGAATTGCATTAATATATTTATGGGCTCACCAACAGAATACGTCACATAATTATTAGAGTAATTAACATTTCAATATTGTTATAGGGCTGATTACAATTATAGGTTCAACACAATATTCTTTGTGCAACGGTAAGTTAGTAAAAATATTAGTAATTCATACACATTTAGGCACATATGCATATGCGTGTACACAGTACATTTGTGTATATATATATAATATATATAAGTTTATACAAATAGGCACATACATATATATATTTATTGTTTTTGTGTAAAATTCGTAGAACTCCATTTAATTTTTTTAAATTTAAAATTATGTTTATTATCAACTTCTGCAAGTGTTTTAGTTTTTATTATTGTGACAGATGTCTCGACTTAGAAGGCCATTTTCAAACTGTGGTGTTCCACAATTAGACAACAACATTTATACGATTTAAAATGTCAATTTTGAAAGTAATTAAATTGATTTATTATCGGTTAAACCGATTTTTTGGGAAAGTAATAGATTCTCCCCCATGGGTATTTTGAAATTTTTAAATGTGTTCTTAATTATTTAATAATGATGTTACTGCTACGAACAGTGGCGGTTTTCTCTAAAGTGCGGTTGTGCGGTGAACCCCCATTAAAAAGATGATAAAATAAAGTAATCTTGTTGTATAGTAATATAAGCGCATCACAGATAGCTCGACATTAAAATCCCGTCTTTAAAACTCGCGACACCGAAAAATACGGTAGGTATCTGTTCCCATTTTGTGCGCGTTGCGATCCGCACACATTTGTCCATACGAAAAATCATAGCCGATACGAATCGCTGTGACGGTAGAATGGACAAAATTACGCAGCTTGGTGCGCTGCTCACGAGTCAAGATGTCACGTACTCGCCGAAACGAAGCCCGAATTGTCGCAGGATGTCCGGCTGACGGTCGACTTTTGCACCGACGGATGTAAGTTAAATGTTATATATTATGGTATTTAACTTTGTAGTCATTTTTGTACATTTTTTATTTTCTTGTTTCTGCATTTCTCCAACCGTTTACTAATGGAATTTGTAAATCTACTATTGAAGTGGACCGATTTTGACTTCTGTTTTCGTATTTTTTTTTATAGATAAGTCGTTATATCCCTTAGTTACGAGTACATTTACTAAAGTTTCGGCAAACAACGTCGCTAGTTATGCAATTTTGTATTGAGCTTTCCTAGTATTGTTTCGGCTTTCAAATTGAAAGTGGTTGCGTTTATCGGTTGTCGCGAATATTCTGCCCTAATGTTTTGACACAATGACGGAATACAGTGTTATATACAAAAAATAACGCTAATGCTTATGAAAAAAGTTTGGAAATTAAATATAATTATTTTTTGTATACGTGTATAGTGGATTTTTTTGTGTAAGTGAAAAAAGCTAATTTTATTTCGTGGCCACCTTTATTTGTGTTTCTTGTTTTTTTTTTTAGGTTTTAAAATATCAATTATATTATATTCTGCATTCTACGCAATTTTTCTTATTGAAAAAAAAAATTGCAACGTACATTGAGTGTTGTAAAAACCATTAAACAATTTAAATCCTCTAAAACCATTTTGGTTTTTTAATAATTGTGTCGAGGAGTATCAAGTTATTTAAAAACAATAGTACCTATTTAGGTACCCCTCCACTAACTTTATTTAATTTGTGTGATAAGAGTAAATTTTGATTAGACAATATCTTGAATTTCTGAACCCCCCGTTAAAAAGACCACGAACCGCCACTGGCTACGAATATTGTTTAGGTTTTGTGAAAATACTATGAAGAGGTGAATAGTTTTTTTTCCTTACTTTATTAATTAATACTTTATTTTTAATTAAACATACAAATACATATTATAGAGTCAATGCATAAGTATGTAGATGATTATTTATTTATTTTCGGACAAATAGTCCATTAACAATATAATCATGACACGAATAAGAAACAGAGATGACAGTGAAGGAAAGCACATATAAATGAAAAGTAATGAGAATATATAATATAAAAAGTACATAAAGGAGATAACTGCAACTCATGGCATAAATAAGGATTGAGAAGGCTTTAAAATTACACATTGCCTATCGAATTGCGAAAAGTCATTTAGGCTTACATCAAAAAATTCAATGATTTGACTTGCTTGACAAGTCTCGACAATCTGGACAAAGTATAATGGTATCCTTAGTTAGTACAATGTTGATTGGGGAACAGCAATTCATTATTTCGGAGTCTACAAAAAGCAGGCATAAAATAATTACAAAGCGGCTTTAGAACCTTAGGTGAGGAGATAATCAGGTAAATGAAATATAAGTTCCTTATGAAGATATTGATTTAATTAAAGAATACAGCCAAGTCTTCACAATTGCAGTGTTTATTATATAATCGACTCATTCTTGACGTTGGTATTAAAAAAACTTGGATTACTACGATAAGTATCGATCCAATGGTTTCAGTATTTCTCAATTAAAAAATACAGCCAAGTCTTCACGATTGCAGTGTTTATTATATCATCGACTCATTCTTGACGTTGGTATTAAAAAACTTGGATTACTACGATAAGTATCGATCCAAAGGTTTCAGTATTTCTCATAAAATTTGGCCTTATATTAAGAATGATTTGATTAATTAAATATGAATCGTACATGATGTTTATCAAGTTAAACAGAGAAATTATATCTGATATATGTTATCTTTTGGCGAGTGACACTTCTCTAAAGTGAGTTAAGCCCCTCAGCATAATACCTAGATTCCGATGTACTTCAGATTATTTGTATGCTAGTATTCTCATGTATTTGTTTTGAACGGACTCCACTTAACTGCTATATAAATTGCAAAGTGTGGAGACCAAATCACGGAGCCATACTCTAAGATACTTCTTACATATGAGTAATAAAACGAAAAAATAAAATATATAATATTTTTCGTAAGAGGCAATTACATTGTGGTTAGGCATAATTACAAAGTGGCTTTAGAACCTTAGGTGAGGAGATAATCAGGTGAATGAAATTTCCTTTTGAAGGTATTGATTTAATTAAAAAATACAGTCAAGTCTTCACGATCGCAGTGTTTATTATAGAATCGACTCATTATTGACGTTGGTATTAAAAAACTTTTATTACTACGATAAGTATCGATCCAAATATAAATTAAGAGTAATGAGTGTTTGTTTTATTTTAATAATATAAACTTTATTTTATTATTCTTCATTTCAACATCCGCTAAACAGCCAAAGCAGTTTGTCAGCAGGTCAATTTAACAATATTTATATAACACTAGCAGTGAAAAACTCGCCCAGTTTAAGTGTTGGTGACTATTTATAAGGCATCGCCATTTTGCAAAACTAACTACTATTACAAACATTAAACTATAGAATACTTATATTTAATAGGTAGATATATAATAGTAGACATTCTTACATTAATACCGTGAATAATGAGAGGAACATAAATCTTCTTAATATTGAATGAAAGCGAAAAATGTTTCTTCTTCTTCATACTTTTTTTCCTTAAATATAGTATTATAGATGGCGCCACTTCCATTTGCAAAACGCGTATGGGCAAGATCTAAGTCTGTATATTACGGCAGCAGCTCCGTGGAAAAATGCACGTTCACGGACGGCTCAGAACGGTGTCCATACAGTGTGTCGTTGGAGATTTACTCGGAGTCGGGTTCCTTAATTTGAACCGTACAGGCATTACCGTATTAATAGACTTCGATGATGATATAAAATTTAATTCCAAGGGAAAAATAATAATATGAAAATTTCACAATTATTTTACCTGATGGCGCCATTTCTGTTTGCACAACGCGTATGGGCGAGATCTAAGTGTGTATATTACGGCAGCAGCTCCGTGGAAAAATGCACGTTCACGGACGGCTCAGAACGGTGTCCATACAGTGTGTCGTTGGAGATTTACTCGGAGTCGGGTTCCTTAATTTGAACCGTACAGGCATTACCGTATTAATAGACTTCGATGATGATATAAAATTTAATTGCAAGGGAAAAATAATAATATGAAAACTTCACAATTATTTTACCTGATGGCGCCACTTCTGTTTGCACAACGCGTATGGGCGAGATCAAAGTGTGTATATTACGGCAGCAGCTCCGTGGATAAATGCACGTTCACGGACTGCTCAGAACGGTGTCCATACAGTGTGGCGTGGAGATTTACTCGGAGTCGGGTTCCTTAATTTGAACCCTACGGGCATTACCGTATTAATATACTTCGATTAGAGGACACATATAACAAGAAACCACAGCTTTTCTCGAAATCGTTAAGTCTTCTTAGTATAATGGTGAGAAACATGATCAAAACGGTTTTAGAAAGAGAAAACACCGCGCTTCATATTAAAATCGAAGAAGATTGGAAATAGGAAGGTAGGGAAGTACCTGGCTATTCAGAGCTGGTCACAAAACACGGCTAATACCATTTCAAGGAATACTTCAATTCTGAATGGTGGTCTTACACCAGGGCGTTACTGAGAGTATCTTTCACTCCGGGTCGTGCCGCAAAAATACTATATATTATTTTTATTTAAGTAATTGTGAAATAACATAAATCAATAAAATAAAAATTATTTGCGCACGCCGGGTTTGAACCCGCGACCGTCTTGTCCCTCGACCATTCCGGCCGTAACTTGACGTCGGCTGCCCACCTTTTGCGTGGCGGGCCAGATCGAGATGTAATGTTTGAGGAATTCGTTTTGATCCCTCCAGCCGGACTCTCGACCCACCTTGCACTGCAGTTGGAGGGATGGATTCGCACGTCCATCACTCCTGACCCCCAGATTACTACTCCGTGATACATTTAATTTCTTCTCCTTCCTTTCATTAAATGGACCCTCCACATAGCAAACAATCGACAAAATAGAGAGACAGAGGTCTAAAAGAGCCAATATTAATTTGAAATATATATAAGGTATAGAAACAGGAAATTTCTATTTTGGTACTAGACATTATATGTAGTACCGAGATAACCATGAATTATTTTATGTAAACATATTAAATCAATCAATTATTATCTTTTAATTTTAAGTGTATTAATGTTGAAGTACACAGGATGTACACTATATTTCGATATAAGTTAACCACGTAGACCAAATTTGAAAGATAACAGTATTAGACTAAACTTATTCGATGATATTTTCATTTTTTAAATGTAATGTTATCGAATTTAATAATTTATTTATAGTTTTTGTATTTCATTCGTAGAACTCCATTAATTTTTTTTAAATTTAATTTAAATTAAATTTAGTTACGTTATTATTAATTTCTGCAAGCGTTTTAGTTTTTTATTATTGTGACAGCTGTTTCGGCGTACAGAGGCATTTTCAAACTGTGGTTGATCCACAATTAGACGACGTATTTATACGATTTTAAATGTCAATTTTGAAGGTGATTAAATTGATTTATTATCGGTTAAACCGATTTCCTGGGAAAATAATAGATTCTCCCCCAGCGGTATTTTGAAATCTGTTAATGTGTTCTTAATTGTATAATGTATATATTTTCCCTGAGGAGTAAGTAATTTATACATTTGCCCTAAGGAAGGAACGTTTGTTCCGAAACCGGTCGGCATTAATTAAATAAATCAGTAATTTTAACAAAGTAATATTATTTAATTTAAGTTTAATAATGATGGCACTGCTATGAATATTGTTTAGGTTTTGTGAATATACTAAGAAGAGGGGAATATAATTATTCCCCGATCTCCGAAATCTCATAGGTGTAAATTTGAGACAGTACAAAAATAGTTAAAAAATTTTTCCAACAGGGTCGCAGCTTCCTCCCTTCAATGGCAAGCTGCGCGTGTACAGCATGCGTTTCTGTCCGTATGCGCAGCGCACCATCCTCGTGCTCAACGCCAAGAAAATTCCCTACGAGGTAGTCAACGTCAACATCACAGACAAACCAGAGTGGCTCACTAGCAAGAGCCCCCAAGGTAAATATAAAATATAACTATACCTGTTCAAATAGTAAAATGCTTGTAAACAACTATCATTGCCCTCAGTGAAGGAAAATCTCTAAAACATTAGGTTCGATTCTTAGCTAAAACCTACCGTCAGTTATGTTAAATAATTACTATATGATCGAACAGATTTCTCTCTTTCTCTGTCGGTAATGGGGTGTTATTATTCATTTCTTGTACGCTGACAGTTGGCTTTATTTTAGTATTAGTATTATTACATAGAAACCCATTGTTAATAAATCTTTTTATAATTCGCAAGCAGAACAAACAGTTCCTTCGGAAACTCAAAGGACCGAGTCGGTGTAAACTATGTAGAATAAAAAAACCAGTGTGCCTTAGACCACACGATTGAAGTAAATACTTCTTTAGCTCCATCTATATGTATGTCCATATATATTTTTATATGTATAAAATATATACATGTATATACATATATTAGTTTTCTACAAATATTTATTAAAACTTATTACCATTCGCCTCGCCCGATCAAGCCATGCGCATCGATGGCCGCTCCCCACCACGTTTGGCGCGTCACTGGTATTTCAAAATACTGGCTGATATATTTAATGTACTGGTTATGAGAGGAAGAGAGAAAGAAAATGTGCGCGCGCACTGCTCTGTCTTGCTTCTACCGCGATCCCGTTCGCATTTCACTTTTCGTTACACATTCGCCAGTTTACCCCCCAATTCAAGCGTGCGTAAAGAAGTATTTACTTCAAAAAGTGCATGATTATCATGTAAACGTCTTTTGTAAAAATAAACTCAGATTACTCGATTAAGCGGTGTGTGTTTTACTGATATGAACTGATAATTAACCAATACCTAACCATTCAGTTAATGTGTCTCTCTTCTGAAGGCCGACTAGAGAACAAGCGGCACGCGACCGTATAAAAATTCAGTACTTTCGCTAAGTAAACTTCACTGATTGAAATAGTGTCTTTTTTATCGAAGCAATCAAATACTTTGTGGTGTGACATTACATATATATTAAATGAAAAAACACCACTTTTATTTTAAATAACCGCTTGGGCACATAAGCATGTTATTTAACGTAGGTAGACATAGGAACGACGTATGCCCCGTACCTGAGTTATTTATTTAACAGCCTTGCTCTAAATAAAAGTGGTGTTTTACAAGCTGTGATTTTTCATTTAATAATTAATAAAAAATGTTTATTCAGCAGATACACTTGCGGTAAAATAACACACCTATCATTAGAAACAACGAGTATCAACAACAATTTCAATTTTGGCGGCGATATGTCGATATGTGTACCACCGCCACGGGAACCAGTTATTAGATAACCAACACAAATGCCATAGTTCACCTCAAGTGATTAGCATTCGGTGACTTTGCAGGGGTGCCCGAGTTCATAGTATGAGATTCGAAGCTAAATACCCTGTATATATTACTACCAGATTTTGCCACAAAAACAAGAATGAGACGATTAATCTTGTATGGAAATTACGTAATGTTTATCAAACTTCAGTTTTATTTTATGATATTTGGTTTGAAAAACCAACAATTTATAGCATTTAAATTTACATTTAAATTTATAGCATTTAAATTTAATAGGTTTTCATTCGATTCTTAATTATTATTAGTGATGATTAAATAAAAAAAAGATTACAATATCATAAGAGGATGGGTTGATGGGAGAGGGGGAAATGGGATGGATCTAGTTTGTCTAAATTAAAATGATGCCCAACATTGTGTAAAATTTGGAATCAAGCCGCAAACAATAACATCCCTTATGTAGATGTAGACAAGGTTTAAATTCCCAGCTTAATTCCCACACTTAACACCAGCCGCCTTTTTCGATTTATCCACGAAAAAAATATCGTAAAAAAGCTTGTTTTATTTTATTTTGCAAAGCTTAGGCACACTTATTAAAATGTTTTACGATCATTTTATAAAGAATTTAATTTTCCACATCTTCTTACTAATATTATAAACGTGAAAGTTTGTATGGATGTATGTATGTTTGTTCCTCTTTAAATCGAAATTTAATGAATGTATTTTAATGAAACTTTACAATAATATAGCTCATACATCAGAATAACATATAGGCTATAATTTATGAAGCTAGCTATTTATTTTCAATATAATGAAAATAATTATAGTTTAATAGAAAACGTCAAAATTTGAGAATGATATTTTGCAAAACAATGATTGTTAAATCAAAATTCTATTCTGGAAAATATTTAAATTACTGAATTTATTTGAAGTACTCGCCTAATACTTTGAATCGAATCAATAATTATACATATTTTAAATAAATAGGTTAATAATTTTGGTATAAACGTAGATGGGTCCTAGGAAAAGAAAATAGATTACTCGAATTACTAATACTACGCAGACGAAGTCGCGGGCAAAAGCTTGTTTTACAATAAAACCATGTGTTCGTATCGTTCAGATTTTGAACTTTGAAGCAGTTTTTATAGGCCTGATTCTTTATTTTTTCTGGGCTTATAAAAAGACTAATTAAAAAAAAATACTTGATTATTTCAAAGGTAAAACTGTGTTCTCGCATCTAAAATATTTCTAAGTGATCTAATTTTCAATCCAAAATTACATACTTTTGCATTACTTAGTAGGGAATCGTCTTAATATTGTGTATTGTGTTATTTATTGATTTCAGGTTCGAATTTGTATGTATTGAGTTGAATATGTCAAATTCAACGTAGGAAGTGTGTTAAATGTGTGAAGAAACCCTATGAATGGATGTATTTATTTATCAGTTATTTGATCGCACATACATAAACATTTTTTTACCAAATCAATCAAGAGATATGGGTAACGAATCTTTTGTCCCAAATTATACAATTTCTCAAAGCAATATGTTAGACAACATCCAAACAAAACTTGCACAAAGGCCAGAAACAACCTCTAAACTTGGTACATATACAAGAGTTATACATGTGTAAAATAAAGCAATGATGGTAGGTACTAATTAATTTTGAATAGTTGTGCAAACACACCATTAAAACTTCTTTGATATTCGAGGTGAAAATTCAATTCAGCATTAGAACTTAATTGGTTGCTTTGTGAAATAGATGCACGACGTTGTTAATTGGAATATTATTTATTCGTTGCAGGTAAAGTACCCTCGCTCGAGATCCGCGAGGACGTCTGCCTTACCGAGAGTCTGATCACGTGTGAATATCTCGATGATAAATACCCTCTCCCGCAGCTGGTGTCCTCAGATCCTTTGAGGAAAGCACAAGACAAGCTGATTGTGGAAAACTTCAATACGGTAAACGCCATACTTATTATTATTATTTGCATTCAAACTAACTCCCTCCCTCTTCCTTCCCATTCTCGCTCATTCTTCTCCCACTGCATCTTTAAGATCTTAACCCCCCAGGCCTCAACTGTATTTTGTCAGAGGTTGAAAATATTAAAACTGATTTGGAAAGGTTATGAAATATGCTTTCAAATTTTATAATTTAAAATAAACATATAATTCTTGAACTATAAAATTTTTGCAAACAATAAAGGCTCACCTACCAACTGAAATTACTGTAATGAAAAAAAAATACATACATATGCAGGGTGTAACAAGACGTAGGTACCAGAGAGATTTTAACCAGTGATTCCTGAGCTTATTTAGAGTAAAAAATTAAAATGAAAATTTTGTCTCCGGTGACTTTTTTGATGAGGTTTTTTTTTCCAATTTTTTTTGTTGTTCCTTTTGCACCATTATATATAGAAAACATTGCGGGCGTGCACACAACAAATCACCAAAGTTTAACCGATATCGGATATAACACGGGCATGTGCCTAGTATGGCGGCCATAAATTCCACAATTGTTATATATTTACTATTCAAAGAATAAAGAAACATTAAATAAAATAAAAAAATGGTATAGGAACGCATGTTGGACAAATAAAGAAACATAAATTTTTATAAAAAGGACGTATATAATTGTCTGTAGCGTTCAAATTCGTGAACTTATTACCTAACGTAAAAATAAAATGGTTAAAAACGTATTAAGTTGTTCACCTTTCTTATCAGATTACTTTATGATAAAACATTAACAAAACACTCATTACACAAGTCAATAATTGATTTGATGAGTTATATTATCTTCGAAAGATACCTTTTATGATTTTTCTGATAATTGATTAGGTACCTAAGATATCACCACGTTCTCGAAGATCATAAAATTGCTTTAAAACATAACCACATTAAAAATATTTTTAAACGTCAATCGGTTACTTTTGGGAGAAAATTGAAGATTTTTAATTACGTATTTTTGAAGATGTTGACTTAATAAACCAACGCCAATACTCTTTTTCGACGAAATAAGAATTTGGTGAATCTGGCGAAGCGCCTGGGGCGTCAACCCTAATGTTGGCTGAAATAGACTTGTGTGAAATGCCATGTACAGTGTACAGCAGTAGAGTAGGCAATCTAAGCTATTAAGAGGCTAGACTTTGAACCACACGCGGAACACCCGCGTCTGTCATTCTGTCCCGCTCACAATAAGCTCACGCACACTTACAATACATGCGAATGCGAAATGTGCGAATGAGACAACGCTCAAATTTATCTACAGAAATCGCTCGAAAAGGGGTTTATGGAGAATACACTTTTCTACACCGAAACTTTCACGAAATTGAAATTTTAAAAAAATATATATTTTTTAGTAAGAAGAAGCTACGTCGGCAGCTTTTTATAATTTTATAATTCTTTATGAGAGTTGAGTTAGCAGCACTTTTTTCTTAAATAATATTTTTTGATAAATCGTACATGTTTGACAGTGAATGTTTACGTTAATACGAAACGCATCGAATATTCGAAAACATACCGACATATATTTCACCCTCTAGAAGGCAGTATAAAAAAAATATATTCATTTTGTGCAATTTTTGAGGTAGAAAAGTGTTTTTTCCCGGGCGTCCTTTTCGAATGGGCCGAAAAGCGAAGTCTATCATCTTAAGCCAATTTCTTATTTTGCCGATAAGTATGTAGATAAGTTGCGTGGGCATGTACATTGTGAAACACCAGGAAAAGCGTTAAATATTGTAATTATTAATATTTATACAATATTATTTTGAAGACTATACAGATTACAGATATTACAGTACCCTTCAATGTAATATATCATTGAAGAAGAAGATAGCACTAATAATCTAAAAGAAAATATCAAAAATAACAAGACACAAATAAAATCGCGTCATTGATCCTCTCGGCACCGGTGCATAGTCGGGAAACACGCCAAACGCGCGGCCAACATATGTACACGGATGATATTTGTCACATGAGAACGGGTTGCTTCTACGGCTCGTTCTTGTGTTCAACAACTCGGCTGTGGAACGATTTGCCGGCCTCTGTGTTTCCTCCTTCCTACAACATGGGTCTCTTCAAAACCCACGTTCACTTCTTACTCTCCTCAAAAAGACCCTCCTTACAGCATATTCAAAGATGACACAGGCCTTGAGGGACTTTATTTTCCTCATAGCCTCCTGTGTGGAGATAATGTAAAAAAATAAATAAACAAAAAGTTAAGGGTTACAACTGGGATTCGAATCCGGAACCTCTCGTGTTACCGGGACAAACTCCATACCAAATTAGGCTACTGCCACACCATATTTAAACGTCATATTTCTCAATTTCACATTTTAAATTTCAGAATTAAGCGACATCTATTGATTTTTATACAATGATTTACTATTAAAATTTGAGATTTTACTCGGTTATTCCAAATATTTCAATACTAACATGACTTGATCTGAACATCGATTTAAAACTAGAAATACGAGAATTGACACATTATTTCTCGTAGTCCTTCGGGTATTTGAATCTAAAACATTACATTTTGATTTTTTGATTTAATTATTTCAATATTACAAACAAATAAAATAATGACGTTTTGCCCATCTCACTAGGTGTGAAATGCCTGTGTGATATGGCAATTTACGGAGCGGTTTATAAATTTAAATTATGAATAGACATAAAAAATAAAAATAAAATCAATTTTTTACTCATTTTTTTTTTTAAGAAAAAATCTGTTTTTAACTTTTGAAGGTTATTTCCACCGATGTAATATATCATTGAAGAAGAAGATAACAATAATAATGAAATTTTTTAAAATATGAAAATTAACAAAAAATGAATATTCATTTAGACTTTTATTAAAAGTCAATAGGTGTTCCATAAAAATAAAATCGGATATATTTATCTGAGACACTATCTAGGTAACAAATACATTCTTTGAATACTTGTTCCCAATAATAAAGGTAGCTGCCAATAATATGGAAAAAAAACATTAGTCGAAGATAATATTGTTAATTCTGAAATTTTAAATATGAAGTTCACAATTACGACAGTCTCATAATAGATCGCAGTGGCCCAATTGGTAGAGGTGTATGTCCCGGTAAGACGTAAGGTTCTGGGTTCGAGTCCCAGTTGCGACCATTATATTTTTATTTATTTTCTGTGTCTTGTTAATTTTCATATTTTAAAAAATTAGATTATTATTATTATCTTCTTCTTCAATGATCATTTTTTTTACAATTTTACAATTTAAGTATGATGAGAAAGAAAGCAAGTGAAACTTATGCATTTGTTAAGTGTCCGATGACACCGTGTGGACTGTAAAACTAAATTATGTGAAGCGAGTTGCGAGTGTATAAGATTGTGTTTTTAAATCGACAAGGGAGGAAGGAAACGATAGGAATGGCCCTTACCTTGATGATGAGGTGACAGCTCCCAGTTCTTCTTTATGATCACTTTCCAATGATGATGACCCGATGGTCTTCACGACAATTATAATATATTTATATTATTGTTATTTGCGAGATTTGCAAAATGCTTGTACAAGCTTGGTCAGATTTTCAAAGATAACAACTGAATGTTTTTATTCAAAAAAAGGAAGTGCAAAAGTGTTCTTTTTTCAAGTGTTTTAAATCATCTTCTTTGCTTCTTGGGTAAGGGCCTTGATGTGAAAGGAAGGGAATCACAAGGAAGGAATATTTGGTAAGGAACATGGGTATAATGGATTAATGTCCTAAAGTTATTTCAACACTAAACAGCATTTATGTACATAGTTGGCATACATGTAAATGTGTTAAAAAATACTCCAGATCGGTTAAATGGTACACTCTGACTCCAAACTGTGGAAATAATGTAGTAACACCGAATTTATATTTTCCTTTACTATTTATTGAACGTTTTGTTTACCATCCAAGCTTTGTATTTTGTTCCCCATCCATCAATCACGGTCCATCTTTTGATACGGTTGATTCATATAATTACATTTCTTTCAGGTAATATCCGGTTACTACAAAGGCCTGTTGAGCCCCGATGATGTGAACGAAGCAACAATAACTAGTTTTTTTAAAGGACTCGACGTCCTTCAGAAGGAAATCATTAAAAGATGTTCAGAGACAAAGTTCTTGGGAGGAAAAAACCCGGGCATGGTGGACTACATGATCTGGCCGTGGTGCGAACGATTCACCAGTTTGGAGAAATTGGATTATCGTTTCGGAATCAACAAATCGGAATACCAAAGTTTGGTAAGTACCTAAACAAAGTGTTGTTAGGGGCATTGTTAAATTTACATGGTATGTAAAGTTGACCGCTTTTAAACGTGAAAATAGCGCAGACCCGTGTAAAATTGCCTGAATTCTTGATAAATCAGTTTATATTTAGAAGATGATTTTGTTTATTACATATTATGTTAGGTAGGTACTTTAACTCTTGTCTGAATTCTTTAAAACAACTATATTCCAATTTTGAAAATGTCTCTGAAATTCGTGTGTTTAAGGATTTCTGTTGTCGACGATATACTGAAATATTTAGTGGTTTTAAGTGATTTGATGATTCTGAATTCTGTCATTTTCACATTCTAAGCGAGAGTGGCATAAATCGTAATAATATACTCTCTTTAGATCCCTAGTCTATAAGATTTTTTTTAAGAAGTAGATGAGTTTTATTAGCTTTTTTGAGTATCCATTAATGTGTGAATCTTACAAGATCAATTTTGATTGACAAGGTCGTGAAATGTCCATTCAGCGCCATTTGAAATGTACACTTTTACAAAAAACTGCATACTTAACTCAAATTAAAATTTTCCCAGATTTCTGACCAATCAACTTGGCTATCGATATGCTCTGCCTCTTTGTAGGTTATTGGCCAATTATAATAAAATATTTTGTATGATTTCAGAACACGTGGATGGAGCACATGAAACAGTTCCCCGCAGTGAGAGGACACTACCTGGACTCAGCCACACACTCTCAATTCTTTGAAATGTTTAAGAAGAAGGAAATAGATTACGACTTCCTCCTGTAAAGTACCTACCGTAAAATAAAGATGTTTTAGAATTAAGTCGATAAGCACGAATATCTGTTATGTTTTGTTTATAATTTAATATAAATACACGGATTCTCAAGTAATGGAAGATTTTTTAAAATAAAATGTTTGCTTAAACGTTTTATTCGTTTAAGCTTTATGTTAAACTAGCTGACCCGGCAAACTTCGTGCCGCCTCAGAATCAATAAATGTTGTGTTTAATTTATTAGCTGTTCGAATTGATTCAAATTATGTCGACCAATGCATATTATTTGAAAAGCAGTTCCATAAAAAATAAATGAAAAAAATTATTTTCTTCATAATTAATTTTCCCGTGATTTTTTCCGATGTTTTAATAGTTATTCTGTTAATCGGGACGGAGAAAAATCCAATATTTCATAGATCATAAAAATCAGTCCAGCCGTTCTTGAGTTGTAAATGGTGTAACTAACCCGACTTTGTTTTATATGATGATTTATTTAGTCATTGACCAGGAAGATAATCAAATAAATCTATAATAAACATGAATAGAACAAGACACAGAAAAATAATAAAATTAAATAGGTAAATGATTCTGTCTTATCTGGACAATGCCTCAACAAACTCGGCAACGCAGATACAATAATTTTAATTTTATGATTTATTTTATTTATTTATTAGTTTATAGATTACAAAAAAGGAAAGAAAAGAAACATAACCATAGTGAGGTACCCCATTACAGTACAGGCTGGCAAGTCTCGGGGCAAGGCTTTGGATTCCCATTACGAAGGTCGCGGGTTCGAACCCGGCGTGCGCAAATAAATTTTATTTGATTAATTTGTGTTATTTCCAGTTCCAGAGTAAAATATACTCTCAGTATCGCCCTGGTGTAAGACCACCATTCAGAATTGAAACGTTGCTTGAAATGGCTTTAGCAGTGTTTAGTGACTAGATCTGAATATCCAGGTACTTCCCCACCATCCTCTTCTCCGTATCCTTCCCTTCACCACTTACCTTCAGTCTCACAACATACCCCAATTAGGGATGTCATAGTCTCACTGGCTCCAGACGGGAATAGTTGGGACTCTTGTGAAATATTCACTATTAAAAAAAAAAACAAAAGCATGGTGTTATTATGATGTAAACATCAATTTAGTTAGTACCTAAATTTATTGTTATATTTAAGTATGTTTTATAGTATGTGGTATAATATCAATATATTGGGAAGCAAGAAAATACTTCGTAAGACTGATGAACATAAAAAAATAAAAATTGTTAAAAATAACACGAATGCACTAAAGATTGTAAAAGGTGTATAATATAGTAAATAATGAACAGAAAGGAAGAAAATTATTATCTGTTTGGTTTTAGCATGGCTTCAATACAATAATTATTTAGATATTATGGAATTCACTTAATTACATTCAAGCTATGAAACAAAAAGGTAGGCTTCGAAAGAGAATTTAATTTTTTTTGTGTAAATACCGCACAACTGTCCTAACTGCTCCTGTGCGGAGCCAGTGAGACTATGGCATCCCCAATTGGGATATATTGTTAGGCTAAAGGATTTTTGGAGGGGGAGGAGAGAGGGGAGAGGAAGATGGAGATGTTTCTGGCTAATCAGAGTTGGTCACCAAACATGGCTAAACCCATTTCAAGCAACGTTTGAATTCTGAATGGTGGACTTACACCAGGGCGATACTGAGAATATCTTCCACTCTGATACTGGTATAGTTGGAATCAAATCTAAGTGGCACCTAAATCTTATTTTTCTATTCCATGTGTTATTAATAAGATTCTTATAAAGATTGTCATCTTTATTTAAAATATAGAATAAGAAAACAAATCAAAAGATCCATTTTAGTTGCTTTTTAAAAAAACCACAAAAAGAATAATTCGCGAAACGCCTTTTGGGAAAAGTAAAAAATATAGAAAATCAAAAGTCTTATTTCTGAAACCAGAGATAACGATATCAATCGTCCCCAAATACTGTTTTCAAATTGATCACAAAAAAGTAAAACTACATACTTTATGAAATATTTTAAAACCATTTCAGCATTTCTAAAAAAAGTTTGATCAAATAAACAAAATATGGGAACGTAAAAAAACTGCTAAGAAATTATTTTAATGGATATGTTAAATAAGGTGATCGGACAACATTAAAAAATATGCAACTTCAACTTCCTCCTTTGAAAGGTCATATGTGCTATTTTTCATTGTTTTTTCATAACTTTTAAAGGGTTGTTGAAATGCCACTTTGTTGAGTTGTCGTGGTACCTTTAAATAATAATGAGCAAACAGAGAAAATCTTTCTTCTCCGGAAGCAGCAGCTCGATGTTACACAAATGCGACTACAAAGCGTCTAACATAGCTTCCGTTCAATTGCCGCCTAGCATATACCTGCCCAAAGATATCTGTGAAGATGTAAGCAGGATTTTCAGTCATTTAAACAATTCCAAGTCGCCAGGAAATAACAAAATACGAATGTTCGACATTAAAAAATTTTGTGCATAAAACTAATGCTTTTTATGGATCTAAAAAAAAACCTTTTATTCCCTCCTTTGTGTGTTTCGGAGGAACGAATATGGCGTGCTTCACAGGAATAAATAATTTAGCCCCAGAACGCACTAAATTAGATTGTTATCATCTATCATTACAATCAGGGAATTACCGAAACGTGGAGGTCGCTAGAGATTCAACAAAAACACTCTTGTAAGTACCAGGGATGTACCATTCAAAGTAAAAGAACGATAAAGTAACATCAATATTATGTAGCATTAATAATCCGCTGTAATTAATGCGCTTACAATCTTTCCACCTTCGCGAAAGTTCTCGAATCCTGGTAAACAAGTTAAAATTTTATGGGTAAAATAAAAAAAATTAAATCTCTTATAACATATTCGTATATAGTATAACAACACCTTTTCTATTTAATATCTTTCGGTAATGTGAGATAGGTTTCGCATTGACTTCCGTAGTAGGTAACAGAGACGGAAGATGAAGAGAGACAGAGTGTCTGTATAAGCCTTGTAATGATTAGTAGCGCCCTCTGTTCCCAGCTAGCAGTTTAGACTAAACATACTGTACATACTCGTAGATAATAAACCAAGTTTTATAATACACCGTGTACCATCATTACAAATATCTATAATCATTCAAAGATTAACAGGTAATAAGTATTATAGTAAGTGAATATTACTAAACTTCATAAACCGAACTTGAAAATGATAACCTTCACGTACAGAACGTCATAAAAACCGGCAAAGAAGTCTTTGCGAAAGGACATTGAAGGAACAATCGAGTTTTAAAAAATTGACGATGAAAATGTGTGTAAAAAGTAGCTAGTCAGTTGATGGTTGCTTTTATAATTCCCACGGTTAAGGTACGGTGACGGCACAAAAATTGTGATAAACGTACGCTTCTTATCACAATAATGTTGCAGCACTTTCTTACACACTAAATAACAGTGAGACAAACAATGTTTATATGTCTACTTCCTCCAAAGGAAAAAAATGCATTTCCTTCTCTTGAATTAAAGAAATGAGATACCGTGTGCCGATTCCGTCGCCGTGCTGTTGCCGTGGGAATTATAAAATCGCCTATTGGCGTCTCATTTCTTTAATATGTATGAGGGAGATGGATGATAATGATTGCATAAATTACTATGGGGAAAATTAATTGTACATCATTTTTCTTACTATTATTTAGAATTTAAGAAAGATATTTATTTATTTCTATGCTCTTACATACAGTTTATAAATATAATGACATTAGGTGAAAAAATATTCTTAGTATAAAACATAGTAGGTAGTAGAGTGGAATGATCGGCAACTGTATGTAAATGGTTAAAACGAACGTAGTTACGTTTTGTGAACACCTCACTAGGAGAACCTGTGCTGAGGTGTTCGCATGTATTATTATGCCGTCATAAGTGATAGCACAGTATCCCCCTTGAGACTCTCAAGGAGGACACCGTAGTTCCACCCATGGTGGCAGTATTGTACATATAGTAGGTGTAGGTAGTTGTGTAATTGTGTTGAGATAGTCATCATAATATTATACAGACGCATAGTTGAGGTAAGTTAAGCACCATAATATGCAGCATAATTTTGATAAAAAAACGTACGTTTTGGCTTTAACCGTGGGAATTATAAAAGCGGCCATTATTTTCTTAAAAATAGAATAAAAATACCCTGTAATTCTTCTTGCGAACAGCAAAAACATTCTCGATTCTGTTTGATGTTGAATGCTGGAGCTAGGATACAATACACGTACACGTGTATATATTTGGTACATACGAGGCAATTCTTACTCACGCGTGAAAAGCATACATATTTACATACATATTGTGCGATTTCACTGCGGTACACGAGAATCCTTTTAACATAAAAAGTACTTGCTTACTTTTTAAAGTCATTTTAAGCCGCCTATTGAGATATTTCAAGGCGAGGACTGAATAGTACTAATTCTTCAAACCTCACACTAGAAGGACGTGTCTACTATGGGAAGCTGTTGTGACAATACACTTTTTTCAGAGCTAGATCTTATAATCTTCGGCGTCGCTCGGCTTGGTCTTACTGATGTCTTTTTTTAGAAGCAAAGCATTCAAAAATACCATATTTTTATTTAAACGACCTAATAGTCATCAAAAATATTAATTTCGATTTTGTCTGTGCGTGTAACTCTGGTTCAATTAAGTGAAATTTTATTTGAATCTAAGTGTAATTTTCCAAATTGGAAATGATTTGTCAAGAATTCAGACTATCCCGTGAGTTTTCACGGGTCGGCTCCAAATGTGTATTTATCTTGTTTAAATTTATTAGGGATAATCTTCATTAGTAAAGTAAGATTTCGTAATATTTCAAGGGTATGCGCTTTTGAACTAACCAAATTGATAAAAAAACATAATATCCCGTGATTTTGCACTAAAACAATTTAAGAACAATGCATCTATTTACATTCTACGCACCTTTCAGCCTTCCAATTTTGCGACTATTTTTAGTACGTATCACTTGTTGATCTAAAGCAAGTGTCCGATGTAGGTACCTTTACCTTGTTTTCTAGTTTTGTATTATTCAGGAGCTGTCTATCCTCGTTGAGTACCGTTAGCACCAGCAGTTTTTTGTGACACGAGCTACCCATATTATAATTATTTAGTTATAAGAATATCAATACCGTAGGGCTCATCAGGGTTGTACAAAATATATTAAATATATAATATAAAGAAGAGTCTACCGGTGTGGTTTGTTTTTAAGTAAATCTACGAGATTGTTGAAATTTTGCACACTTGACCTTCTTTCGGAGGAAGGTCACTATTTAAATGAGATTTCGAAAAACTACCCCCCCCCTTCTTCCCTTTTTACACCCCTTAAAGCAATATTTTGACGCTTCTTGATAATATTTTACACATTTGTCGTTCAAAATAGGAAAATTTCTATCTACTTCTGATTTAGAAAAAATATGTGTAAATCCCGAATATTTTTATTAAAAAATAACAGGGCAAAAATAGCAGATCTTATCTGAAATATATCATAACATTCTCCCTGACATAGGTTTTATTTACGGGTTTGGTTTTTTTTATACCGAGTGTATTATTTTTTTTCCAATACATGCTTCCCAGATAATAGTCAACACTTAGTTCCAATCCATGTATTAACGATTTTGAAGTATAACATATTAAGTTTGATGACATCAATTCAATTAAGTTTCCGGGATGAACTTCTTCCAAAAAACCACAAAACGCTCCATTTCACACAAAATTCCAATCTTCTCCAAGATATCGATCAACATTCCAGCCTCTATTCTCACCTATCAAAATCGGGAATTCTCTCATATAAAGTCGCATTTCTCAGAATTCCTCCCACCCACATAATAATTCAGAAACTTCATTATATTTAATCCAGAGATGTCATATAAAATATTGTTCACGGGGAATGCAGAAGCAGTACTGGATAATTACTGTTTACCCCACTAGATCAGATATAGACTTTCTAATAAAAAGAGCCAAATATTATGCAAACAGAATCCCAACGTCGAAATCGCGTTGGCCCGGAAAGCCGAAGGTCCTGGGTTCGAGTCCCAGATGTATCCACTTTTTCTGTTTCAGATTTTGGATTATTTTTCGCTAATTAATGTTAAGATAATTCTTCATTAAAAAAAATCATTTAACTGAGGAAGCATTACTTTTTGACTGACCCTCGTATTTTGATACAGTATAAGTGTGAGCATGCAAATAGAGAATATGCATTTCAGCCCTGTATCACGATCTTCTAATGATAGGAGGTGAAGCTAAGTTGAAGAGCCGCAAATATTTATGAAAAGAACCGGATATTTCCCCGGTCTGCTAACCCATGTTGAACTAGATACTAGACCAATAAACCAGTAAAATAAAAATAATTCTTATTATTTATTTTATTAATGTATATACAGGGTGTAACAGCATGTACTTGCCGGATTTTATTCCGGGCTGGATAAAATCCTACGAATACGTGTTGTACCTATTTTAACCAGCGATTCGAGAGGTTAAAATTTTGCTTTCCGATTATATATTTTTTCAATTAAAAACATTAAAAATATTTTCCGTCACACGTCGCAACCGAGTAGTCAGGAAAGTCACTTGATAAGCACTGCGTCTCGTTCCACCATCACGGTAACACACGAAACAGTGCGCATATCGCATGATCCCGTCCCGACGTACTCAGGAGTGGGATCAGTAGCGACGGATTGAAAAAAATACGAGTGTGCTTTAGACCACACGACTGAAGTAAAACTTCTACTACTTACTGAGATATATATATTTCATGCACTTGCTATGAGAGGAAGAGAGAAAGAAAATGTGCGCGCACTGCTCTCTCTTGCTCCTACAGTGTGATACAGCCCGTTCGCCTCGCCCGACTACACTTTTCGTAACGCTCTCGTCACGCTCTCGTCACACATTCGCCAGCTTACCCCCCAAGCCAAGCGTGCGTAAAGAAGTTTTACTTCAAAAAAATGTTTTTAATAGAAACAAAATATCGTCGGACAGCAAAATAACATCTCCTTTTTTTACTCAAAAAATGTTCAGGAATCGCTAGCTGAAATCCTTCGGGTACGTTCTATCAAACCCTGTATACGGGCCAAGTAGATATTTAAATAAGTTAATTCTAGTAACGTGACTACATATTAGATTTTACGGCATTACCCTGATTATTTTCCGTCAAGTCAATAGCTGAAGAACAATTAACGCACAAATAGCATTCACTGGAAAATAAAATTTGTAATTTAATGGTATCCACTTGCTTCTAACATCTTTGATTGTTATCAATCGGTAAAATAAACAATGCTCATTATTCTCAACTTCGTGAAAGTCCAATCTCTCGGATATTAAAGCCTGGAATAAAGTCTGCACGTATCGTTCGAAATTAAGAAAAATACACTTCGTTTATATACCAATCTCTTCGTTAGCGGGTGATTAACCTATTAACATACTAAAGAAATCGATTTAATATCAGATGCATCAAATCTAAAAATTATTTCTCTATGACTGTTTTATAACGAGCATATTTAATGACCTTCTAATATTTTGAGTTTTCTGCTGTTTTATTTTATATGCTTTTCAGCTGTGAGCACGCGTAACTGAAATCATGTTGTATTTTTTTAATGTGAATTTAACCAAATATTACAGGATTATAATATATATTATATTATTATAGTATTATTAATTTAGGAAATTAAATTAAAAGAATTTGGCATTCTCAGACTATAAAAATTTTACCATTTGTTATTTCGGCTACTGGCATTATAACTAGCTCTCTCATTAAAAATTTAGGCATATTAGATTTGTCAAAGAATTTGTATATAAAAATGCAAAAATCAGTCTTTTTAAATACATGTAGGATTACGAAAGATTTTTTAAATATTTATATTGAGGGATCAGTAGGATTTATCGGTCAAATTAGGAATTCCACTTCCGAGTGGTGACATACTTTCTCTGTCTTTACACTGTATAGACAGAGGCTTGTGAGATGTCACATAAAAAAAAATTATATGTGAGATGTCACATAAAAAGGTTAAATAAAATTATTTATTTTCGATTGAATTGATGATGTTGCATTATCGAAAATGGCTGCTAATTGGAAAATAAGCTAAATTGAAAAAAAAATAATAACTGAATGCCTTAGAAAAAATACGTGAATTGATAAAATATTACAAAACCATAATATAATTTTATTTTATTTTACGCCCAGCTGCTAGACTTTTACATATATAATAAGAAGAGAATATACCTGGAGAGCTATCGAAAATTAAACAAAAGATCTTCAACACAGTGCATTATGCTATGAAGTTCATCAGCGAATTAGAACCACACAAAAGAAAAGTAGTAATACCTATTATAACTCTTCAATTTCATATTTCTGGGATAGCACAAAGGGTCTGTGATTTTAGTTTTCACAGGAGCTATTAAATCTGTTCCCGAATTTTTCAAAATGTATGTCATGGGTCCTGTGTGCACTGTGCAGGTGACCTGGTTTAAAATTCGGACATTGAAGGAATCTGAATTCATTCCAAGCATTTCCATTTGGAATATGTAAGATGTGAAGGGACGTACTTGACTACCAGTGATTCTTGGTCTCCGTTGACATTATTTTTATTTCAACAAAACATAAAAAAATCAGTGTACATACTCGTATATTGGATAGTTAAGGTCGGGGTAAAGGATTGGGCGGTTACTCGGCCGAGTGACCATTGGTGATAAATATGTGGAAGATTTTTCTAGATAAAAATTTCGATTACATTTTTTACTCCAAATAATGTCGGGAATCACTGGTAAAAAAAATTAGTCAAGTACGTTCCTTATAAACATTTTATTGAAAAAAATAGTAGTCTTTAAAACATTATTTTATTTATTTAAAATAATATATTACAAGATTATAACAAAATATAATGTTTATTTTACATTATTCCCAGTGTGTTTAATAAAACTCATTGAAAGTCCTTACAGAGTAAGGACAACTTTATATAATTAAAAGAATGTTATTTTTACACAAGAACACGAACTTAAATGGGAGTTCAAAGAAAAGAACATTGATTTTAAGACACACTTTAACATAAGCTCCACAAAAGAGGTCCTAAAGAAGTAAAATCCCTCAAGGCGTGTGCCATATTTGGGGATGCTATGTAGGGGGTAATTTAAAGGGAAAGGGAGGAGAGGAAGTCCTGGGAAAGAAAAAAAAATCTGGGGGTCAATGTATCTGGGAGGGACGGATGCATGAATTGATCCCATCCACAGCATTGCAAAGCGATGGTCGAGAGAGTCAAAAGGTCTCCGGCAATTAGTCTCTACATATCCGGCCCGCCACGCAGAAGATGGGCAATCCGGTAACCCGGGCACTCTTGCTAAGGCACTACCTGAGGTGACCTATGGCAGGGGTGTTGTGTTTTTATCCAATTAATGCTTCCCGAGGTGACGGTACTCACACACGCACCCCAAAATGTAATAAATAAAAACTAGCCCACACTGGGACACTCTTCTTTATGCATGTATTTTTTATCATATTTTATATAGATAGATAGATAGATTATTATTTTTTTACATTAGCTCCACACAGGAGGCCTCGATGAAATTAATATCCCTTAGGGCCTATGTCATCTTTGGGGACGATGTGTATTAGAAAAAATATATGAGGGTTGGGTAGGAATCTGGAGTTCAGTGTGTCCAGATCATCCATCGCCAAGACCTAGACAAACCTCACCCCATAAACCCGGGCACCCCTGCTAAGTCACCAAGCGAACCACTTGGGGTGACCCATGCCAGAGGTTTTAGTTCCTGAGGCGGCAGCACCCATTCCCGCCTCCCAAATTAGATATACGATAATATATAGATGTAGAAACGGTGTGGTGTGCCAAATTAGTTTGGAAAACTCTGCATTACATCATTATATTACAAGATTTACCCCGCGTAACTACGATGTAAATACATGTTACAATATAGGGAAATCACGTACGAGTAGGTAATTACTGTTCGTACAAGTACACATCCCACATTTCATGTCAACACGGTAAAGTAAATTAAGTTTAGCTTAGATTTTCCTCATCTCGACTGCGACTTGACTGCTAGTGTGTACACGGAACGTAATTAAATTCACCGAACGAACGCTGGGTTCGCAAACGCATACTCATGGCTGCACACGTATTATACTAGTACCTTATATTATAGGGAGTCTCAAAAACAATGTAATATTTCAGGTGATTCGTATAAGCTTGACCATTTATTGGATAATCAATATCTCTGCCATAGGTCATTCCAAGTGGTTCGCTACGTTTGGAGAATTAGCAGAGATGCACGGCTTCATGGGGTGAGGTTTTTCCGGGTCTTGATGGTGAATGCATCTGCACATCACCTGGGTGGCAGACCGGATCGGGAATGACTGGTTGATGGAAGCTTTTTGACCTCTCCAGCATGAGCCTCTTGGAACATCGCCTTGCACTGTAGAGGGAGGGACGGATTCATACGTCCGTCATTCCTGGAGACACTGAACCCTCATTTTCTTTCCTTCCCAGAACTTCATCTCCTTCCTTTATTCAAAAGATCCTCCACACAGCATCCCCAAAGATGACATGGAGCCTGAGTGAATTTATTTTCCTCAGGGCCTCCTCTTTGTGACTAATGGAAGAAGAAAAAAACGAGATCTTTCGTTTTCCTCTGAATGACCGACGGTCGTGAACGATGACGAATCGATGTGCCAATTAATAATAAAATTAACATAATATTTGTACAGCGCAGTTTTGTGTTGTTTCACTTCGAATGCGCTTTAAGGTAATCAAACACAGGATCTTTTAATTTTGTGAGTTTATATAATGGCACGATGGAACTCCCTTTTATTTTTATTTTAACATTAAAAACAAAACTATTTATAATTCTGTATATGTGTGCATTCTGTCCCTTTGTACTACTAAGCAACAACAAGTGACAGAAATACATGGATTTGGCAGGGAAAGCTGTACAAATGAGATCCCTGAGGCGTGTGTGCTGAAAAGCCCTTCATGATCATGTGAGAAATGTGAAATGTGTGCAAGGCTGATAAAAGTGTAATGAATAATAAATACTAAGACGGTTTGGGCATGTAGAGCAAATTAACAAAGAAAGAAGTGAATTAAGAATATATGACTGGTAGAAGACAAGGCACGACCAGGTGAACCATTTCAAGGGTCAAAATAACAGAAGAGTACGTGAATGAAACAAGGAGTGTATGCAAGGGGCAAGGGGCAAGTTGTTTGGCGATCCATCCTCTCTGCCTACCCCTGCGGAGAAATGGCTTGATGGTTAAGTTAGTCAATTATAATTTGGTTCATCGATTAAATTCTAGAATTTGTAAGAAATTGGACCCTATAGTGGAGGGTACGGATATCCAACGTTCTTACTGGCACACCTTTACTTGCACACATACACACAGCCTAAGAATTCATTATAAATTGTACAGCGCCCTTCAGATGATTTCTCACAAAAACGGCGCTCTACAAATTGACGACTTATTATCATACATTTGCATTAATTAAGGTGTACAGTGTACAGATAAAGCTGTACAATTTGGCACCTGCGAAAAAAATGGCATGATGGTTAGTTAGTCAAAGATAATTGTTTATTTATTTAGTTCATCGATTGAATTCTAGAATTCGTAAGAAATTGGACCCTTTATTTATTTATTTATTTATTGATACAATATTTTTACATTTAATAGTAAAATTCAATAATGTTGGCCTCACTAGGTGGTTTACCCGTGCTGAGGCCTCCATTTTATCTACAATTTAATTTTTACACAGTACATTTAAAAATATATGAAAAACATAAGATGATAAATTAAATTTAAAAAACAGAGATTTGAAATTAAATTAAAATTAAAAATAAATAATACATATTATATAAGGTTTAAAATAGGTATATTTATATTATGTGTGTTTGTGGGTGATTGTGTTTTATATTGGTTTTGTGTGTTACTTTATGTTTTATTATTTTATGCTATGAGATTTTGGTAATATTGTCTTTTTTGTTCTTTAATCCATTTTGTAATTTTGTGTCGGAATTTATTTTTGTTTTCCTCAATTCTATTTTCGAGTGTTAGACTGTTGAATGCTTTTATAGCGTGATATTGGTAGTGTCTTTGTCCAAAGCTTGTATTTACCGTCGGAGTTTTTATGTTTTCTTTGTACGCTTGTCTAACTGGTCTGTTAGTGATATTTTGTGTTTGTTGAAATTTGTTTTTTTGGTCAAAAATGTAGTTAAGTAGTGTTTTAACGTATAATTGGCGTATGTCTAGTACGTCACAACAATTGAATATTTGGTCTGTATCAGTAAGTCTATGTTTTTTAAGTATTACCTTTAAGATCGCTTTCTGCGCAATTTCTATGTGTTCGATAGCTGAATTTGTTGCTCCTCCCCAAACAATTATTCCATATTCTATTATTGATTGACAGAGTGCAAAATATATTGTTTTCATTTGTTTTATTTTGTATATATTTCTTATGTTAAGGAAAATATGTATTGTTTTGAGGAGTTTATTTGTGATTTGTTTGATGTGATGTGTCCATCTAAGGTTATGGTCAATTACAATTCCTAGATACTTTATTTGTTCTTTTTTTTCTAGAGGAGGGCAATCACAGTTATTGGTGTTTGAACATTCGTGTATTTTTATGGTGTTTGTGTTATTTTTTGGCTGTCCCGTGCTATTTATACTGTACGTTGTATATTTTGTTTTCGATATGTTTAATGTAAGTATGTTTGAGTCTAGCCATGTTTTTACTTGCATGATTCCTAAATTCGCTATGTTAAATACATTTTTCCAATCCTTAGATTTAAAGAGTAAAACTGTGTCGTCGGCATAACTAACTATTTCACCGTCTATTTCCATGCTGCAAAGTTCATTTATATAAATAGTGAAGAGAACGGGCCCTAGTATGCTTCCTTGTGGAACTCCATATGTGATCGGCAGTGGTTTGCTAGTATGGTTGTTAATTTTGACTTGTTGTGTTCTATTACTCATATAACTTTTTAATAGTTGGAGTTCCTTGCCTTTGATGCCCATGTTTTCTAATTTTTTAAAGTGTTTGGTGGCAGATTGAGTCAAAAGCTTTAGCTAAATCTAGATATATCGCTATGCATTTATACCCTTGATCTAAGTTGCTATGTATATAATCTATTGTACGCGCCAAAGCTTCTTTTGTGCCTATTTTTTCTCTAAATCCATATTGTTTATCCGAGATTAATTTGTTTTCTTCCAGGTATTTTATAATTTGGTTTTTTACTACTCTTTCGAAAATCTTTGAAAGCGAGTTTAACAATGTGATTGGTCTGTAGTTAGTTATTTCCATTTTGTCTCCAGATTTATAAATAGGGATCACTAGTCCTTTTTTAAGAGTACTAGGAAAGCAGGAGTGTGTTATACTAAGGTTGATTAAGTGTGTTACGGGTTTTAAAATTTCGTTTTTTATTACCTTAATGCAATCCGTTGTTATCTCATCTAATCCAGGAGCAATTCGGTTTTTTAATGTGTTTATTATTTTGTCAATTTCCTCTTCCGAAGTTGTTTTTATTTTAAATCTGTGTTGTGACGGTTGCGTATTTATGTTTGTTTGTGTTAGTGTGTTTGTGTTAAGAATTTTACGGTTCGCTAAAACTTTTCCTATACTTGCGAAGAAGTTATTCACATGATTTGCTATAGTTTCTTTATTTTTATTGGTATCTATTTTTTTTGAGTTAATGTTTAGATGTTCGATTGTATTTTTCTGTTTGAATTTTTGTGTGTACGTAACTTCTTTTAATATTTTCCACATTTCCTTTGGGTTATTGTTTTCTTTTTTTTCAAGTTTTTCTCGATAGTACAACTCCTTAGCTACTCTAATAATTTTCGTGCAGATGTTTCTATATCTTTTATAGTAATTAAGTTGTGTTATGTCGTACGGCGTATGTTTAATTTGTTTGTGAATTTTGTCTCGTTTACGAATACAGTTTAATATTCCCTGTGTTATCCATAATTTAATTTTTTTAGTTTTGTGTGTAAGTTTTACTTGTTTTAGATTAGTGTTATTATTGATTTCTTGCGCTAACATTGTTGTAAATTTATCCCAGGCCTCTTCGACATTCTCTATTCGGTATACTGTACTCCAGTCCATTTTTTTGAGTTTTTCTTTTAAGTTTGTGTAGTCAATTATTTTTTTTGTGATTATTTTATGTTGGATAGGTTTTGTGTTTTCGGTATCAATTGCCTGTAATAGTGCTTTCAAGTACTACGGTTTTGGTCTTTAGTTTTGTTTTGATCATTATATGATCTATACAACTTTTTGTGTTTTGTGTGACTCGTGTCGGAACATTTATCGTTGGTTCCAGTCCATGCTGTGCTAGTATTGTAAGGTATTCTAAGTTTTGTGGGTGTCCGTTTTGTAGAGTGTTTATGTTTAAGTCTCCAATGATGATGATATTTTTGTTTTTGTTGAGATCATTTAATGTATTGTTAAGTGCAGTTAGAAAATTTGTAATGTTGTTTTTGGATGGAGATCTGTACATTGCAAGAATACACGTTTCTTTTTCACATGTTATTTGTATGCAGTTGGAGTCTATGATATGTATTTCTTGGACGATTGTGTTTATTTTATCATTGATGTATATCACTATACCATCATTTTGATTTTTGTGATTCTTTGTATGGTGTGTGTTATAGTTTTCGATTGTTTTTGGTATATATTTTTCATTCAACCAGCATTCTGTCAGCACAATTATATCAAAATTATTATCAAGCTGTTGTAGGTATATAGTAAATTCATCAAAATTTTTATTAATCGATCTAATGTTTTGGTGTAGTATTTTCACTTTATTTTTTTCTTTTGTGATATTGGTCCATATGTTAATATCGTTTGTAGTTATACAGTGGTGTTGGTTGTCTGAGTCTATATATTCCATGTAATCAGCCATGTTGGTGAGTATTTGTGTAAGTATATAATATAAGTATTAAAATATTTAAAATTAAATTGAGTAAATGAACATATATAAATTTAGGGAATAAAAATAATATAGATCCAAAGGATTAATAATTTGGATAAAAGTTGTCAGTACTAAAGAATCTAAAGTTACTATAATAATTAAAAGAATTATGAATAATGCAATGACAAAACGTGTCAGGCGAATTGGAAGAATTAAAAAATAAAAATAATTTGCGATAGATAAGTTAATAATAAGCATAAGAATATTCAAAATTAATACATAGATTATATGTTTTATAACAAGTAAAATAATTGTATTAAATATGAGAATTAATTGGGACGTAGAAATTGAAAATTTTACATGTTTTGCATAATTAGAGTGATTGGAAGGATTATAATAAGACATTAAAATTTTAAGGATGAAATTGATTGAAATAAGTGAAGGTAATGAATTGATTAGGAGAGTTACAAAAATAATGTTAAAATAATTAAAATAATTTTGATAATAAAAACATTTCGAACAAATAGTGTAAATAAAATAGTTTAATGTAATTGTGGAAATAAGATTTATAAAAGAATTACCTAAATTAATTAATAAAAAATTTAAAAAAATATATAGCATCGACTGGAGTAAGTTTGGATAATTAAAACATTTAGAAAAGTAATTTTTGTTGGTAAAATAGTTAATATAATTTGTATAACAAAAACATTTAGAACAGTAAAATTTTTTGGTAAAATAATTAAAATAATTTTCGTAATAAATACAAGTAGAATAATAATATTTGAATATAAAATACTTTGTATAATAAGAACATTTATAAAAATTAGTGTAAATAAAATCATTAAAAATAATTAAAGAAATGATAATTTTAAGGGAATTACATAATTGCAAAACTATAAGAATTAAAATTAAATCTAGTAAATGAATATAGATAAGTATAGAATTGATTTACAATTTGAATTAAATGTAATATGTAAATTGAATAAGCTTTGCTAAATGAACAAAGTAAATTCTTTTTATTGAATAAAATTAATATGTTTATTAAAAAAATCACTTGATTTGTAATAATTTGACGTAGTATACAGTGCGCAATTTTTAAAGTGATAGCAATAATTATATGGGTTACGTGATTTTTATAATGAAGTAAATGTGTTGTTTGAATAATTTTAAGGATATTAATCAATATTGAGAGTGTTAAATAAATTAGAAAAATAAGGTACTTGAAAGAATAATAATAGGTTAATAAATAATGTAAAAAAAATACTGTTTGTGGTATAAATTTTCTTATAAATAAGAACTTCCTAAGGTTTGTTATAACATCCATTTTTAGATAGCAAGTTTAACGACAGTTTGGCACTCGCAACCATCGGTTGAAACTATTTTTAGGTAATAATTATAGTACGTACTGACTTCTTATATAGCTGACAGCCGAAGGTGCGAGTTGCCGTATACCGTCTAGATAAGTTTAGATAGATCATCCGAATGCTTGATAAAAATTATTTTTTCATTCGGTGATTTACGAATTAGTATTCTATTCTCTTTAAACCAGACAAACATGTAATTAGTTTCTTTTGCTTTCTGTTTCGCTTTCCAGAGCAGTTCTTTGAAGTATGGGCAAATGGTTTCCCCTATGTAGATTTTTTCGCTCCCCAGGGCTGATGCGGTTTTGGCGTTAATATTCTTCCGTAGTGTTAGCATTTGGTTGCGCTTGTAGATATCGTGAAATTTGACTTGGATTCTCGGGTAGGCTCCTGGTCGTCTGTCCTGGATCCGTTTCACTTCCTTCAGGTCCTGTAGTTGGATGGTCATCCCGGTGGCCGCAGCCACCTGCTGTACAAGTAATGGTGTCTGTTCCTCATTTGATTGAGGGATTCCACATATTTCTAGGCAATCATCTTTCGTGGATTGCTCAAGATCCGCGATTTTAATTTCTAGGCTCTTAATAACCTTATTTTTATCATTATTTTTTATTTCCATTACATCAGTATTGACTGTTTTCTGCGATTTTTCAATGTCCGTTATACGCTTATTTATTTTATCATGTTGATCAGATATGAATTGTATAGCTTTTATAATTTCTTGGTTTTGTATGATTATGGATTCATATTTTTGGGTATATAAGTCAAGTTTTTTTTCAACAAATTCCATAATTGCTGTTTTAAAAATGGATAATTCCTTGACAAATAATTCGGATGTTAGTAATCCATGGTTTGCACCATCTGTGGTTGGAATTGATAAATTATCTGTGCCTATTTGCTGGTCGATTGCAGATTTTGGTGATTGAGTCGTCTGTTTACCATGTTTGACGCTAGATGGCTGTTCGTCATTTAAAAGTACATCATATTTTGTCGTATGTTTTGGTTTGTTTTTTTGATGTTGAATACATTTTTTACACTTAAATTGTGTGTTTCTTGCACTACGACGAGAGGATTCCCCGATTTCCGCACAGCCGAGGTGATAATTGCTTTCACAGAGGCAACAGCATACATAATCAGATGGGGAGTCAATATTTTTTTGACAGATGATGCATTGTGTATTCATTTTGGCTGCTGTTATAAGCGAGTTCCTCGTAAAAAAAATGATTTTTAGATGGTTACCTCAAGTGTATGATGGCAATCACTTTAGTTACACTTGAATATCTCTGGAGGAGTCACTTTTTTTAGTTTTTTTTTTTCTTTTCTCCAAACAGATTGACACTTTCGGTGACAGTTTTGTACTTGAGCTTAAGACACTAAAATACACCACTCCGCGAGAAAAAAATACACAGGTGTGATGCGCGGTCTTCAATTTAGTATAATTTAAAACCTTAAACTTGGTTTGTTATAGTTTTTTTGTTGTTTTTTGATTAATTCAATGCGGACACAGAAATACGTAAACACTAGACTTGGTAGGTAGTAATGACACCCTAAAGTGGGATCACAATACAAGCAACCTCTTTCGCTTAATGTGGTAGTAGTAGTAAGAGCTTTTCAAATATTGTCAGGTTATTCGTAACTTGGAATTGTTTGTCTTTCGTTAAAAAAAAGTGTAGGGTACGAAAATCCAACGATTTTCCTGGCACATCCTTTACTTGCACACATACTTTTGCATTCATAAAGTTATTCAGTGTACAGATATAGCAGTACAATTTGGCACACGGTGAAAACCACCCTGTTGCATGCGGAGGGCAACATTATGTGGTTATTACCCACCCACTGCGTTAAAATGCCGGTGGAACTCCTGATATACTAAAAACCTCTAACTACGAGTAGAATACAATATTGGCAACTGTAATAACAACCACTTGAATTTCCGCGCATATTCTGGTCGCGTTTGCACAGCGATAACTATGCCAATTATCAAAGTAAAACAATGATACTCGTACCCGAGTTATATCTGTGTCACATGAACATTGTACAAACGACACTAGATAATAATACTCAGGAAGTAGGGAAGTATTCCAATTTATTTATCGCTACCAAGTTGCCTAAAATTAATGCTTATTATTATAATAATTATTTAACTTTCTATAATAATACCTACTTATAATTTGTTCTACTTTATTTATAATTTAACTGTATTTATAACGTATGGGATTGCACTATCCTCCCCACATCCTGGAATAAAACGATATTATTATCACTGTTATTAAATTTGTGTTTATTGAGAAGAAAACTGAATAATTCGCCAATAAATGAATCTGACGGTATACATGCCACTCGTATTGTAATATCACTTTTCTTTTAACTTAATGAGTTAAACCTCAAATTATAATATGTTAATTAATGAAGATAATATTAGTGAAACTCAATCGAAAATCTGAAAGATAAAAATCAGAAAAAGATACGGATACATCTTTGGTTTGTTTGTTTTTGATTTTTTTATTTAGATGTACGCAATTTTTTTTTATACATCTAGTAAGGAAAATATAAAAGTTACATTTACAATATGTTTTCAAAATTACATTTAAGAAAATACATTTTTTTTAAATGTAAATTAAATTAAATAAAAAATTATTTTTCACATATGAAGCACATATTCTAGGAAAAGTGCTAAGGTTTGAGGCTTCCTTTACGGTATTTGGTTATTATAATTTTTCGGAATCTGGGAATCGAACCCAGGACCTTCGGCTTTCCGGGGAATGTATTTCTTAAAGATAGCAGCCAATAAAAATTTGCGACAAGAAAATGAAGATAATGTTGGTCAAGTAAGTCTCAGTCGAAATAAGATACAGTTAAATATGACCGAATCGGAAAGGGATACATTGGTGCAGTGTTAAGCGCAGTGGCCCGGAAAGCCGAAGGTCCTGGGTTCGAGTCCCAGAGATTTTAGGCTTCCCAAAACTAAACTTTCGTGCACACAAAACAGCGTGTTTTATATCTTTTATCCATATATTTTTCTGTTCAGATTTTTGGTAGTAGGTATTATTATAATATTTATTTTCATTAATTAATATATATATATATATATATATATTTTTTTTTTATATGAATTCCTTTTAAGAGTCTCAACTGCTCTCGTCTGTAGATAGTGAGACTGGCATCCCCAATTGGGGTATTTTGCGAGGCTGGAGATAATGGGGAGGGGAAGGAGACGGGAAAAATGAAGATGGGGAAGTACCCAGCTTTTTAGATCTGGTCACCAACGGCTAAAGCCACTTCAATTCTGAATGGTGGCCTTACAGGGCGATACTGAAAGTATCTTCCACTCTAGAACGTGCCGCAAATATACAATATACTATATATTTTTTTTATGAATTAATTGTATAATATATAATAACACACAAATTAATCAAATAACATTTATTTGCGCATTCCGGGTTCGAACCCGCGACCTTCAGATTGGGAGCGAGAGCCTTGCCCTCTCGACCACGCCGGCCGTCGACCACTATTCAGTCCTCAAAAATAAAATCTGCTTACGATAATAGTACTGTTTACAATAGCGAGCAATTCATTTCCCTAAAAAGACCCCCAACAGCATCCACAAAGATGAGAAATTTCTTTTTGTCTTCATATTAAAAAAAAATAAAAATAAAAATTGTGGGACATGTTAAAAAATCAATTTACATACTTCGACAAAAATGCCCGTTTATGGTCCACGTATTATTTTATTATGAATCACATATGAACTACTGCGAAGATACGTCATTTTATTACCCGTGTCCCATTCCAACATGTGGGAACTACCAAATAAAACCCATTACATTTCAGCACACAGTTAAATCGCAACCCCTCGTTCATAGCCGGTACTTTCAGGCAGGTAGGTAATCAACTAGATAATTCATTAGGGATTTAATGGAGAGTTACATTTATATGACTGCCTCTAGCGAGCTTCCATATATTCAAATGCAATCCAAACTAGAACCTTGAATCTTCTGCAATCCAAATTAGTTCATTTAGAGCAGTGGTTCCCAAACTCTTATGGCCCATGGACCACTTTTCATGGTCAAAATTTGCCCATGGACCCCGGGGTAGGGAATGAGTGATCCTGCCAAAATTCCTTTCTGAACGACCATCCATTCGGAGGGGGGGTTGGTGGCCAGAAAATTAGAGAATTGTACTTTATGAATTCTATATTTTACCTAGGACGTAAAAATTGCTAATAATTTGTGCATTAATATTTATAATAATAATAGTATTAATTTTATAATAATAGTATTAATTTGTACCCTGAAGATGCTTGAGTAAAGCGAAACCGGTCGGTAAAGTAAATTAATAAATATCGTGGTTTTAAAAGAAAAAAGTGTTTTATTTTTATATTTATAATAACTTCCATATTCATAAAATTGTATCTACCCCCTGACATTGTTTAGGGGCTCCCCGAATGATCCCGGGACCCCTAGGGGTCCGTACGGACCACTTTACTTTGGGAACCACTGGCCTACATTGACAGGTAAAGCCAAGACAACATTTTGGTTCTTTACTATCGAAACTAAATAGTTTTCGTGGACCCCCACATACAACTTGTGGACCCCAATTTTTGTATCACGCCAACGTAGACCTCCATCGAGTCTCCCGTGGATCCCTGGGGGTCCACCTGGATCACTTTGGGAAACAGTGATTTAGAGTTATTACGACCGGTCAGTGGTTTAGTGGGCATCGCGTTTGGGTCCCACCCAGGCGTTCCGTGTTCGATTCCTCGGCTGGCTAAGTCCTCCACCACAACACAAGCAATATCTTCCGCTTAGTGTGGTGGTAGTAGGAGATGTTCAAATGTTGTTGGGTTATTCGTAACCCGGGAATGTTTGTCTTTCTTTTAAAAAAAAAAAAAAAAAAGAGAATAAAAAATAAAATGTGGATATAAAATGATAGGAATTATAAATTGTTTTAAAGTATTTTTAGTTTTTCGTTATTTTCTTCTTTTGTTAAGCGCGTTTTTTTCACAAAATGGCGCTGTACGGAGTGTTAACACTAGAAAGACCGGAGCCGTCATTTTGACGGCTGCCCGATGTAATGTGATGATATTTTCCGATAGACTCCGGCTAGAGAGATCTAGGTTAGGACTCGCTAAAAAAAAGTTTCTACCAATCCGGTCCCCAACGCAGTAGGGGGAAAATATAATTGCCACCAAAACAAACCTCACCCTATGTACCCGGGCACCCCTGCTTAGTCACCAAACGTGGCAAATCACTTGGGGTGACCCATGATAAGGTGTTGGTAACTTACTATAAATCAGTAATTCGTGACATAATTTCGTGTAAAAATGTAAATGTAATTTTGGTCTCCGGAGACATTTGTGATGTTTTTTTTAACAAAAAACATAAAGTAGGTATTGGATAGTTAGGGGGCGGCGAGATGGGTTGGTTGGTTACTCGGTTGAGTAACCATTGACGACATTGACGAAAGTTTTTTTTTTTTTTTTAAATATATAGATATAAAAAGACTCATCTACAATTTTTACTTCAAGTAATGTGGTTAAAGTAAGTCAAGAACGACCCTTATTAAATATTATTATTTTTACTAATGACCATTGGACTCATTCCAAGACGGCTTTGTAATTATTGCGCATTTATGTTAATTTGGGAGTCGGGTGTAGATACAACCAACCAGGAAACCATTTATTGGATAACCCACCTTTGCCGTAAGTTTCCCAAGTATTTCGCTACATTTGGTTACTTAGTAGGGTGCCCGGGTTTATGGGGTGAAATCGAGTTTTGTCGAGATCTTGAAGACACATACGTTAGCCCCCCTGCTGCTTGGCGGGTGGGATCGGGAGAGACCCCGTAAAAAATTAGAGAAACACTCTTCACCCCAACATAAATCTTCTTATTATTGAATGAAAGTGAAAATTGTTTCTTCTTCTTCATACATTTTTCCTTAAATATAGTATTATAGATGGCACCACTTCCATTTGCAAATCGCATATGAGCGAATGATAAGTGTGCATATTACGGCAGCAGCTCCGTGGAAAAGTTCATGGATGGGTCAGAACAGTTTCCATACAGTGTGGCGGTGTGGCGTTGGAGATTTACTGGAAGTCGGGTTCTTTAATTTGAACCGTACGGGCATTACCGTATTAATATACTTCAATGTCTATTATTATGTATCTACCAATTAAAGATAAGTATTCTGTTGTTTAATGTTAATAATAGTAGTTAGTTTTGCAAAAGGGTGATGCCTTATAAATGGTCACCAACACTTAAACTGGGCGAAGCAGAACAAAAAGCCGCCCGCAGGGCCGAGCAGCAAAAACCCGCGGGGCGGGTTTTTCACTGCTAGTTTCAATTATTGACGTGATTGTTAGCAATCACGTCAATAATAGAATTTTTTTAGATTTCGCGAGATTTTTTTTATGTACGGTGTCGTATTACTCGGATACAATTCAAAGAAAAATTCGAATCACAGTAATAATTTTTCAAAGGCTTCCTAGTTACTCGTAGGTACCTAAATAATATATTAGATAAATGAAATCTGCGCTACAAAGCTATGAATACTTTACTTTCTACTTTATTATGCTAAGGCTCAAAAAATATCAAAGGATGCCATATGAGTTCGCTTATTATTCATTATGGGAACATAAAATAATATTGTACCATATAAGGAATAAACCCTTTACATTATTACTATTTTTGTGAATACTTTCCTATCTATGAATATAATATGCGGAAAAATATAATCAGTTCTTGAAATATCTAGGTCGAATAATGAACCTCAGTCATTTCTCGCTCGTCTTGTTGAAGGCAGAACCAGGCAATAGTTGTAATAAAATTTTGCTGAACACTCAAGAAGGGTGCACTTGAAATTTTATTGCTTTTTAAATCAGAATAAAAATTACTCGCATTTTTACCCGCAGATCACAATATCAACGTAAAATGCTGATTTCGGAATAAACGAATGAGAAAGAAGATTGTAGCAATGGGGAAATTGTAGTTCACAACTAAATTTGTTTACAGTTTTATGGAATACGTACCTTTTTTCATATAAATATTATATCAAATCAATTTTTGTTATTTTATTATGATATATTTACAATCGAAACATCGCGTCGCCGAAATACATAGTAAAAATCATGTCAATGTCAGACAAATACTAAGTTTTAAGATAATGAGGAAACCAATCTACGAATACTCAACATAAATCAAATAATATTTACACGTGTCTGTGTTTTACACATAAAATATGTTATTAAATAACACCGTGAGGCACAACGGTCTGGTACACTACTATAACCTTTTAAAGTACCCTACTGATGACCAGGAAAACATCAACATTTTGTTTTTAATTCACTGCAGCACTTTTTGCATTATAATTGATTTGGTGGTATTTATGAGTAATCGAGTATTTTGACGAGCGATTAACGATTTTGGTTACACTTTTTTGGCGAGCCGTAATGAGGTTTGCTCCTCTATTTGTTTAACTCAGTGCACGCAACAGTTTACATAACTCGGTATCCTTACACTTTACAACATGGATTCCAGAACCATGGTTAATTCCAGCCAAGTTTTATGGTATTTTCATGTCACGCTCATTGTCTACAATAAGGCGTATTTATTAATAATTAATGAAACGTTTATTTGTTCCGGAAGCTCGTAAATATAAACAACGCTTTTTCGTAAGTCCTTGACATGGTAAACATGCTAACGCTTTCTTTGTCTTTTATTTTATCAACCAACAATTTAAGCTTGAATAAAGTTCATATCACAAAATTCCTAACGCAAATACCTACATGTTTTTATTGTCAGATTTTCCTTTTTCAATATTTTTGTCGAAGTAAGGCTCTCGGAAGTATTTTGAAAAGACTGAAGGTCTTTTCGCAAAAAAATGACGCAATAGAAACTTGAGTAAAGAGAAAACAGGATCTGTTAGATTTAGGCAGTGATCCGTAACCAGTGTGACCCGAGACCATATTAGGTATTAAGTTTTACCGCAGAGCTTTGCCTCAAAGATTAAAAAATGAACAGATTTTTTTAACATCTTTACATAATATAATAAAGTTACAAACAATACAAATAACTCATAATAACAGATTTTCACATGATCATAAAATTCAGTGCCCTTGGGATGATTTTTCACAAAAAGGGCGCTATAGGCGGCCGAATATTTTTATTATTATTATAACAAAAAACTTAGTGTCCATTACCCGTGCAAATAAAAATAAGGTATATCATCTTACACAAAATATAGTTGAGTGTCTCCGATGAGATATATGCAGAGAGTACATATCTACCGCCGAATAACAAAAGTAAAAAACATATTTTTATCCAAAAGCATCAAGGGCAAAAATATTTACAAAATAAATAAAAATTGACAATTTTAAATAAAAAACAAAATATACTTAAATGAACTCAAGTAAATGACAAAAAAATAGGTAACTAATATACTGAGCAATAAATTATAATTTATTATTTTTATACACGGAGAAAAATGTTATTCTAAAATACGATCATTTTATTGGTAAAAACCGTGAAAAACGGGTCTCGAGTTCTTACGAACAAATTAACAGTGTTTCAATGTTTATTGGCGGGAAAATGTAAGAATAATTTGTTCGTAAGAACTTTAGTTCCATTTTTAACCGTTTTTACAAATAAAATGATCGTATTTTAGAATAACATTTTTCTCCGTGAATATATTAAAAAAAAATGGCTGTGGTAGCAGTGTGACTACGCTTTTCATACTCATTTATTTATTTTATACTATTTTTTATCAACAGCTCTATTCCAAGATTGATGAAATTTCGCACACTTAACTTTCAAAACAAAAGAAAGGTCTACTTGCGATCTTGAGTCACTCCGTTCTCCCATCTCTTAAATCAGAATGTTGACACTTTTTAAGAGTTTTGCACACTTGACCTCCAAAGCAAGAGGAAGATGTCTGTCTACGTAATATTTTGAAAATCTTATTAATGGAATAAAGTATTCTTTTCTCATGTGTTGCAGAATACTGTGAATATCCTTGATAGTGTGTAAGAGAAAAGGTTGCAAAGCACTGCCTTAAAGGATTTTAGCTTCAAGGCTTCTTCTTCCCTTTCTTTCCGAATTCCTCCAGCAACTGATCACATACATTCGTACCAGCTTAAGCGTGCCCGCGATACTCATCTACGATTTAAAACTATATAAACTCACCTTGGAAAACTATTTTCCTCAATTGATAAAAAAAAGTATATTTACTTTTCATATGACGAAGCTATTCTTCTCTCCTATAATCCATTGTGGTTTCCGACAGCATCTTTTTTAATACAACAAATATTGTGTTTGTTGAGGACAATGGGACGCAAGCGCTGATCATCAATTTTCTAGGAGTGTGAGCTATATCGAAGTGAAATTAACTGTCGACTCATTGTACATCCTAATTTCAATCGTCGGTGCGTGCGTGAAGGATTGCGTATGCATGCTTAAAAATATTCAAGTTCAATGAAATTTTAATGTTCAAACTTATACAAATCACATCAAAGAAGGGATAAAGTAGGGACGTTTTTTTATTATCTGAAATATATATGTATTTCTTTTGTTTAAATCTTTGAAAGGTGTCACAACTTTTCTAGTATGTTAGTTCGTTAACATTAGTTCGTTAACATTTTTAACATTATTCGAAAAGCAAAGGTCCTGCGAGGCAATTTTTTTTATATAAATTATATTTTTTATAATGCCTTCAGTTTCACAAATCTTACGATTATGTGCACCGCCGCCCCAGGTACTTACTATTTATTGGATAACCAACACCTCTGCCGTAGGTAATTCCAAGTGTTTCTATACATTCGGTGACTTAGCAGGGGTGTCCGGGTTCATGGGTTGAATTTGTCTAATTCTTTGCGGCGGATTTCGAATGCGGCCTTGCACCGCAGTGGGAAGGATGGACTCATACGTCCGTCACTCCTGGATACTCAGCCCTCATACCTTTTTCCTTCTCAGAACTACCTTTCCTTCCTTTCCTTGAAAATACCCTCCACACAGCATCTCTTAAGATGACATTAGCCTGAAGGGAAATTATTTTCCTCAGGGCTTCCCGCGTGGAGCTAACGTAAAAATAGAATATAATATAAGAACTTTCGACCCCCAGGCTCTTAACTGGCTAAAATTCCTTTAACGAGTAAAAATTCCTTTAACGCAACGCTGAAAAAAAAATACAAATGGATTAGAAAGATCAAAGTATGAATTAATTGATAACATTTCAGTTGATCCTCCAACAGACGGTTTAGGAAAAATAAGGTATACCATTTTATACAAAATAAAGTTGAGTGTCTGGCATTGGTTTAATAATAACAAAATGGTTGATTGGCTAGGGTAGGTAGGAGTCTGAAAAACTATTATATAATGTGACTTAATACTATACATGGTTACCTATGAATGGCACATTTAGTAAAAACTTAGCATATAGGTTTTAATTTAAAAAATAATAATAATTTAAATTGTAATTGGCACTTTACAAACATTTGGTTCCTTAGAACAGGCAATCTAAAATTGACACTATAAGTAAATTCGTTTGATATCCGTACCAACTTATTTTTGAGTATTTTTGAAGTCGATTATAGGATGGAATGCACAAACAATTATTAACATTTATAATTTCAATAGGCTTGAAATATTACTTATTGTTTGTATTTGGATACAAACAAATTAAATGGACTGTCGGGTAACCGAATCAATTTAACCAGACCAAAATATTAGGAATCGAAAAGCCCGAGCTCGTAAACAAGATAACATAAAAGCATACTCATAATGTAACACTGACAAGATTGGAAGCAGCCTGATTAGGTGTATATTCAACAGTATTCAGACATTGGGTGTTGATGAAATGCTCGTCATTCATCGTGTAATCCCGAACAGTGCTCTTTTGTTAGAGTTAGAGCAACAACTGTACCTAGTGCATAGTTCCATTATAACTCCATGGTTCGAGAATCATTTACTGTGAAAGGGTCCATTCACAGGAGATTGGTGCACTTGCAATTTGCCAGATAGTTGCCATCATTGGAACAGATAATCCCAGAAATGCAATGTGAATGGAATTGATGTAGAAAATGTACATTGTACATAAAAATAAATTTACATGAAACTTAATTTACATAAAACTTAATTTACATAATACTTACGACTTAATACAAACAACCTAATTGATATAAAATTATATTAACATAAAGCTTTGTTAACATAAAACATGATTTACATAAAAACTTAATTGGGGTAAAACTTAATAAACGTATAACTTAATTTACATATAACTTAATTAAATAAAACGTATTTCCAATGAAACTTCATTTACCTAAAACTGATTTTTTTCTAAACTTAACTTTACTTAAAATATAATTTCAATTTGGGAGGTGAGTATGGGTACCGCCGCTCTGGGAACTATTTATTGGATGACCAACACCTCTGCCACAGGTCACCCCAAGTGGTTCGCTACGTTTGGTGACTTAGCAGGGGTGCCCGGGTTCATGGGGTTAGGTTTGTCCGGGACTTGGGGCGGATGCGTCTACCGACCATCTGCATGGCAGGCCAAATCGGGAGACTGGTTGAGGGAGATCTTTTGATCTCTCCAGCCGGACCTTCTCGGCCCATCACCGTGCACCGCAGTGGGAGGGATGGCTTCACACGTCCTTCACTCCTGGACATATTTATCCCCAGATTTCTACCCACCCTTCAAACCTTTTTCCTTTCCAAGACTTCCTCTCCTTCCTTTCCCTTCAAAAACCCTCCACACAGCATCTTCAAAGATGACATAGGCCCCGAGGGAATTTTTCCCTCAAGACCTCCTGTGTGGAGCTAATGTGATTTTTTTTTTTTAAACCTTATTTACGTGTAATTAAATAGATTTAACTTATTTGTAATGAAACTTGCATCCAAAACTGCTTACGTATTGCAGCTTCAGACGCACTTGAAATGAACTATAAATACTAAAAACGAAACGACTCGAAATGGGGTTTGCCGGAATCGGCTGATAATATGTAGGAAAAACAGGGTATGCAAGGAAAGGGGATCACCAATCACTTAACATTTTATCTCTGCGAAGGAGCACACGAAACAACCAAAATCTAGTTATTTAGTTCCACCGCGATATCCGGAGGTAATTATCGCCACAGCAAAACGATTTTGTACTAAATGATATTATGTGCTTCCCAGATGGTCAAATTACTTATTTTGAATTAAAAATGGGATTGTTTGTACACGAAAATCACCAACAACTCGCTTCCAAGGATGTTCCAAATCTTCTTCTGTTTTCAAAACAAATTCATTAAAATTTTCACTATTTTTTTAGCTATTTTTACAAATTTTAAATACTTTTCCAGTAAGATCATATGGTTAGTGAGAGGTAGGAAATGGAAAAAGTCGTCCCGATAGGAACTAAGCATATTTTCAATTCAAAACCAAACAAATAGGTTTTAATTTTAGAGTGTAAGTGTATGGAAAATCAATTTAGCAATGGAAAAAAACAAAAGTTAGGTTAGGTTGTCAGTTGTCAGGTTAGTTTTTTGACGTATATGAGGTATATTTTGACGTGTAATATATAAAAAAAAACACCGTGTTTGTTTGTTTGCTTGAGTAGGTACTTACTCCGGACTGAGACGCGTTAATCATTCTTGGTTTTCCATCATCATAACAATTTTTTTACGATGGTGGATTTTTCCCGGAGTTTGTTTGCTAATGGAAACTAATGGATATAATACAAGTGATATAATAACTCCATCCCTTGGTTCGTACTATTACCTGACAGGGCTGATAGATCACACGGGCCCATCCATCACGCGCTGTATTTAGAGAGGGCGGTAGCGAAAATTAAAGCACCCTGATGTAACATTTCTATGAGATTTTAAAATAAGTTGAATTTTTACAAAATATGAAAATTTGATGCTGGAAAACACGTTATTCCTTTTTTATTGTTTTTTAATTATTTATTTATTAATGCCGATTGACGGCTTTTAAATGTAAATTACCATAATTTGATATGTACGTACAAAATATACATAATAAAAAAAATATATAAGTAAGAAAAATACAAGCGGAAAATTACGTAAAAGTTGAAATTTCATATGACAAAAAAATTTAAGAAGGAATATCGTAGTAACAACATAAAAGTACAGAGAGTAAGCTTTTATAAATACAATAAGGAACTCCAGTCCAATTTTTAATATTTTTTTTATGAATGAAGACTTTTTAATTTAAATAAATGCATATTTTTGTTGTTTATTTTTGGGATGTTATGCCGTGTAACGCTAACTCCTTAGCCAACGTTTCGGACAACGTTACAGTGTCCGTCATCAACATATTACTATAAACAAGCATTACTTTAATAAATAATAATAATTAGATGTGTAAAATTTCAAACACATTTATTAGTATAAAGGATATCGTTTTGTCTCATGAATTTTTAGTGAGAAGAGGTTTTTTCGTGAAAAGGCTTAATTTGTATTAATTCTGTAGTATTAAAAAGTACAAAGGTAATATTGATAAACATAGTTTTCATTTAGTATCTAGTTTTGTTGAGCATCCTTTATCTAGCTTTTGTTAATTATATTTATGTCTCTATTAGTATTATTCTCTAAAAGCTTTAAAAGATTTTTCAAAGCTACAGAAGCTCATAATTTGAAGGTTATTAGAAAAGGCGGCAAACAATTATTTAAATCTCTACATTTCAAGTTCTACGAACTTCGTAATTATATCTGGGAGAATGAATTGCGTCGTTGAGTTAATATTTCAATAGCGTATCACCTGGAAAATTCCACGTAAAGCCTTTATTCAAGGAAGGTTCTACATGTATAAACGCATTGGTTCGTAACCTGACAAGAACAGAGGCTTTGAACAACAGCGTCACTTCCGGAATACAGCCTTTGCAAGGTGAACTGGCATTTCCGTTGCACAGAAGCCTCCACATACTCCCCACGTTATTACATTAAATGCATTATATACGGAAGTTGATGTGACGTTACCATCATCTTCCAAAGCCTTACAGAATTATTATTGTGTCACTTCCCTCCGCATGTTTCGCAACAGGATGTCCCACATTATAATTGAAACCAAGAACACCGACCTAGTAAATGAATAAAGAATACTTGCTGGTAAACGCGTGATATCCATTAACTTAAATACAACGTAATATTAAGCCTACATTGTGTGTAAGTTAAATATGTATTTATTTATACACTTGTTAGGGACTTTTACATATGAATAGTAAAAATTATACAGTGTTTATTGTACATACCTGAATTGCCTCAGTAAGAACATTTTGTATTGGTTTAGTGACAAATTGAAGATTTCTACTGAATTGGTAAAATTATTCCCCTAATTAGTATTCTGGGCAAAGAGGATTACATATGGTAGTTAGTCCCATAATTTCTGTACTGAAATAAATCTGAATGCATATTATATAGTGGAATCCGAAAGCTTATCAATAAAAGTACGTCATTTAATATTTAAAATAGAAATAACAAGTCAGGGAAATACCTTCTGTCTGACAATTTAAGCATATTCATATCATTTGAAAGAGTGTTGTAATTCAATGTAACTGATGGAATACCCATTTTAAAATTTTAAACACGTCACAATTGATTTTGAATTCTTTTAATAGCTTTGCATGATTATTGTAATGTGTATTCACAGGAGTGAAGAGCATTTCCTTAAAATATTGTTTTTATTTGGCATCATTTGTAAATCTGTTAGAATAAGGAAGTTGAGTGAAAAATATTTTGACTTATAAAAATTATGTTCATGTAGATCAAAAAATACCAATTAAATAAACGTTCTTAAAAAATGTTAAAAAGCCATCAACTAAAAACCCTTCATGATTGTCGAAAGCATTCTGACGTCATTTGTACCCTGATTTATATGAAAAATAACGGTAAATATTTACAAAACCGGGACACGCTTAATATGGACTAAAAAAATAAATATAAAACAAATTGTTATGAGTTGCCCATATCTGCCTACGAGCTACAGTCGCAACCAGGCGAGTAGCGCGTGATCAAGGATCAGCCCATACCCAGCGAACCAATGAGATGCCGATAAAGAGAACATTACCTTATATGGGCATATAATTTAAGCATGTGACACGCTCGCAGCGCGTGCCACAATGTGAGCCGTTACGCCGGAACCAATAGGATAACAGATTACCATAAAAGGACACGTTTCCCCCTCCCGCCCGAGTAGGGCACAGGGAGATATTCCGGGGTTGCCGGGAGTCAAATCTCGGGAGCGTAGGAGAGCGGTAACCCACCGCTTAACACGCTGGTCCTTGGCCCGCCGTAGCGCGAGCCCCAGTACAAACGGGCATCACGCCGCCCACTGTGCCAAATACCGTGTCCGCCCACTGTGCCAAATGCCGTGTACCACATCCTGTCCGCCCACTGTGCCAAATACCGTGCCCGCCAAATGTTGCCAAATGCCGTGTACCATATCCTGCCACCCACTGCGCCGCCCAAGCCACGCATCTTCCTGCCGCCCACTGTTGCTGCCTAGGCGCCGCTGGAACCTGGTTCTAGCGCGTCTCGCCACGCCCCTGCTCGCTGCTGCTCCCTGAGCACGGCCATCACCGTCGTCCACACGTGAGGTTACCCGCTTAATACATTTTACCCGTATGAGCCCAGCGACGTAGTCCGCCCTACCCTTTCATAGAGTCAGGTCTTAAACTGAGTTACTGTAGTTGTCTAGAATTACCTCTTGTATTGTTAATAAACCCAATTGTATCAAACTACCTGTTTTATTGGAGTCTGACTATAGAGTGGCCTTACCTTCCCTGTATCATGCTGAGATGGCGAGTTCGAGTCTTGCCCGTATACAACACTGGTCCCATGTATAACAAAATGTAGTAGTTAGATATTATCTAGTATCTACTAAGATTATATATGAGATGTTTTCGTAAAAAAAACTAATTTCGGTTGTATTTCTGTAAGGCGTAACTCTGTTTCAATAAACTGTTTGAATTTAAGTGTCATTATAAAAATTGACACTGTAACAGTCTAAGAATGAAAAGCGATAAAGTACTTAGTTACCGATAATATATTATTTTAATACATTATTTAAAAATAGCATTTTTAATGTGAATATCGCTCAAGAGTCCCAACTGCTCTCAACCATCCCAGTGAGACTATGACATCCCAAATAATAATGGGGTAGGTTGTGATAGTGTTGAAGGGAAAAGTTGTGATAGTGGGGAAGTACCATACTTTTTTCATGTATTTTTTATATTTGAAATTTAAAAATAATGTGATACGTATATGTCTATATGCGTACAATATATTTTACAATTTTATTTTTTTGTGAGTACTATTAATTAACTTTTATTTTACTAAATGCTAAAAAAAAATAGTTAACAATTATTACTTTTTTATTTATTAGTTGGGCTTGATGTTAACATTTGTTATTGGGTTGTAACCTAATTATTATAATCTATTGTTTTCTTTTACGCATGTAATGTTGTTAATCTGTAACTGTAAATTTTCCTAATAAAATAAATTTTAAAAAAGTATCTGGCTATTCAAATGTGGTCACCAAACTAAAGCCGTTTTAAGCAACTTTTCGATTCTGAATGTTTACTGAAAGTATCTTCCTTTGACGGTCAGCGTGGTCGAGGGGTAAGACTCTCGACTCCCAATCCGAAGGTCGCGGGTTCGAGCCTGGCGTGGGCAAATAAATTTTATTTGATTAATTTTTGTTATTTCACAATTAATTAATTAAAAATAATATATAATACATTTGCGGCACGTTCCAGAGTGAAAGATACGCTCAGCATTGCCCTTGTGTAAGACCACCATTCAGAATTGAAACATTGCTTGAAATGGCTTTAGCCATGTTTAGTGACCAGATCTGAATGGCCCTTCCTTCCCCACCTTCCTCTCCCCATCTACTTCCCCATCCTCATTACCTTTAACCTCACAACATACCCCAATTGGGGATGCCATAGACTCACTGACTCAAGACGAGAGCATTTGTAACTCTTGTGCGGTATTCAAAATAATAAAAAATCTGTAATGTGTCGTAAATGTACTGCATATTATTTTTATTTTATAAATTGTGAAATACTTTTGGATTGCTGGTCGGGAGCCTTACGTCTCTTTCAAAAACTTTTGTTTTTGGTTTTTGATTAAATTTCTTGGGGTTAATCTTGACAAGTCAAGTCAGTTTTCGTGATTTTTCAAGGTTCTGCGCTTTTTGACTAACATGCATTAATCAATCCTACAATTTTTATAATATTCCGTGATTTATTGCGGTTTGTAGGTAATAATTTAGTTCATTTGACTTTCCATGAGCACATAATCAAAATTCTATATTTCCCGAATGTTAAGTATCACGCGATTAATTCTGATTAATGATCGCACATCTGTAAATTGGCTTGCCAAGCAGTGTGCAATTATTAAAAAAGTTCAAATATCATCAAACAAGCTTGTAATGTATCGCCATCACGCTAACTGGTAAAATTTTAGCAAACAATCTATTAAATAATATTTTTACGGCCGTTGTTTCCAACTTTTCGATCGATCAATATGAGTCTCCGATCAGCTAAGGGACTTGTTTAGTAACGCTCGATTCGCGTGTTGGTCGGAGAGTTGCGTTGCTAAGAACGTATTTATGCATTTGAGGATTGATGAGTCAAAAGTTCGGCTCAACATTTGATCAGTAGGATTGGGAACAACGGCCGTTGGTATTAAGTGTATTCCCTGAGCATGGATACAGAAGATTCAAACGAAACATCAAAGCTTTTCTTGTATTTCGTGTATTTTTATGTTCATATGATTTGAAGTAAAATTCCTCGATTTCTCTGATGTTATGTGATTTTTTAGGATGGCGAGATTGTAATTAATTACATTTTTCATGACTAATTGGTAAGGTACATTTTATTAAATGTTAAAACGTATTTTATCCGTATTTGTACCGAACTTCCAGTTTTCAGGTATTAATAGAAATAATGTGTTAGGTTAATCGTTAAATGTGTGGAGAATCATTAATAATCAAAGTTGTATATCATAAATCATTTTCAAGAAGTGTCTTAAAAAAAGCTTTTTTAATCTTCTTTGAATAAGAATTTATCACTCGTAATTTCCAAAAAATTATCTATTACAGGGAGATTTTTTTAAATATGAAAACCGCACTAGAGGCCTAACGAGCTGAAACCGACTGGGGCCAGTGAGACTATGGCATCTCCAATTGGGGTATGTTGGAGGCTGAAGGTTAGTGGAGTGGAGAAGGAGACGGGGAGAGAAAGGTGGGGAAATACCAGGCTTTTCCGATCTAGTCATTAAATACGGCTAAATATTATTTTTAATCAATGGATTGTGAAACTGCACAAATTAATCAAATAAAATGTATTTGCGCACGGCGGGTTCGAACCCGCTACCTTCGGATTGAGAGTCCCGAGCCTTACCTACGACCACGCGCCGCCGGCCTAAACTCATCAAAACTAATCTTCCAAATTTATGATGTTTGGACACTTTTAGTAACCAAATTATTTGCTGTACGACTGAACTACCAGCCGAGTCCAAATAAAGTCGTAAATAGAGACCTATGTGATACTTAAGTACTTAGTTCACTGGGTCGTGACATGTATTTCTGGGGCATAGTCGACTCGTTTAACATAGATAGATAGTAATCCTACCTTTAGTAGACAAAAAGTTAACGTGAAAACTTGTACGTTCAATTTACTACCGAGGGTTAGAATTTGAATAGCCATTATGACAATCTATCTATGTTAAACGAGTCGACTATGTCCCAGGAAGACATGTCACGACCCAGTGAACTAAGTACTCGAAGCGGCTCAATCATGTTAAGTGCCAGAATAATAAGGCGAAGTAACCTATGCATGGGAAGATTATACACGGTGTCCGGAAACTCGTGGTACAAGGGGTAAACTGGCGAATCCACATCACACATAAAATCCAAGAAACTTATTTTTTTAGGATCTGAGCATTTCGATTATATTTTTTTTAAACGTTTTTTCAATTTTTTCGGCAATTAAAGGGTTAAAAAACTTTTGGCCTCGGGTATACGCTTCGATATATTTCAAAAACATTAAATAGCTGGTATTTTTAACCCCCGATCGACCGATTTAAATAAAATTATTTCAATTAAATCTAAAAAATTCCAAGATTAGGTTAGGCTTCATAATATGTGTTTCTTGAGATTTGGAATTTTAAAAAATATTTATATCATCATAATGGTTGTTTGGTAGTTTCTATGTATTTTCAAGGATATGAAAATATATTACTCCCGTTAAACTGCGGATGGAGCATAAATTGACCACAGTTAGCGTTCAAATGTCATCTTGAATACAAAATGTGAATTGTTTAAATAATGTTATTGTGACATGATAAAACTAAAATCTGCAAATCGTCAAAACTCAAATTTGCAATCATTGAGAATTTTGATGTGGTCCGATCAACTTGTATTCAGGACTTTATCTGTTTCTGTAGCGAAATATTATTAAATTTGCTATTGTGTATGGTGATTTGAACGTGTGGAGACCATATCATATAAGAGCATGTGCAGAAGACGTCGGTCTATAAGGTTGGTGTCTTTGTTCATTGATCATTGGCGATTGCCGTATTTGATATATTTTTGTCTGCGAGTAAATTCATCAATATTTTTAAAGGAATAAAGCCCATTAAGATTGGGGTTATTTACCCGCCCCAGACATATTATAATACCCCAACTTTGAACTCGATTTACTCGAAAACGAAAGCTCGAATCGAAAAAGTTATATTGTAAAATCGACACTAAATATGATGTACGTGTTTTCCGCTTGTATTTTGTTTTTCTGGACACCTTGTATATGAATTTGGATGAAAAATGGACTACGTAACGTGACAGTTAGATAGTTTTGCATAATAATATTATTATTAAAACGGCTATTACCACTGAACGGACAATTCATAGAACTGTAATCTATGCACTTTGAAAAAAAAACCATTGTCACCCAATTACAAAACTTCTTTCGATCCCTAGACGGAGCAACGAAATTGATTAAGGGCGATTGACCAGCGGTTGAGAATAAAAGTTTAAAAATGCTTGTGACTGTACACGGAGGTTCCAATGAGAAAGATCTATTATTCCCCGTATAAAATTTTTAAAATTAAATATTTAATATCGATTTATTTCATTCAAAACTTGCTTTAATGTATAGGTACCTACAAAAAAGCTCAAAACTCACGATGTAAGTATTTTTTGATCATAAGTATTATGATTTTTCAATAATGTCTAAACAAAATAAGTGTGTAAAAAAAAGTTGATTTTTTTTAGTTTGTTAGACCTTAAATAAATAGAAAAAAATAGGTATTTTTGTCATAAAACACGTTCTCGGATTTATTTTTTAATGATTTTAATATAAATAAAATTAAAATTTTGAAAACTGTGTATACTAGATTAATTATTATTTATTTAGTTGTATGATTATATGATTTTAAATTTGTCGTTTAATAGAATCTATCGTTTGAAAATTGTCAAATCTGTCAACGACCTACGGTATAACCTTAGCATATTAAAAACAAACTTATTTATTCAAAATTTTAAAACTGTGGGTACCAGATAAAATAACAATCTTTCAAAATCAATTTATGTTTTTTTGTTAAAAAGAGTTAAAACGTCTAGAATTTGATTTAAAAATGAATAATTTCCGGTATTCTCTGGTAGCCCTCTTAAGTAAGAAAGAATTACCATTTATGAAATTATTTGATCAATTTCACCAAATGTGAGGAAAAGTTTACCTTAGTTTACTTACGTTGACAAGTTCTCAAAATAATGTCTAACGGTTTTATCTATTTCTGGTTACATTAATGAAATACGTTCACGTACCTTATTTTAGTGTCATTTCACTTCAAGTGCGCTTAAATTATGCCTACTCGCAATGATTTTGAGTGGTGCAGAACTTTTGGATTAATGCCCCAAAAACGAAAGTTATTATAAATGACTTTATTCACCCTAAAGTACTCAGCTGGAGAGAGTCAATGATTGCTGTTATCTTGAACAACAAATATCCTAAAATGTAGGTATGTTTGATGAAATCGTACGCAAATGAAACCTGAAATGTAGTTCTTTTAGGCACTCTATTACAATTACTATTACAAAATACATAAATAATTCAAAATATAAGGAATAGATTATAAAATGTAAAGGTATATTCTTTCCAATGCTGGGATTTGACCCAGCTTTCATTATGTTTCATTCGAAGTTTTTCAAAATTTCTTCAAAATAGCTACATACTTTTGAAAGTTGGGAGTGACTAGGTGCGTCGCAGTTGGTCCCCGATAATTGACCCTCCCACAGTTGGTCACCCTAAATAATAATTTTTAAAAAGAGTATTTTTTTCGTGAATTATTTACTAATTTAAAATCGGCTTAAAAATAACACTCTTAATTTTTTTGTATGGATATCAATCGAATTTATTTACAGTGTCGATTTTTTGTACTTAAACGCTGATATATTCACTATATAGGCAAGTAGTTGTTTGTATCCTTGATGCATTGTGATTATCCATGATGATTTAAATAAAAACCTATTTTACACTTATTTTTTATTTGGCGATACACCTCTTCAGAAGTTATATTTTGCGGAATATCGGTATACCTACTTCCTTAAATCGACTGCGTCTTGTATATAAATATCCCGTGGAATATGTGTCACGGAATTGGACGTACACAAACAAATGTGACGGTTTATGAAAAAACCCAACCTTAAAATTATTGAATTGTTTTTAAAATGCAGATTTTTACATATCGCGTTCCTGCATATAAACTTACGGTGATAAAATACGTGGGAATGATTGCACTTTGTAACCGAAACCTCAGAACTTAATTTCCGTGCCTAATTACGTGCAATCATCGGGGGCTTTTCTCGTTAGCAATTAACCAGTGCCATAACCACCAACTAGTGGCTTGGTCATTTGGTCTCTCCTCTTAATGAGAGGCAGTAGGTTGAAGGAGGCCGAGAGGTCCTTACAATATACCCTCTGCCATACTGCAACTGCCGAGTGCACACTGCGTACTGCCCACTTCAGTAGCTAACTCGTAATTAAGTTAACTTAAATGATATCTCGTTTTACTATCCGTGTTTTTAACATTGTATATTTGAAATTTGTGAGCTTTTTCTAAAGATTTCATAAGTTCTTGTGGCACTGTTAAAAAAAAAACAAATTTGTATAATTGTAATTTGTTTTTGGGGTGTTGCGCTACCTACTTTTTTAGCCAACGTTTCGAACAACGTTACAGTGTCCATCATCAATGCAGGGAGCTAAGCTCAATAGTTCTTGGTACCCGGTAATTGACGGCTACACCAAAGTTAAACGTAGAGAACAATTTTGAATACTGTAATATCAGCAGGTAGAGGAGTGGAGCTGGCAACACGGTATCGCATAGATGTACTTAAGCACACACTTCACCACTTACTAATCATTCTTTCGTGCCTGTCCTTAAATTCAAATGTAAATAAATTCATATCCCTAAATGACAATGTGATCATAAACGTGTGTTTTTTACATTTCTTGGACAGTAACTGCTACAATACTAATTACTAGACACTTTGTTTTTAAAGAGTTTTATTTATTTCGCGTTTACATTTGTTACTAATTTTGTATTTATCTGCAGCCGGTTTCGGCACATCCGTGATATTCACTAGCAATCTTTGCTTAATTATTGAAACTTTTTATTTATTAATCTTTGGAAAATCAACAATAGAATCATATTATTTATAATATCTCTCAACAGATGTCGTTAGTGTGGCAAAATTTAAAGTGTACTAACTCTTCTTGACAAATACCATGATTAAGCTACGTTATAATTGTTCCTTTTTTTTCTTCATGTTTATCTTTCAATAAAATATCTGTTTGAATCAGTTTCATTTTTGTTCACTTGTTTTGTTTTTCTACATTATGTGTTATTATAATTACTGCACGATAATATAATCTATGTACAACCACCATAAAATGAACAGGGGCATATTGTCAATTCTTACGAACAAATTACCAGGATTTCGATGTTTATTGGCCGGGGCATGTAAGAATAATTTGTTGGTATACGTAATTTCGTACGTTTACCAACAAATTATTCTTACATTTTCCCGCCAATAAACATTGAAACCCTGTTTATTTGTGCGTAAGAACTTCAATCCCGTTTTTACGAATAAAATGATCGTATTTTAGAATAACATTTTCTCCGTGTACGTTTGGTGACCTACGCTACGTTTGCGAAGGATGCATTCATACGTAGCGCACAGCAGAAAAAAAATCATTTGATTTCATAGAATTAAAAATGTTACAGTTTGACATTTTTTCTTACTGGAATTCATATACATTTTCCAAAATGACCATATAGAATTTACGAATATATCAATTATTACAGTATTGCTTGTGTTAGCAGACTACAAAGTGATTTTCAGGGCCATTTTGGAGTGCTGAACCCTAAATGTGTATATGTTATTGTTCACTATAATATATGACAAATTGTTTTGACGTGTTACATTTGTTATTCAATACATCAACTGCTAGGGACCCTTAGTATTTAGAAATGTTGAGTACAGGAAGAAAAGGTCTAACATTCTGCACGTGGTTGAAACTTTTGCAAGAGAAGGGAGACCATTTCGACGATTTAACCGTCTTTGCAACTAAGCAGGATGTCTTGCCACATTTGTGTTTCCTCCTTCTTTCAACATTAATCTCACCATCTTATGGGATGATCTTCATCCTAGAAAATGTAGAACGGTCAAATATTTGGCACTGAATAGAAAATACATAACATGAAACAAATAACTGTGTTTCCACCAGTAAAAAAATTATAAAAATCAACGTGTTTCGAAACCGATGGTTTCTTCCTCGGGATTAACAAAAATAATGATGCCGTTCGACTCCTTGGCCTCGAATTAGTCTTACCGCATAGATAACTCAATTTTGCCCATTTTGAAAATTGAGCATTTTGCATTCTAACCCCACAATTTAACTCAAGCCACCGTAGTACAAGCGCTAAACAACTCTCCAGAGTATGACTATGGACTGTACTGAGAACTGTACTATTCTCCAGTTCTTGCTTATAAATGGATGCTTATTGAAAGACTTAGGTTCTTTACAGCACAATGACTGTTTTTTGTAACTATAGAAACCTAATGACTCCGTACATTTACCTTTAGTCCCATACCCCCCCCCCCCCTAACTTTGACTGAAACGTTTTTGTTTTTATTAGTAAATTAATATTAATTTGACTACATTAGGAAGTTTAGTATAACATTGATCCAACGTACTATGACGACTGAGCCACAGCAACGCGTGGCCGGGTCTGCTAGTAGTAATATAAAAATTGAAATTTTAACTCATGTAATTTTACAGATGTATACTTTAATACATATATATTTTATTATACTGAAAAAACAACAAAAAATCAATCAAGTTATTTGTAGTTCACCTATTGGCATCAATATCGAATCGGAATTACACTTTTTGCAGCAGCTAAACAAAAAGGCTCTCGCGGCAGTCTGTAGTGGAGTATAAACACGATTGTTAAGTACTTACTACCCTTGTTTCTGTACCGGATGGGTGGGCCACCCCACTCCCCATCCTCTCTCGGGGGGTTATATTATGGGACATGTTTCCTCTACACGACACTTTATTAAAATCAAATACGATGTATATAATGTACTAAACAGGCGTTATGAAACGATGGACTCTACGTGAAATATTAAAAAATGTCACTGTAAGACTTTATTTCTGTTAAGAAGTATTTGTCGATGAAAAAATAGATTACAATATGCCACAATTTGGAAGGCGGGTATGGATTCAATTTATAACCAACACCTCTGCCATAGGTCACCTCAAATGGATCGCTACATTTGGTGACTAACAGGGGTGCCTAGGTTCAGGGGATGAGAGACTAGTTTAGGGAGACCTTTTGGCCTCTCCAGCAGGATTCTCTCGGAACATTGCCTAGTACGGCAGTGTGTGGGATGGATCACTACGTCACTACGGGATCACTAACCCCCATAACCCTATCCACCCCTCATACTTTTTTCTTTACCCCAGAACTTCCTCTCTTTCCTTCCTAAAAAGTCCCTCTAAACAGCATCCCCAAAGATGACATAGGCCTTGAGGGGTGTTATTTTCCTTAGGGCCTCCTTGTGATTAATAAAATGATTTTGTGCATAACTCTTAGCCTCATTAGAAAATCAAATCTTAAAATCACTTTTTATTTTATTTTTAAAACAAATGTATTAAAACTTATTCCAAAGCCTTCCCACAGATTCGATTAGTATATGTGTCATAGTGCTTTCATATAAACGATGTTTTGAATTGCTTAGGTCTAAACTTAAACTTTAGGGCGCACAGTTTAAACCCGTGCTGCGCCAGCGGGTTGAATTATTTAAGTAATATGGTTTTATACTCCAAAATATTAACATAAAAATTCTGTTTTTTTTAATGTTTCTTTATTCTTTGATTAGTAAATATAACATTTCTGGAATTTATAGTTATATATTATAGTTTGGGGTATAAATATTTAAATTAGCTTTTGTTTTTTATTATATTTATTTTTAGATGCAAAAACTTTCTTTTAAAACATGATTAGATAAAGTTGGCCTCACCGGGAGCTGTTAATGTGAATCATTACTAAGTAATGCAAAATCTTGTGATTTTGGTTAGAAATATTTCAGAAGCTTTTATTAAAAAAATTTATATAACACGTATTTTGCCTTTGAAACAATCAAGTATTTTTTTATTAGTCTTTATATAAGCCCAGAAAAAATAAAGTATCATGTATATAAAAACCCCTTTAAAATCAAAATCTACTACTTACGAACCCTCTTTCGATTATTGTATATTGAGAGAAATTTAATTCTTTACAAAGCAAAACATTTAAATATTAGTGCAGCAGTTTCACAAAATAAAATAAAACAGGCTTTTTGGCGATGTTTTTTGTTGAATAAATCAAAACAGGCGGTTGGTGTAAAGCGGGAATTTAAAACGTATCGCCATCTACATAAGGGGTGGAAAGGTCCGGCATTTCGAATTTCTACCGATGTATTACACATTTCTCTTTAACACTTAAAATTTATAATATTAAAAAATTATATTTTATTATATATATTATAATTTATTATATTATAAAAAATGTTTGTTATATTTGTAGATAATATTATCTAATCATTTTTAGAGCCGAAACGGTAATTATACACGGCGAAAAATGTTATTCTAATATACGATAATTTTATTCTTAAAAACGGTTAAAAACGCGACTGAAGTTCTTACGAACAAATTAACGTTGTTTCAATGTTTATTGGTGGGAAAATGTAACAATAATTTGTTGGTATACGTACGAAATTGCATTTACCAACAAATTGTTCTTACATTTTCCCGCCAATAAACATTGAAACACTGTTAATTTGTTCGTAACAACTTCAGTCCCGTTTTTAACCGTTTTTACGAATAAAATGATCGTATTTTTTTAATAACATTTTTCTCCGTGTATAAATATCCCTCGATAGAAAAAAAAACGAAAAGTATGCTCTGAAAATGATTTAAAACCCATTTTATTTTGTTACCATGTTATAGAAATGAAAAAAAAGATGTAAGTGCAACTGAGGCATTTATCGAGAATTTTTTTCTCTCTCTAACGTCCGTATTTACATATCTCCATTTCAACCGTCTTCTTCTTCTTTTTAAACGCTTACTACGGAGCCTTTATGTCAGCGGCGTGATCCTGAATTTTACACAACGTGATGCATCACTTTAATCCGTGTGAGGTTACTAAACTATAATCGAAGATAAGGTCGTGAATAATCTGAGCAGGCAGAGGTATAGGTTATAGGTTATAGGTATCACAATTTAGCACCTCGTCTAGACGTTGTCCTATAATAGATACTCTTCTGCAGAGGGTACACATTAATTTTCCTATCTTTCGTAACATTTGAAGTACAATGGCATTACGCCATGCGAAAAACCACGCAGAAATGTTTTATTCATAACCTTTTAATTCTCTTGTTGAAATTGAGATATTTTTTTAAAATAAAAGTTCAAGACTGTATTTAAAGAATACAATAAATTTAACGATCTTTGGCTGCGAATCCAGTGGTTGAACAATTTTTGTTGTTTCACAAATTTAATAATTAAAAATAAATTTTTGTATACTAGCGAGTACCCGGCATGCGTTGCGATGCCACTTAAAGAAAGTGTTTGTGTTTTAATTCTATTTATTAAAATCCTTTGGATATACAATACTTTTTATTTTTCCGTCTGGTTCGTACACGAAAAAATTATAATTTTTTCTGACCCGTTAGCAGCAGGCGACGTACGGGTGTCAGTGTTATAAGAATGGATTTGTCGATTTTACCTCCTGCTTTCCCCTACAGTTACTATATCTCCTTTGCAATCCCTCCGTCTGCCCCGCCCCCTTCGTCACCCCGCACCTGTGTGTCCTTTCCTGTGCGTCGCCCTTTCCGTCCCCATTCCCCTCCAACGTCTCCTTCCCCCTACCGCATTCCCCCACCACTATCCTCGCCTTTCCCCTTTCATTTTCCCCTTCCACCCATCCTGCGAACTCCCCCCCCCCCCTTCTCCCGCGTTCCCCTCTAACGAATTTATTTTCTACTTTCCTCTTCCATCGACCCTAAATAAACTGCATGAAATACACTCATTATCCAAACAACTGTTGCAGAAATTTAAAACAAATTTCATAATGACAGAGCTCACCAGTTATATATAAAACTCCACACTCGTGCATACAACAACTCAAATGAATAGTATAGGAAATAATTTCATAAAGCTAGAGCTCACATGTACTATATATAGGAACCTTCACGGGCATTTTACAAATCACAAAAATTTCATCGCAATCGGATGAATTCTTTAGGTACCGCATAAGGGACAAACAAAGATATATATTAATTTTTATATCGGGTGTCCTAAAAGGGTATCGGGTGTTTGATGGTTGAATAAAATAAAAAATATATAAATCATCAAATAGGTTGTTTATGTTGTATTTACAGAATACAATCACCCAACACCCTTTTTGGAAACCCTTTTTGGTCATTGAAAGATATTTACTGTATCGTCTTGGAGAAAGACCACCATTCAGAAACGAAACGTTGTTTTTTTACATTTGCTCCACACAGAAGGCTGTGAAGGAAATAGTTTCTCTTTTAGGGGATGCTGTGTGGAGGGTTATTTTTTTTGGAAAGGAAGGTGAGAAAGTTCCGGAAAAGAATCGGCTTTGTGGGATCGGTAGTAATCTAGGGGTCAGATTGTCCGAAAATAACAGACGTATGAATCCAGTCCTCTAACTGCTGTGCGAGACGATACTCCGAGAGAGTCCTACTGAAGAAGCCAAAAAGTCTTCCTCAACCAGTCTCTCCCGATCTGGCCTGCCACGCAGTTAGTGGGAAGACGCATCCGCCACCAAAACCCGAACAAACCTCACCCCGTGAAACCGGGCACTACTGCTAAATCACTAAATAAACCGAACCACTTGTGGTGACCTATGACAGAGGTGTTGGTCATCCAATAATTGGTTCCTATCTATCTCAACCTATCTCAATCTGTCTCCTATCTGAAGCCTAAGAGTCAAAAGCTCATACGTAAATTGGTGAAATCAGTTTCCTTTCTAATCAATAATGATTATACATTTCTATCTATTCAGCGGCCTCTGCAAAAGCCAGCCTAGTTAAAAGTAAAAAGAACTGAAAAAATATCTGCCATTAATTTAAATTGCTGACAATAGCCACGATTGCATGCAATACCATATTTTCTTTTAAAAGTAGCTATATTTAAACGCATACTCATTATCTTGGGCATTAAAATAATTTGCCATAATTTCAACGTTAACTACTAAAATAGGATTATAAGTTGACTAGCCACTCTTATGAGAGAGGTTTAAAGGGGTTTGTTTTGTTAGCAGCCAGTTCTATTAAAACCTTACCTACCCTTAGCGTGCTCAAGTTATTTATAGAAGTGTTACCACCACCCGGATTGTTAACCCTTTAGGTTAATTTATTCGCTTTTGGGAACAACTCATATATATCTCATGTAAATCGTTGTGAACTTATTACAATCATAGATAAAAAATATTATCTAAACTCTGAACGGTGTTACAAAGAGAAAATGCCATAATTTATGTTAACTACAAAATAATTAAAGTATTCACTTTTATAGGACAGTATTTGAAAAAAAAAATTATGAAACTTTGGAAAATTTTCATTTAATACTTTTTCATAATATGACAGAAAAGCGAAGTGACAATAACGTTTATAATATATTTGTATAATAAACTATCGATCATGCAAATTTAAAATGTTATATAGGACAAAATGTTAATTATTCAGGAGAGCGAAAAGAAAGATTTTTATTTTTTTTTAAAAGTATCTCCTGTTCCTGTAGACCTATAATTATGAAATTTTATTCTAAAATTTCATCAATTAGATCTTTCAGAATAATTAGCACTTTTTGTAAATTTCTTTAACAACGTAAAAGACGAAACGTTCCTAGAAATATTTCGATGACGTAGATTGAAAGAGAAAAAAAATTAAGTAAAATGACATATTTAACTCATTTTAATTTTTTTTTCTCCTATTATCCTCGTGTGTCCAAACGTAAGGGGAGCCATTTTTATGTTTGCATTCGCATTTTTTATATTTCAAAAATTATATGTTTATTTCTAATTATAAAATTTGGGAATTCCGATTTTCTACCGATTTATAACATACTAGCTTCTGCTCGCGACATCATCCGCAAATTAGTAGGTACTTCAATTAGCCTATTTTCTTTTCCTATGTCAAATCTGTGTTAATACCAAAATTTAAAATATCTATAAAATGGTAGATTCAGACTGGGTCGACGTACGTACGCATCGCTACGCCAAACAATGCTTAGCAACCATACATTTTCTATGAAAATGGCCATAGACATCCCACGTCGCGATGCGTGTGGCCAATGTGAATCTAAAAGATAAATTTTCATTGAAAATCTATGGTTGCTAAGTAGCCCAGATATTGTTAGGCGTAGCGATGCATACGTACGTCGACCCAGTCTGAATCTACCATTATTCTTGATTCGATTCAAAGTATTAGAAGAGTACTTCAAATAAATTCACTAATGAAATATTTTTCTAAAATAGAATTCTGATTTAATAATCATTTTCAAATTTTGACATTAATTTACTATTAAACAATAATTATTATTTGTAATACATGTATGGAAAATAGCTAGCTTTATAAATTATAGCCTGTATGTTATTCTGATGTATGAGCTATATTATTGTAAAGTATCAATAAAATTAATTCAGTAGTTTTTGCGTGAAAGAGTAACAAATACACATACATCCATACAAAATTTCGCGTTTATAATATTAGTAAGATGTTCCTTAAATACTTTACGTTTCTCAGTTCTAAAAAAAATATATGTTATTTTTTAAGATAATATCTGAAGATTTGGAGAGCCGAAATATTAATTACATAAAATTCCCTCGATAGAAAAAAAATTGCAAAAAATGCTCCAAAAATTATTCGTTAATTTCTGTTATTTTGCATGTTATTTGTACGATAAAATTAACAGTGTTTATTTAAATTCTACCTGAGGTATTGAAGAGAGATTTTTGCTCTATTTTGAACGAGTCGTGTTTTATTGTAACATTTTCCTGATTTTCGCTTGAATTTTATTGTTAGTTCGCTCCCTCCAACATTCGTATTGTCGTATCTCTCATTCTTCTTCTTTTTGGACGGGTAGGTACTACCGGCCCTTAAAGCATATTATATCACCTTTCAAAATCAGTTTTCTGTTTTCGGATACATCAAGAAATATTGTATTTATTTGAAAATTATTGCAAGTCGGAACTATTTTGTCCTTATGAAAGAATATGCCCAATGCCTGATGGGTTGACATAACAAGCTATAATATAATTTTATCGCAATGAATAGGTTATGTTAAAGGTGTTATGAATTCCGTATGGCATTACTACTGGGGGTAATGTGTTTTGCGTTATTGCATGTCCAATGTGATATCTGGAAAATGAAATAGTAACTGACCTGATTAAATAAGTACATTAATATTTTATGCTAACCGACACGCAAACCAAGCCAAGACCTGTGAGAAATGACAGATATTTAAAATGTCGGGATAGTCATAACGTTGACGACGTTATTATGCAGTGATAATGGATTTTTTATTACAACATAATAATTATCTACCTCCATGACAGATTGGTGAGATCCTCAGTTATTTTATATATGCAAATACCTGACAAGAGTCCCAACTGCTCTAAAACCAGTAGGACTATAGCATCTCCAATTGGGTATGTTTTGGGAGCGAAGAAAGGGAGTACTTGGCAATGCAGATCTGAGGCCCTAGCACGCTCGCTCTATAACGATCGATAGGATAACTATCGGTATCTTCTCATCGTTCCTTAGGACAACTGCACATCGCTAACGTACAAACGACAGTTGATGTCGAATATGTTAAGGACACTTAGTCATAGTGAACTGTCACTTATTCGTTGGCGATCTGTAGTCATGCTAGGGAACGATGAGAAGTTACCGATAGTTATCCTATCGATCGTTATAGAGTGAACGTGCTGGGCCTCTGGTCACTAATCACTTATAATGCCATTTCAAATTAATTTTCAATTTTTTTGTTGTTTTATATCTAATAATATTATTTTAAAAACAATTTATAAGTGAAATAATTAAACAAGTTCTGTGTGTAATTTTTTTAGCTGTTTCGCCTTCCAAATACATATCTAAGTAATCGTGCCTGTAAGTAGCTTCACCGCAGTGTGTTGATGTCATTGGCAAGCGAAACAGCTGGCATTGGTAATAATAATTACATAGTGGAACTTGTTAACAAAATAAATATACTAAAGAATTATATATATAGACATGCAATACCATCATTTCATATACATTAAATATAAAAAAAAAGAAAATTAAAATCGGTTCTACAAATTAAGCACGATAACAATAAACTTTTCAAATGTGAGGAAGGTTTTTTCACCAGAGCAATACTAAGAGTAATCCTGTAATGAACGTAATATGTCTGATCTTGTGTGTGAAAGAGACAGTGGAAAGAGTGAGATAAAATATCGGTTAAAAGTAGTGGATGCTCGTCTAAGAGCCTCTCTCTCTTACCACGTTTGTGTCTGTCTGTCTGCGTAACTCTGGTTCAATCATTTACTTTGAATTTATGTGTCATTTTCAAAATTGGAACTGATTGATTGTGTGGAGAATTCAAACAAGCGATAAAGTATCTACCCACCAATTTCATGTTTTAAGAGAGATTTATTTTAATTTGTACTATTATTTTATTAAAATGTGTAGATATTTATTGTGCTCGTAATAGCTTAAAAAAACCTACAAATGTCCCGTGTTTTTTCACGGGTCTGCTGTCGTTGATATACATAATTAATATATAACACATTCGTTTTAGAAGGTGATTTTTTTTACATTCGCTCCACACAGGAAGCCCTAAGGAAAAAGATTCCCCTCAGGACATATTTCATCTTTGAGGTGGCTGTGTGGAGGGTCTGTTAAGGAAAGATAGAATTGGAATTTCCGCGAAGGAAAAAGGGATGAGTGGTGAGTAGGAATGTGAGGGTCGGCATATCCAGGAGTGATATACATGTGAACCCACCGCTCCACATATTGCGAGAGAATCCTGCTGAAGAGATAAAAACTCCTTCAACCAGTCTCTCCCGATCCGGCCTACCACGTAGTAGGTGGGCTGATGCATCCGCCGCCAAGATCCGCACAAACCTCACCCCATGAACCCGAGCACACATATGAAATCATCAAACTTAGCGAATCACTTGGTGTGACCAATGGCAGAGGTGTTCGTCATCCAATATATTATCCTGATGCGACGGTACCCATTCCCGCCAAATTAAAACCGATAACAAAAAGGACATAATTCCTGTCTCATAGGTACCGTACATTTACTTTTTCATCCAATATTCAAAATTGCATATCACCTGTCATAATCAAATACAAGTTTTCCAGCTAAAGCTCTTTGAGCATGGAACAAAGGATATTAACGTGTTTGTTGTAACGAGATATATTAATTTCCCTATTTGCTTGGGGCTAATACGTTTTATCTGTTAACATGCAATATTATACATGAATCGAAATACAATAAAAACTCACATTCAGTCATTCAAACATAATTCCGTTAAGTGTTCTCCTGAATTACTAATTATTTATTACCTGTTCCTTAAAATGGCTTTGAACACCGAAGAAAGGGTATTAAATTTTAACGTGATTACTTTTTGGGTTATCATGCCGTATTGCGGGAATTTTTCTGTCTTTAGCCAACGTATCGGACAGTGTTTATTGTTAGGGCAGATTTGATGCCCTGCCCTACATGTGACATTCACCCTGACGATGGACACTATAAAGCTCTCCGAAATGTTAGTTAAAGAAGGGGGAGCGCAACTCGGCACAATAGCCATGTATATATTACTACATTTTTTATGTATATTATTTGTATAATTGTATAATATTTCTATATGTGTATAATTATTTCATTTATTGTTGTCACATTATTTTTTGTGGAATTAATCTCCTTCTGACAAGCTACTTGCAATAGCTTAGCGGGTGCAAATTACCGTTGTATGCCATTTTTTATACAATAAAAAAACGAAAACAATCACTTTTAGCTGAAAGCCACTGTTTCAGCTGTGCAAATCTCATATCATATCTGTATTAAATTTGATAACATTTGAATATATCCAAAATAACAGGGAGTTCTACGCACTGTGAAAAGCTGTAAATATGTTTTACAAAACTTAGTTTTTAATTAGTCTTAATTTAATTTGGGAGACGGGTATGGGTGTCACCATCCGCATGACAGGCCATATCGGGAAAAACTGGATAAGGTAGACCTTTTGACCCTCCAGAAGAACTATCTCGAAATGTCGCCTTACACCGTAGTGGAAAGAATGGATTCATACATCCGTCTCTCCCAGATTCCTACCCAACCTTCATACATTTTTCCTTCCCAGAACTTCATCGCCTTTCTGTCCTAAAATGACTCTCCACACAGCATCCCCAAGAATGACGAAAGCCCTGAGGAGAATTATTGTAAAAAAATAAAACACATTTTTTAGTCTTACAAACAGTAAATATTACACATTCATTTAAAAAAAAAAATTTAAAAAAAAAATTAATTGTTAACAGAATTTTTCTAATATTTATTACAAAAAAATTGTTTGTATTATTTCATCCTAAATTCTTCCTAGATCCTGAAAAATGTTACCCATTGTATTTTTTTGAAAATTACGTTTGGGACACGCCGGTATTTCAACACTTATTCTGAAAAATAAGGTAGGAAAGGGGCTTGAAAGGGATGGGGGGGTTGGTGGCGTAGAGCCTCTACGGTTACTACCTTGTCATATTTTCACGTCTCATAAATTCAAATCTCGCATTTTCTACCCTTCCCACCTGCCCAGGAGTTACAGAGGTCTCTGGGTAGACTAATGACAATTTTCTTCCCCTATCTTTTGGGGGTACTTTAAAAAGAGTAACTTTGGGTTATAAAAAAAACAGTATAAAATGATATTTCGAAACGTCAAAAGTGAATTTTAACACATATCTTAACTTTCACACTAGCTGGGTTCGGGTATTTATTTTACCACTAGTGTCGTTAAATGGGATTCAATGAAAGGCAAATATGGGTTCATTAGATATAAACCATTTATTGTATAACCAATACCTCTGTCAAGGGTCATTCCCAGTGGTTTGCTAAGCTTTGTGACTTAGCAGGGGTGCCCAGGTTCATGGGGGGACGTTTGTACAGTTCTTGGTGGTGGATCCATCTGCCATTCAGCTGCGTGGCAGACCAGATCGGGGGAGACTGGTTGAGGGATACCTTTTGAACTCTCCAGCAAGACTCTTTTGGAATATCGTCTTGCACCGCATATGTTCTTGTAGATTTTATATGAGTATTATACTGCTCTGAAGATGCTATTTTTTAACCGAAACCCGGTCGAAATTAATTATAAAAAAAGTGGTGCTTATTAAGGTTTTGTTTTCATTTAAATTCAAAGGAATGATATTATAATTATTTGTGCAGACAAATTCAGTCGCAGAGCATTAAACTCATTGGATCTGAGGCCAGACGTTGCGGTGAGAGCAATTAAAACTTAATTTCTATATAATACGTTTTAATAGCATATTTCACTTTAGTATAAAAGGTATAAAGATCTTCCAGTTTATTAGTCAGACATTTTCAAGTTTTTAGATAATGTGATAAGCAATTTTCGAATGCATGCCTACCTAAAATAAAACCATTTTCAACCATTGTCCTTCCCTTCTCTATTTTTTTTATGTGAATGCTGCACAAGTGTCCCAACTGCTAGGAACCATCTGGAGCCAGTGAGACTGCGACATTCCTATTTGGGGTATATATATATATATATATATATATGGTATTGATAGAGGTGAGGGGAAGTACCTGAAAATTCAGATCTAGTCACCAAACACGACTAATATCATTTCGGGAAACGTTTCAATTCTGAATGGTGATTTTACACCAGGGCGATATGGAAAGCATTTTCCACGTCTTCCAAAAATACAATATTTTTTCTAATGACCTTATTGTGAAAGAACCTTCTTTAATCAAACAATATTTTACTAGCGCACGCCGAGATTTGGTCCTGCGACCTCCAGAACGCTATCGAGTACTTACCCTTCGACCACAACCATCATAACCTTCCCCAAATTATAAATGGCACTGGCTTTGAGCAAATGAAACCACCACGGTATAAAAAAGAAAATAATTTTAAAGTTTATTTTTGTTCAAATTACAATAGCAACATGGTGCTTTACGAACTCGAAAATATATTAAAATTAATTAAATGATTTCTAAAAAATAATGAGAAGCAATCAGAGAGCAAAGTGAAATTGAAATGAAATTTGATCAATTGTTCTCTCTCTTTCTATCTATATTTAACGGATAACGCTGTCCTGATGTTTAATTATTACATTTTCGGCTCAAGCGAAACCTGTTGACGATGAATATAATAAATTTCATGTTTGATTTAAGGTCGTAAAATACTTTGTCCACTATTCAATAACAAACATGTTTCGAAACCAATGGTTTACAATCAGGATACAAGGATTGATTTAAAATATCAAATAAAATTACGACAATTGCTTGAAACTAAATAAAATACTGGCATTATTTATTAATATCATTATTTAATTTGTTAACATTAAATTTTTAAATAAATAATTAGAGTCCTATGAATTAAATGCAATTACCATAAATAACACATTAAAAACAGATATTGGTGTAAAACCTATATTACAATAAAAAACTAAAATTGAGCAATTCGGAGCATTTGATAAAGTTAATCTTGAAGCCTTTATCACACAAAATTGATACTCTTTGAGTTAACAAAACAAAAAATAAGCAAGTTTGTTTGAAGGCGAAATATTCTAGGTTTTAATAAATCCTCTTAGATCATCTTTATGATGAACATCTTTCACCGTCCTGCATTCGAGCGATAACAAAATATATATTATTAAAAAATAGCATTTCATCAAATTTACGATGTCTTCAAATTTTAAATTGAAGGAAGACGAAGGACGAAAGTAGACTGAATGCTGTAGAAATGAGATTCCTAAGGCGTGTATGTGGTAAAACCATGCATTATCGTTTGAGAAATGTGGAGATCCGCAAAGAATGCAAGGCTGATGCGAGATGAGTAAGATTGAGAAATGGACCCTTAGATGGTTTGGGTGTGTAGAGCAAATGAACGAAGAAAGGAGGGTAAATATGTGACGCGATTGTGAATGGTAGAAGAACACATGGCGTGATCACGAATCGGATACTTGAGTCGGACCGAGCCAAAATAATAGAAGACTATGTATGAATGTGAATGAGGCAAAAGAGTTTGTGCCAAGACCGAGTTGTTTTGTGCTCAGTCCTCTCTGCCTACCCCTGCGGAGAAACGGCGCGATAGTTAGTTAGATAAATTATTAGTTTGAAGTTAAGTGAAAACATGTTATTAGATTTTCACATAACTTAGTTATTAGATTTTATTTTTATTTTTAAGTTTATTGTAATTGATGTAAATAATGTGTTGATTTTCCTAAATAAATAAATATGTAAATTACTTCAAAATTAAGATTCTTAATATTTTAAGAATCCTAATTTAAACAAACTAAATAAAAAAGTGGCTACATACGAGTATTTGCAAGAATACATTGTTTTTTTATGTTAAAAGTGTACAATCGAAATAAATTTATTAAAAATATATCTTAACTAGCGTATGAGGAATATCAGGAATTGTTTAAAAACTTTATAATTTTTAACTTACCTAATTCTCATGAACTGTGCACGTTAAAAATTCAATATCCATCCACTTTAAAACAACAAGAAACAAAGTCACACTACTCTGCAAACAACAACACAAAGTTCACCACGAAATAAACAGACTAACAACGTTCACTACTTGAAATTCTCATTTGCAACGTTTTCACGTTGAATTGGGGAAAACATTTTCCGGGGGAAGGAATTTTTCGAATTTTCCACCGTTTGATTTATTCAATTTGGAACGCGGCGGTGAATTTAAACGCGTTTATCTGATTGGGTGTCTCGCGCTAGCTGTGTTGATTGGCTATCGGGAGCGAATGTCGATGCTATCAGCTCGGAGGTTTGAAAAAGACTGAAACGTTTCTATGAAAGGGCCGGAGGGACGTGTCTTCCCCTCCTCTTCCCCTAACTCCTCTCTAGAGCCTCCCTCCTAACTCACCCCTCACCCCGCTAGGACCCGAGGATGTTTCCCACCTTCTGGAGTGCGGAAACTTCGTAAGTTTGCGATGAATTCATGATTGTTATGTTGCCTTTAATAAATGATTTTGCTGCACGTTCTCAAGTTTTAATATATTAGTAGAAGAGTTGCAGTCAAGAACGACATATTATCCTGGGAAAATATTGACTTTATAACAGATGTGTGTCATCTGTTTCTTGCATTGGGTATTCCCTGCTAAATAAAATTTCAATAACGACTGGAAAAGTATTATTTTAGTCGTTTTTTAAAAAAATAAATATAACTGACTAAGTAACGCTGTTTCTCCGAGAGGGTGGGCAGAGAGGGCGGAGCACCAAACAACTAGGACTTTTTCACATTGACTTCACACAAGAGGCCCTGATAAAAATATTTACTCCAGTGCCTATGCCATCTTTGAATGTACTGTGTGGATGGTCTTTTTGAGGAGAGGAATAAGTGAAAATGGGTCTCGAAGACAATCGTGTTGTGATAGGGAGGAAACACAGAGACCGGCAAATCGTTCCACAATTGAGCTGTTGAACTCAAGGACCCGATCTCACAAATATCAACCATGTACCTACATATGTTGGGCGCGCGTTTATGCACGGGTGCCGAAGGGTCATGAATCCAGTTCCGTTTCTTGGCATACACTTATTGCTTCATTCACATTCGTACATCGTCGTATACATACTCTTCTGTTAGTTTTACTCTTGAAATGACCCGAATCGTAAATATACTTGATTCTCTCGATCGTTCCATGTCTTCTTCTTATAACGTACGAATTTGATATCATATCTTTTCCATAAACTATTTTCTTCGTTCATCCACTCCATATATGCATTATCTAAGCGCTTCTTATTACTCTTTACGCTTACATCATCCTTGCATTCTTTGCGGATCTCCACATTTCCCTCCTCAAGGCTCTCAATTTTTTCTGCATTAAATTTTCTATTATTCTATTTCTGCCAGTTCAATGCCTTACTGCCATACATCAGGGTTGGTAATAGCACTCAATCGTGGACTGCTAGTTTCGCCACTTAGGACAATTTTTTGTTAACGCCAACCGTGTTAAACGTTTACTGTGTTCACAAATTGATATAACATTGAAACATTTTATTAATAATTTATTTATTCCAATTGAAAATTGTTGTAATATAGTTCCATCTTCAAATTTTCTTATTAAAACCAGTTTCAACAACAGTGTAAGATTATTATTATCATTTTCAATTTAGGGGGCGGTCATGGGTACCGCAGCCCCGGGAACTATTTATTATAACCAACACTCCAATCGTAGGTCACCCCAAGTGTTTCGCTTTTGGTGATTTACCGGGGTGCCCGTGTTCAGTAAGGATGAGGTTTGCCTTTGTTTTGGCGATCTTAGGTCTTGGCGGTGAACGCGTTTGCTCCCCTACAGAGGCAGGCCGGGTCAGGAGGGACCATTTGGGTAGACCTTAGAAATCTCCATTCGAACTCTCTCTACCCATCGACTTTCACCGCAGTGGGAGGGATGGATTCATACGTCTGATTCCTAAACACCCCTCATTATTTTTCCTTCCCAGAACTTCTTCTGCTTGCCTTTTCCTAAAAAGACTCTTCACACAGCATCCCCAAAATAGGCCCGGAGAGATTTTTTTCCTTAATGCTTCCTATTTGGAGCTAATGTAAAAAAAATCATTATGTTGTGTTTTATAAGAGTCATCTTTTGTTGGTTGACAATATGTAAATCACACTTTCTGAATGACTATGACTGAATGACTATGACTAAAATTGAAAAAAAATCCAGTCAAGTGACATGGCATTGTTCTTAGATTTTTAAATTATTTATTTATTTAAACACCATAAAAGGCTTTTAAGAGTACATTAAGTGATACCTAAGTTTACAATGATACACATAAGAGAAACAGATTATGAACAAAATACGCACTCGGGAATAATATCGAAATATATCTCAAAAAATAACATTAAATTTATCTATTCATACATACTTACATAAGATTATTTGCATTCGTTAAATTCTAGGAATTTTGTATTGGGATTATTATTACCTTCAAATTTATATTTGTTTGAAATGGCTGGGAATTAATTATCAAGGCTGTCAGTTAGAGATTTATTATTATATAAGATTATACATTTTTTGGCCAACACTCTTCTGTCTAATAGTTATGATATCTGAAGTAAGTGCTTTAGATACTATAATTAATAGTAAAATTGGAAATAAAAGCCATTATTATTATTTTAAGTGAGAATAATCTTTTTAGTCGACGTTTTTCAAGGCATCGTGGGCTTCAAGTATACACATCCACTTGATTATTCACTAGTAGTAGTGCGATGCCAATCAGCCACAAAGGAAATTGCTCCCCTTGATTGCCAGCGGAATTAAAGGGACTATACATATATACATTGATTCACCCAAATATTCTCTGTCTGCTCAGGAGATATCGTAGTCTCGACACGTGTCCGATTGTTTTTCCGAGTGATTAGCCAATCGTGAAGTAATTTACACCAGGTAATTTGGTAAATTATTTCAGAAAAACCTAAGTGGGTTTTTTAAGTGGACAGCATTATAATGGCGAAACACAACACAAGCATTTTTAAATCTCGAGCCTTGTATGTGGTCTGATTTCAAGATGAAACTTATTGTGTTCGTTTAAAACAATGTTCTTTTACTTCGTAAATTAATAAATTATATTCATGTAAAAATGTGGTGTCCCTTAAGATGATAGACTTCGCTTCTCGGCCCATACAAAAAGGACGCCCGGGAAAAAACACATGAATATATTGCACAAAATGAATATATTTTTTTTATACTGCCTTCTAGAGGGTGAAAACTATGTCGGTATGTTTTCGAATTTTTGATGCGTTTCGTATTAACGTAAACATTCACAAACATGTACGATTTATCAAAAAATATTATTTAAGGAAAAAGTGCTGCTAACTCAACTCTCATAAAGAATTATAAAATTATAAAAAGCTACCGACGTAGCTTCTTCTTTCTAAAAAATATATATTTTTTTAAATTTCAATTTCGTGAAAGTTTTGGTGTAGAAAAGTGTATTCTCCATAAACCCCTTTTCGAGCGATTTCTGTAGGTAAATTTGAGCGTTGTCTCATTCGCACATTTCGCATTCGCATGTATTGTAAGTGTGCGTGAGCTTATTGTGAGCGGGACAGAATGACAGACGCGGGTGTTACGCGTATGGTTCAAAGTCTAGCCTCTTAATGATATGATCGATATGTCATATTAAAAATAGCAGTCTCAGGGCCGTAGTTAGGATCTGTAGACCCGAGGCTGCACCTGCCATGCATGCCCTACTGGGGGTCTGTGGGGGTAATCCAAAGGTCCCAGTAAATTTTTGAAAATTAACCCCTAAAAATTTCACTTCTGAACAATTTTTAATCAAAAAGAACTAAAGGCTTATTCAGATATACGCGATATTTACTGCCGCTGTAGGTAGCGAAGAACATCAAGCCGGATTCCAATGGTTATTTGTATGAGTTTTCGTGGCTAGCGCGAAACTAGAACCTCCCCAATTCCGCCTGGTAGAGCGGTATATTTTCGCTTTTGCGAAACAGGCACTATTGCTATCCATTTCAATAATACGATGCTTTTTTTTCAATTGTAATGCACGATTATTCGCGGACGGCACAAAGTGACCGACTTGACAGGCGAAATCTACAACGTTTCACTAACTATAGCAGAAGCGAAATCCGCCTAGGTTTGAAAAGGGAAAATAACGCATACATACAGTGGGTATATGGCCTACACGCGAATAGGCCTTCACACCGTATTTATGATGAAATGATGAGATAAAAATGAAAATTGTTTCAACAGGGTAAAGGGGATGCGTGCAATGCAAAACACGCCATTGGTTTGGTAGTGATATAAGTAGTCGGAGTTTATTTTTTTTTTTACATTGGCTCCACACAGGAGACCCTGAGGAAAAAAATTCGTCAGGGTATATGTCATATTTGAAAATGCTGTGTGAAGGGTCTTTTAAGGGAAAGGAAGAGAGGAAGTCCTGGGAAGAAAAAAGGTTTGAAGGGTGGGTAGGAATCTGGGGACCAATACGTCCCACTGTGGTGCAGTGTAGTGTGTGTGCAGTCGAGACGGTCCGGCTGGAGAGATCAAAAGGTCTCCCACAACCAGTCTCTGCCGACCGCAATGGCCGCATTGGTCGCACAAGTCAAGACTTTGAAAACGAAATAAGTCAAAAATTTGATCTCGATTTACGACCGACTTCAGACCTCCTAGTTTTAATAGTCTAGTCCAAGGCTGCCCAACACACAATCTGGCCCGCGAACGAATTATAAATGGCCCGCGTGAGCAAGTTTAAAAATTCCCGCCATCTTGCAAATTTTTGTAAATCCTTTGACTGAAATAATCAATCTGTAAATAATCAATTACAACTAAAGCACACAATATTGGTGTACAGTTTGGTGGACTTTCTGGTGGAATCCAAAAAAATCACCTATTTTTTTTTAAATTCCACAAAAAGATCCTCCACACAACATCCCTCTTGTGTGGGGATAATAATAAAAAAAAATTCTTCTCATTTTTGAGCGCTTACTCTGGAGCATTAAACACGTGACGTTTCGATGCTAGGTGCTCCTGTACGTGGTACCTTTTCACGGAGACGTGTTCGCAAGAGAACAACTGTTGTGACATTCGCGTCCGGGACACATCCGCTCGCAACCCAGCTGTTGTGACGTCCGCTCGCAACCCAACTGTTTTATTTATTTATTTATTCTTAATACATTTATATTACAAAGGTATAGTATATTGTCCCCCGCGTTAGGAGTTCACCTGTGTTGTAGAGGACGTTTTTCAATTGTAAATTATAATTTGTACATAGTAAAACAAACAGTAGGCTAAGTTACAGTATATAAAAAGAGAAACAATAAAATATAAAAGTTAAAATAGAAAACCGATTTCTACATAGTTTCAAAAAAATAGATGTATCTTGTTAGTTATGAGTGTGGTAACAAAATTATAAATTTAGATTTATAAGGATTGTAGCCAGTTCCATGTGTGTTTTTTGCATTCTGTAAGATTAGATTTTTTAAATATTGTATTGGAAGCAGTGGCGGCTCGTGACTTTTGGTGAGCTAGAGTGCTAATATTAACAAAAATGGCATTATTGATGTCGTTGTAACAGAAAAATATTTTTTATTTTTTTTTCGAAAATTTGTTTTTTGTATGAATATTTTCAGGAAATCTGTGCGGCGCACGGCACAACTGAAATTTCCCGAAAAACTTCATGCAAAAAATAAGTTTTCGAAAAAAAAAATATAAATATTTTTCGGCTATAACGACATCAATAATGCCATTTTTGTTAATATTAGCACGTTAGCTCACCAAAAGTCACGAGCCGCCACTGATTGGAAGTAAATTATATAGTGTTATAGCCTTGTATTTGAAGTGTTTTTGTCCAAAGGATGTGTTTGTTTTTGGTATTTGTAGTTGGTGTGCATGTTTTGTTCTAGTATTGCGAGAATGCGAGAATTGTGACGTCCGCTCGCAAACCAACTGTCGTGACGTCCGCTCGCAACCAATTGTTGTGACATCCGCGTACAAAGAATTAAATCCACGCACTATACAGGGCGTCCGGGGATAGAGTGCATTAACTTCGGGTGGTGATTCTACATGGTAGTAGGAGTAAAATAGATTAATACCTTTTTTCGAAATTTCTTATTTTTTTTCCTCATACAAAAAGACGTATCTATTAAAAATCCTTAGTGTAAGGTACAAACTTACCCGATAAATTTGCTGTGAGTCAGCCGGGCGCGTTGTGGCGACCTTGGTTTTGATTGGCGCGTATCGTCCACGGAGAAAAATGAACTGTTAAAAACGGGACTGAAGTTCTTACGAACAAATTAACAGTGATTCAATGTTTATTGGCGGTAAAATACGTACGAAATTACGTATAGATTCCAACAAATTATTCTTAATGTTCCCGCCAATAAACATTGAAACCCTGTTAATTTGTTCGTAAAAACTTCAGTCCCGTTTGTAACCGTTTTTACTATTAAAATGATCGTTTTTTCTATTAAAATGTTCGTTTTTTCTATTAAACTGATCGTTTTAGAATCACCTACAGAAGTTTACTTTACACTTTACCCCCGGACACCTGTATATCCGCACCAGTCCCTTTTGCATGAGCGACACGGACGCTAATCTTTCCGTGTAATGTAGCCACTACACTACCTGTAATATCAGGAGTGCTCCTTGGGAGCGTGACACTTGACACTATCGCACCTGGCCACTCCACGCTTCACACTTCACACTTCACACTCCTCACCACTTCTGGCCCGAGGCAGCGGGCGGCGAGACTTGACAATCAAATAGATAACGGGACAGTAAAAGTGCAGGTTTTAACGATAAGAGACAGACGGAGCTTGCTAAAATGGAACCGTTACGTTTATGTGTAAAGTTACTAGTATTTTTTTTGTTTTGAAGAGGTTTATTGCATTTATTTAATGAAAGTAAAATATGCAAGGGAAATATTCTCTGTAAAACAAAATGGAAGAAATTGTTACCTATTAAACGCCCAAGAAACACACAAAAATAGTATCAAACCCTTATTAACTTTTAACTTAATGGGTAAAACCTCAAATTGGAATGTTTAATAACTGTAGACAATATTAGCGATTCTTTATTGAAAACTTGAAACAAAAAAATCGCAAAAAACATATAGGAATTCTAATATGTGACCGTTTTTTCTGATTTCTCTATTTCAAATTTTGTCTTTAGTACCTAATCAAACCCTTATTTTTTTTAAATCATATAACTTATGAGGAACGGCTGCGCGATTTTTGAAAATATACAAGAAAACTGATTTTGGTAAAATTTCTTGTACGAATGTAGCTATTTTATTCAATTGTGTTTTAAATTATAAATTACTAGCTGATACCCGGCATGCGTTGGAATGCTAATTAAATAAATAAATTGTTTCTCCCTTCGTGTCATTTCCCGTTCGTCCCCGTTCCCCTTCCGACTCATCTGCATCTTTCCCTCCCGCGTTTCCTTCCCCTCCTGCGTTCGCTTTTCCCCTTCCCGCGTTCCCTCTCCCTTCTCCCGTTCTCCCCTTTCTCGCGATCCCCCCCCCCCCTCTCAAGCATTCCGCATCCACCTTCTTCGCCTTCCGCTCTCCCTCGTCCCCTCTCCCACGAAGCCCCCCTCCTTAATTCCTCAACCGACCCTCCCGCATTCCCCTCCCCCCAGCCTTTTTTCCCTGTCGCCTACCTCCATAAAATACACCCATTTTTTTATGCAGATTTCACTCACCAGTATATATATATATATATATATATATATATATATATATATAGAAGTATTCGCGGGCATGTTCACAACAATAAAAAAAATAGGAAAGTATAGGAAGTATAGGAAGTATAGGAAATTTTTGTTATTTATTTTTTAGGGTGTTATGCCGTGTTACGCTATCTCCTTCTTTAGCCAATGTTTCGGACAACGTTACAGTGTCCATCATCAGAGCAGATGTGTTAGGCAGGTGGCAGGGCAGATTGTTATAGTATAGGAAATAATTGTATAACCCCTGAGCTCACAATCATATAACCATCCCGGGTATGCGCACACCATATTCCCAAAGTTTCATCGCAATCGGATGAACGGTATGGCCGCGCATAAGGTACGAATAAACAAACAAACATTATTTTTTATATTATAGATGGGACATCAAAGAATTCCATTTTTCATAATTTTAGAGGCAAATTTGGCAATTTTTTTAACACACGTTTTTTAAATAATTTACTTTATAACCCTCCATAATTTTCTGGGCAATGGAAGTATATATTATATAAGCTAGCTAGTTCCTGAATTTCCGGACAGAAAAAAAATCCCGACTTCTAGTAATATGGTATTAGTGGAAACAGGTCTACATGCGAAAGATTTACGTATCGAAAAATAAATAGGTAATGCATCATTCACATTATACATAAATTAATTTTTAATAAAAAAAAATTGTTTCTACTAATATTGTATCTATTGGTATTGTAAAAGTGTTATTTTTCTGTAAAAAATGTTTGCAAATAGATTAAAATTATTTTCTCTAATCGTATTCCTTTTGTCTGCTCAAATTTTCCTTCAGTAAATTCAAAATAACTGAAATATATTATAGGAAAATTCCTGAGAAGTTGCAAAAGCTGACAGCAAATCGTGTAATCCATCTCTTCGTCGGAAGACTTGGTGCCCGTATTCCAGTCCTCAAAGGGAATGCCACTCAAAAGCTTCGCGTGGTAATTATTTTTCATTCTCTATTATTCACCGTGCCGGGCGGCTCTTTGCCAGGAATTGCGCTGAGGAAGGTCTGCGATATGTTTTTAATAATAAATACATATCCATTGTCCTTGATAAATATCTCGTTGTTGTTCCATAAGAGGAATCTACCTAACGAACTTTCCAATGAAATAAGTCAAATATTTGACGATCTGTTGAATCGTTTTTAAATATAATGAATTCGCTTTTAAATAAACTTTCACAAGGATGGCAGTTTGTCTCTAAAGTTAATTTTGTAGTAAATTCTTAATAATATTGACGATGAAATTATGGGGACAAAGAAAATAAAATGCATTTGTAAATGAAAATATATTAACCAGACAGCACAGTATTAAAATTTGATAAGTGAAAAAATATGGAAACAACGAAAATAACATAAATTTGTAACTGAAAACATATCAACCAGACAGCACAGTATTAAAAATTGATAAGTGAAAAATATGGAAACAACGAAAATAACATAAATTTGTAACTGAATACATATCAACCAGACAGCACAGTATTAAAATTTGATAAGTTAAAAATTATGGGAACAAAGAAAATAACATAAATTTGTAACTGAAAACATATCAACCAGACAGCACAGTATTAAAATTTGATAAGTGAAAAGTTATGGGAACAAAGAAAATAATATACATACATTTAAAACTAATTATATGTAATTTCTTAAGCATTTAGGAATTCGCTTTCATTTATCATACTCACAATTCTGTAAATAGATATTGCACCCGAGTCCCAACATCCCGGAGCCAGTGGATCTATGATCCCTAATTGATGTGATCCCAACTGGAATGTGTTGTGAGGCTCATGAGACTGAAAGGTGAGAGGAAGAGGTGGAAAGATGAAGGTTAGAAAACTCCTGGCTATCAAATTAGAAAGTAGGTAGATAGGTACTCCTTGAAGTATTGTGATAAAGCTTTCATTCTTTGTAATTGTTTTATTTTAAAATGTACACATTGCCATTTACATACTTATATGTGGTTGCGGAAATAAATGCATATTTTCTCAAACTAGCTTAAACGAACTCTGACAGTTTGACATCAAAAGCAATATTTACTGGAAGTTGAATCTCTTTTTGCACAAGTACGGTATCTCCGTTAGCTCGTGGCTTTTTTACATTAACTCTTTAGTAAAATAATTTCCCTCAAGGCCGATGTCATATTTAAAGATGCTGTGTGGAGAGTCTTTTTGAGGAGAGGAAGGAGTGCATGTAGGAAACCCAAAGGCCGGCAAATCGTTACGCAGCCGGGCTGTTAAACTCAAGAACGAGTCGTAGAAGGCACCCGTTCTCGTGTGACAAATGACAACCATGTAGATATGTTGGGCACGCGTTTGGCGTGTTTCCTGACTACGCACCGTGGCCGAAGGGATCAATGTCACTAGTTCCCAAAAGTATCTTCTATTTTACAGCACACCTACTGTGCTCTAGAGATTGAAATACATTTGTTACGACAGGTGAATATATCAAACTGATGTGTTTCTGCACAGAGTCTTGGGGTTTTTTTTAGGTATTTTGGGGCTCCATACCAGAAGTGGTTGTCAAATTCATCCGTAGGGCTCTAAAACGATTTGTAGAGGGTTATCAGTTGTATATTGTCAAATACTAGATTCAACGGACACTTACGGCCGGACCCCAAAATAAATATTAGGTCCTTACATATGAAATTGGCGTTTTGCCATACTGGTAACTTTGGTCTCAAATATCTTCTCTTTGGTTAAGAATTTCAAATTCAAATTTATACAGCTATTTACTCATGTATTTGTGTTTCGAAAATTTTAATTAATTTGTTTTTTCCTTAATTGTTTTTTTCTTTGCGTCACTTAGTTTACAAAATGGAAAACTTGAAATATCGCGTTATTTACGAGTACGAGTTCCACCGTGGCACGAGTGCTGCAGAAACGGCTCGAAGGATTAATGATGTGTATGGCGACGGTGCCGCAAAATAAAACACAGTGCTTTTTTGGTTCCAACGTTTTCGTTCTGGAAATTTCGACCTGCAGAACAAGCCCCGTGGACGGCCGGAGACCAAAGTTGATAATGAAGAATTGAAGGCTATTGTGGAAGCGGATCCATCGCAAACCACGTCCGAGTTAGCTGCAGGCTGCGGTGTTAGTGATAAAACTGTTTTAATCTACTTGAAACAAATTAGGAAGGTGAAAAAGCTTGAAAGGTGGGTACCTCACCAATTGTGTGAATCAAATCAACAAACGCGCGTTGACTGCTGCGTTGCATCACTCAACTGGCACAATAATGAAGGGATTTTAAATCGAATCATAACCTTTGATGAAAAGTGGATCCTGTACAATAATCGGAAGCGCTCATCGCAATGACTGAACCCTGACGAACCAGCCAAACCATGCCCCAAGCGAAAATTGACTCCAAAAAAGTTACTTGTGAGCGTTTGGTGACGCCAAGAAAAAAACAATTAAGGAAAAAACAAATGAATTATAACTTTCGAAACACAAATACATGAGTAAATAGCTGAATAATTTTGAATTTGGAATTCCTAACCAAAGAGAAGATATTTGAAATCAAAGTTGCCAGTACGGCGTAACGCCAATTTCATAAGTAAGGATCTAATATTTTCTGAAGGCTTAATATCTTTATGCACAAGTCCGTTATCTCCGGTTATCTCGCGATAATAAATATATCGTGTAAAAATCACAATATTTTTATTCTAAATATAAGCAAAACGTTCGGAACAAAACAAATAAATTCCAACTTCGTGACCTTTTAAACCCGCAACCTTTCCTAACTAAGCCGACCTAACCTGCCCTTATATTAGACGGTCTTACTTCAACAAAGCATTTTTGTTTGGATCAACTAACCCCACTGTAAAAGTGATTACAACCAACTGTGTGACTGTACAGAGGCTATATTTTTGTGCACGCGTGTGGAAAGTTAGCTGTCCGAAAGTAAAAAAAAAACAGTTCTTACTTATTAGCATCTGTTAGTAGCAATAAATTGATAAGAAAATGTATTAACCCCATGGGTCTCGGCAATATAATCATATCATGTTAGTTATGAAACCTGTCAGATTAAAGATTCATTTTGAAAACAGCGCAGACCCACGAAAAATCGCAGGATATAAAATTCAAATAAAAGAAACAATTTTTCTAATTAAAAATATAATCTTTTTTTTAATTGATAAACCAATGTTTTTTAAGACGAGATTTTTTTTATGCATAGCACAAAGGGTAACAATTATTATAATGTATCTTTCCTCGGGAGATTTTTTCAATATGGATGAGTGTTCAGGCTAATAATTATTGCAAAGATTAAATAACAAGATATAATAATGTAATGAAATAACAAGATATAAAAATAAAAGATGAAATAACAAGAAATAACAAGACAAAGAAAAATAATACAAGATAATGGTTGCAACTGGGACTCGAACCCAGAACCTCACGTCTAACCGGGACATACGCATTAACCAATTTTTGCCATTCCACCCTATTATGAGACTGTCGTATTTGTCAAATACATATTTCAAATTTCAGAATTAGCAATATTATCTTCGACTAATGTTTTTTTTCCAAATTATTGGCATCTACCTTTTTCAGGAATATAATATAATATAGTAAAATCAATATAATATTTTTTTTTTTTTTTTATTATTTATTAACCAAAAAATACATGTTATGTACATTCTTTTAGGTATATGCCACCTCACTAGGCTGAGCCTGTTCCGAGGTGGCAGACAAATATAAAATAATCATTTAAAAATTCTCAGGGCCGAATATCTAACCCCGATCAAATAATTGGGGGGCATCAATCAATTAATTATTTTTTATTCTGTAAAAACTGTTTTCGTTCTTAAAAACCAAGAATTATTTACTTTTGAAATTTGAAATGTTTGATCATATACAAATATATATTATTGTAGAGTATTGATTATTCGTGTAGTTTCAGCTTCCTTCAGTAGATGTCGATAGCGTAGTTAGTAATACGAAGTTCGGCTATATCTCAACATTTTCTATATTTGAGCAGAGTTATTTGTGAGGAATAGAATTAACCTACATTACGTTGCAATGCAGTTATTATACAGTTCCACTCACATTTATACTATTTATTTTTGAATTTCAATCTTTTTTCAGAATGCTTGTGCACTTCAAATAGCCATTCTGTATTGTATTGATTATTCACGTTCCTTTAGCTTCCTTCGGTAGATGTTGATAGCATAATTAGTAATACGAAGTTTCGCTATACTCCAACAGAGGGCAGTTGAGTATGATATCAAAAGAGTACCATCTATCGTCGTTCGTGTGTTAGGTAGGGTTAAGATGATTTCGGCAGACATCGGTGAGATTAGGCGGGCTCCTCCAGTCTGCTTGCAGCAGCGGTAGGACTGTGATAAACCTACTTTAGTAAAGACGTCTGTCCAGTTTAATATTCACTGTAATATTTAAGATAACTTTGTAAATCGACTAGTAATCACACAAATCTGTAACTTATTTGGCAGATATCCAACACATCTTAATTGTAAATTAAGATACACTGCAATTATTATACAACATTTATTATGTCATTATTAGGTACAATTGGTAAACTTTTAAATGCAAAAAATAATTTTGGTATATCTCTTTCTGAAACTGTTTACATCATATGTCTGACCATAATATAAAAAAAAAGATAGAACGAGCTTTTTAAGGATGTGAGGACGTGTCATTTAGTGACAGAAATAGCACAACGCGACTCAACGTTCATTTGATGTGTGAAGACAAATACGGCACTCCGTGACCCGGTTGGTTAAAATTTTCATAACTATCATTACATTTACATTTTTCAACCATTTCGACCTTACAAATTCACTATTTCGATAATAATTGAATATCGACGAATTTTAAGAAAGTAATTTTCACAATATTAACGATTTTGCATTGTGTTTTTTTAGTAAAGAAAGAAAACTTACCCCGAAGCTTTTCAGCTAAATACGCATCATGATGTGATGTTAAACATTTTAAATGTTTTCTGAAACCCTCATCGCTTTGATGTCACAAACAACTGTTGCGATTGTTAATTTAAAGGCTTCAGGAGAATACATTTTGTGCCAACTTGAACAGCTCATTTAAGTGTTGTCATTTGTTAAGACAACATGTTGTAAACAAACATTGTAAGATGTAGAACAAACAAATGGTTTTCATTGAAATAAAATAAGAAAGGCTGGTCTTTGCGATGCATCTTAATCACAAGGCATAAAGTCACTTTATGTTTCTCATTAAAATGTTGCCATCAACATTTTTTTCTCGCTTCAATTTCTTGTTCGCCGACTGTTTTTAGTTATATCTAATGTAGCCATATTTTAAAGATAAGACTCTAAGGTGTTTTTTTTTCGATTATCTTTATATACAAATGTATGTTTCTTTGTTTATCCCTTATTATTTCCTATACCATTCATCCGATTGCGATGAAGCTTTAAGGAGTTGATGTGCTAAGTTTTCTATGTATACTCGTGAGCTCTGGCGTTATGAAATTTTGTACAAAAAATTGGAATATATGGCACGCGACTTGTTTGAAAGTGTGTATATTTCATATAGTTTAGAAACTATTTATTTCTTTAATTGGCATGGTGATTTTTTGTGCGCACGCCCGCATAGTTTTCTATGTGTACTGGTCAGCTCTGGCGTTATGTAATTATTTCCTACACCTATACCATTCATCGGATTGAGATGAAACTTTGACGATTTGTTTTGCACACGCCAGCGAGGGTTTCTCTGACTGTATGAAATTTGTAAAAAAAAATATCATTAGGTAAGCAAGTTCTTGAGAAGAACGTGTGTATTTCAACGGGAACGAAGGAGGGGGGGGTTTGCGAGAAGGAGGAAGAGGGAGAGGGGGAGGCGGATAAGGAGAAAGGGTACCGCGAGATAAGGAGGGGTTATGAATCTTTAGAGCACAGCCGTCGGTCGGGTGGGAATGCTGTCCTTGTTCTACCGGCATTTCAATGGAAAATGCTTCCAGGAACTAGCGTCATTGATTCCTTCGGAACCTGTATACAGTCTAGAAACACGCCAAATGCCCGCCCAACCATTTGACATTTATTATATATGAACGGGTCGTTTCTACGACATTACATTGAAAAAATTACATTTAATGTTAAAATAAAGCAGTTTAAAACAACTTTATGTGTTTATTATGCTCTTCAAATATAATATTACACTGTTCTTTATAAACTCGTATATTAATACATATGTTAGAAAACAACCACTAATGTTCACATTTAAAAAAAAAAAAAAAATTGTTTTATTTAAATTTAATAATTTTTTTAATAAGATAATGTGTCTTTACTGTGGGATACCATATACTATACATATCAATGCATGCAGACCTGTTTTCTTATAAGATGATAAGATCTACCTTGAAGGTTGTTATTTCATTGAGAATTTACTCTGCCCTATCTGAATGTCAACCAAGTTGACGGAGTAAAGCAAATTTGACTGAAGAAGCAAATAATCAACACAAGTGAGCTCTTGTGTAATACAAATGTTTTTAGCATTTCGCGTGATTTGACTAATAAGCCCAATAATTTTCACGTTTTGTTTTTAGTTCCTTCTGAAACACGTATTTTTATGGATTTTTGGCAATGTTTATGACAGTTTTGCTTCTAAGTTCGCAAGTCTATGTTCAAACTTAGGATGGGTGTCCAGGTTCAAGGAGCGAGGTTTGTCCGGGTCTTGGCAGCAGTAGCAGCTGCCCGCCTACTGCGAGGGAGGCCGGAATGGGAGAGACTCATTGAGGGAGAACTTTTGACTTCTCCAGCAGGACTCTCCCGGAAGCGTGTTTCCAAAGGCTATACCAGTTCAGACACGGCGGTGATTCAGACAAGGCATTCGCAGCTCTGTCTTCGCGTACACTAGTCTATATTAATGTAGACTAGTTTACGCGATTTAATTACGAATCAAAATGTGCTGTTACTGTATTAACTTTTGGGAATATAATGCAAGCTATGTATTCTATATTACTTTAATACAATATATACACATTAAATGCACCGATAGACGCTACACCATACTTACGTTCGTCACCGTTACAGAAATGCAAAGCGTAGACAGAGTAGCGAATGCCTTGTCTGAATCGCCGCCGTGTCTGAACCGGTATAGGATTTGGAAATACGCCTCCCGGAACATCGCCTTGCCCCGCAGTGGGAGATATGGGTTCATGCGTCCTTAACTGCTGGACACACTGACCCCCCCGATTCCTACCCACACCTTTTCCTTCCCAGAACATCATCTCCTTCCTTTCCTATATTATTGTATATATATAGGAAATTAAGTAAATTTAGTAATTCCTCAAAATACCCTCCGCATAACATCCTTAAAGATGACATAGGCCCTGAGGGGAATTATTTTCCTCAGGGCCTCCCGTGTGCGATGATGTTGAAAAAATATTTTAGCAATACGTTTGACGACCTCGCGTTGAGATCCTCCACCGCGAATCCGATGGTTTATTTAAGGCATGTGTTGTGTGACATAATAAAATAACAACATGCAAAAATAAAAATATTTTCTGTCAATTTGTAATGAGCTGAAAGCTTAAGAACATAATCGTTGTCTTCTTCTACGGACCACACATTGTTAAAATAATTTGAATCATTCATCAAATTTCTAAGTTAATACAGAAGTTCTGTGAAAGTCCTATTTAAGTTCTGATACTATCCAATAATTTAAAAACATCCTGCCCATGATAAAATAATAATGGAACTTGAACAGAACTTACACAGAAGTTGAGTATTAACTTTGAAATTTTTATGGTAGTTCAAATTTTGTGTTTAATAGTTCAAATTCTTCAGTCCGTTTTAGCTTTTGAACAAATTGTGATTGGCAGAAAATGACAACTATCATAATGTTAAGCTTATCATTACCATAAGATAGATAGCTGACACGCACCTAGTATCGGTGTATAACAGAAACCTTTCAAATGCCAAAAAAAAAAATACGGCGTTGAATTGCCATGTGATGAAAATGTTACATTTGAATTTCTGCAAAACAACTGGGCCTTCTTAGTATCTCAAGATCTACACTATTCAAAATCAAAACGTTGCCTGAAATAGCCATGTCTAAATAGCCAGATGCTTATGAACTTTCATCTTCCCATTTCTTTCCCCTCCCCACTCGCTTCAACCTCACAACATACACCATTTGGAGATGTCAGAGAACCATTGGCTCCGGACAGTTGAATTTCTGTATTCACGTCACAAATATAAAAAACTTTAAATGACACTTGCCGTATTTTATTTCGTGGGTTTAAGAAGAGTGTTAAAATCGATCTCTTATTCCATTCAGATATTTATTTATAAGAAGCTTCTTCCCGCGACTTCATCTGCGCAGGATTAGTACTTCTATTAGCCAATTTTCTTTTCCTAGGTCCCATCTATATTTATACCAAAATTCTTAACCTATTTATTTAAAATATCTATAATTCTTGATTCTATTCAAAGTATTATATTTAAATTCACTAATTTTCTAAAATAGAATTTTGATTTAAATGAACTTTGATTATTTTGCAAAATGTCAGTCTCAAATTTTGACATTTTCTATTAAACAATAATTATTATTTGTAATATATTGAAAATAGCTAATTTTATAAAGCCTATGAGTTATTCTGACGTATGAGCTATATTAGTATAAAGTTTCATTAAAATCCACTCAGTAGTTTTTGCGTGAAAGAGTAACAAACACACATACATCCATACACACTTTCGCGTTTATAATATTAGTAAGATATGTATTTAAAAAGAAAAATTCAATATTACACCATTTTGTTTTTCAAATAATTCCAATGTTTTAGAAAATTGTGTTCCTATGCCACCGAAATTTTAATCACAGCAAAAACTTACGTATTTTATACATCTATTTAATAATATTTGCGAGACAAATTTAATAACCAATTTTGTAAAACTATTGCTCTTAAAATTTATTTCATTAATCAAATTTGATAATGGCCTCTGAGAAAGAAATACACTGTAAGTATTCATTGTTAATATTTATAATAGAAAAGCCATACACTTGTGAAGTTTCTCACAATTTCTTAGAAATATGTAATCATTATACAAGAATATTGAATGTTTGAAAAGGGCAAAGTATTATCAAATTTGTAACATTTTTTAAAGAGCTTTTGTGGAAGTAATTAAAGCAATATTCCAATATTCTATCATTTTGGAAGTAATGAGAACGTCGCCACGGGAACCATTTATTGGAAAATCAACATCTCTGCAATAATAATACAATAAAATAAAACTTATTTCTAGACATTTTGTTTTTTATTTATTTATTTATACTGGGTTTTACAGATGTTCTCACTTGAGTGAGAACAATCCAGTTATAAAACTCAGTTAACCCATTCAGACCCCTTGAGCACAATTATGCACACTAACTTCAAAGCATAATATAAGGAATAATTTTATGTATTTTAAATGTTCCGCCTGTTTGTATTAAACAAGCAACATTGTCTCTACCTAAAAATTTAACCAGTGGAGTTATCTTACCCGCAAAAGTTATAAATATTGGTTGTTTCGAAAAGTGCGATGAACCGTTTGACAGGAGTGCTGGTAGGTACATTTTGTTTTCATTGTTTTTATTAAAATTTCAAAATTATTTCATAAAAGAAGTACGCAGAAGCAATTCTAAAATATTAATAACTATTAAGTATAAATTGAAAATGTAAATAGTTAAATAAATAAGCATATGGAAGTGTTTGAATTTTGATGTGCAGAATTATGCACAATCAGTCTCTATGACACCTTTACATGATTTATACAAAATGTTGTACACCTTTCTTTGTGATTTGGAAAACTTACGTTATGTTGTTAATTTTAGGAAAAATGTATAACTCTATGAACAAAGAAGATTTGGAGGTGATTTTAGGATTATTGGAGAATTATTCTGACTCAGACCTTAGTGATGATGATAATTTTGACGTAGAAGCTGAACGTTTGGAGGCGAGTTCTTTGGAACGTGAACCTTCGACTTCTACAAACAAGAATAGGTGCAGATAAAATTTCTCCAGATGCTATCAGAGGCATTATGAAGATATTGCATTTTAAAAAGATGAACCATTGGATATCAAGGAAACAAAATAATATAAAAGGGCGAAGGAGAATTTTTTTTTTTTACATATTTTCTAAAAAAAGTTGCATTGCATGTTACTTTTGAAAATGGGGAGGACAACTATATTGGGCCTGCAATGCATTATTTTTTAGGTATATTAATGAAAGTGAACTAGAAAAAATGGCAGAATAAACAGACATTTATGCCCTGTAAATTGGCAAACGTAATTGCCAACGAAATTAAATCACTTATCAGGCTGCATATACGTATTAGACCTTAATTTTTCCAACAGTTCAATTGTGTTGGAAAAGGCTCTTGGTGCAAATTTATTTCTGGATACGATGATCTGGGACAGGTTTTTTCAACAATAACAATCTGAATTTAGTATATAGATAATTTGGAAATAACACACTCGTTTTGCGATAAACTTGCAAAAGTGCATCATTGCATTGGCATGTTAAACAGAACACGTTTCTGGAATTAAAGCCAAATATTGTGTATCGATGAACAAATGGTGCCTTCCAGAGAAAAGAAGGAAGATGAGCCTTGCAGAACCATTAGTAAAGACGGGTAAAAATAAAGCATTTAAAAGATAGTCCGGACGTCCAAAATATCCAGATACGAGGGAAACTCCACCAAAAGAAAAAAAGTTAGCGAAGAAGTTCGACCTAACGCAGATGTTCGACATGATAAGGTTGGCCATATGCCCCATCTTGACCAAAGAAAGCGATGTAAAAAAAACTCTCGCAATCAAAAAACTATTTTTTTATGATAAATGCAAAATTCATTTATGTATAAAAAGGAACAAAATTTCATATCATGGAAATACTTAAAATAATCTTCAAATATTTAGGTTCGCCACTGTTCATAAGAATTTCTATATTTCATTAATAAACGTAGAAAATTTTCTATTCAAAACCGATGCAACAACTTTCTCCTTTCAGTGACTTGTGACCGTTGAGACCTGTTGGGCATAATTATGCACATGTTCAATTTCCTAATAAACAAAACTAAAAAAATATAAAAAAAATATTTTTGTGTTATTAAAACCACAATAAAGCCTAATCCACTCTTAAATATTTTTTTTCTCCCTTAACAATAATTCAGGTCTGAATGGGTTAATATACAATAACAAAAATCTACAATTAACTACAGATACATTAAATAAATTAAATTAAATATACATACAATTAGGAAAGTAAACATCACAATAAAATTATATACAAGCTCACTCAATTTTTACATTACAATGAGTGGCAAGAGGCATAAAAAGCATTAGAGGCATGCATAAGAGAGACAATAGACACAATATAATTAGTTATAATTTTTTAACAGTGCCAGAAATTATTTTCTGAATCCGTGCAATTTATCGATAAATATATCTACTTCAGCACACTCTATCTTGTTATATAGTCGACACATCTGAGTCAGAGGGATGAAGTAGGCGATATTATTTTTAAATGTATTCAGGTGAAAAATGTTATGGCGTCTTAAACAATGGGAGTTGGGGACATTCATTTCAATATTGCTAAGACATAATGTAGTATCAAGATGGCCGTTAATAATTTTATGTAAACATATTAGATCCGTCAATTGCCTTCTAGTTTTAAGTGTATCAATCTTGAAGTAATCACGACGGGCGTCGTATGATCACATTTCATCATGTAGTCCACATTTGAAGGATAACATTCTGAGCATTTTTTTTTGTACTGATTCTACAATCATTTCATATTTGCAGTAATGTGGATTCCAAATAGTGCTTCCATATTCAAGTTCAATTCTAATTAAGGCATTGTAAAGGGTTAGAATTGATTGAGGATCTTTGAAAGGTTTACATATTCTGTGAATAAATCCCATAATTTTTAATGATTTGCACTTAATGTCGTTAATGTGTACATCAAATATGAATTTAGAATCAAGAATTATTCCTAGATCTCTTATTGAAGACACTTTATTGAGAATAATATTATTAATGACACAGGAAAAATCTTTTATATTTCGATTTCTAGTTAAGTTTAAAATGTTACATTTTTCAACCTTTGAGAGCATATCATTGAGAGTACACCAGTTATTGACGACTTAGCAACAAAAACTTTGTTTTGAAAAGTTTTATTTTTCTATGTACATTTTTACTTAACTCGGGTCCGGGGCATACGTCATTCCTATGTCTACCTACGTTAAATTGTCGTGAAAACAAGCTTATGTGCCCAAGCGGTTAAATTTTATATATCTGCTACCGAACTGATCTGGACGTATCGAAACCGGTAGCAGATATATAACATTTCAGTAACAAATGTACATAGAAAAATAAAACTTTTCAAAACAGAATATCTAGAAATTGTTACATAGTTAATGCCCAAGAAATACAAGAAACTTATTTATATTTTAATTTATTTGACCGTAACCCGTTTCAGCTAGTTAAAGCCATCTTCTGGTATAAATTATTCTTAATCTACGGTTTATATACATAATATATGAGGGAGGGGGGGGGGTCTACGAGGATTTTATTAAATTATATGGATTTTCTTATATTTGTTGCTAAGTCTTTGAATATCGAATTACTTATTATTTTGGGTTATTCCCAGCATGCTTAATTACGTGGGGTTGGTAGCTACTTTAATATTATTTGGGGAATTCCTTACAAGTTATATGAAGCGGTAGTCCAGGAGCAAGGCTTTGGACTCCCATTCCGAAGGTCGCGGGTTCGAACCCGGCGTGCGCAAATGAATTTTGTTTAGCATTAACTAGCGCCGACCCATGAAAAGTCACGGAATAATAATATATTTATGGGATTTGTGAAGCTGAAAGAATTTATAAAATATTTACATTTCGAATAAACACCGTAGTGCCTCCGCTGACGAAGCAACTGAAACCAAAATAAAACCGGCTGGTTGCTACCGCTTCCAACCAAACTTCCATCAAATTTCTATAACGCCCTACCCAATTTTACGATTTCTTTAATTATCTCAGCTTGTTTAACCATAGACGAAGAACAATCAGCTGTCATCGCAGTCATCTGTCGCTATCAAATTGAAAAAATTAGAAAAACCTAGAAAACTGACAACAAAACTAACTAGCAGGGCGAGTCACGAGTCACTGCTTGCGTTGCCATTAACAACGTGTTTTTGAGAAATTGTTTAGTTTGCGGACCATCACATTGACATACATAGGATAGCGAGTTTGGTTGCAAACGGTTTTTTTTTCAGTTTCCTCGTCAGGGGAAGCACTTAGTAAACTCAAAAAATTATCTGTCAAAAAATTAAACAAAAGAAATACACGTTTTAAATGCATAAATTATCAACCTGCTTTACCGCTTGCCTGAATTTTCACACAATCAATTCTAATTTTGAAAATTAAAAGCGCATTGATCGTTAATAATTTCACGCGTCAACTAGATGGAATATTTCCAGCAAGTTCAAAGCATTGCTCATATAAACATACGAAATAAGTATTTGAATTGTAAAATATTTTATATTTGAATCTGTTATTATTATTGATATTAAAATTTTTATTATGCCATTATTAAATACGCTCTCAGCATTTAAAGGAAAGGTAGTACTACTTATGTATATGGATTCTAAGATTGATGAGATTCCTTCACATTTAATATTAAGTTTTCCGAGATAAGGAATATATTAAAAAAAAAACCACCACGATTTTTCTCTCCATTGGCTCCACACGGGAGTTTGCCATCTTTTGGGATTCTGTCTGGAAGGTATTTTTAAGTAAAGGACTCTGCGTAAGAAAAAAATGTAAAGGGTGGGTAGGGATCTGGGGGTCAGTGAATCTAAGTGATAGACAGAGGTCCGGGAGGAGAGGTCGAGGTTAGGTCTCCCTCAACCAATCTTACCCGATCCGGCAGTAGGTGAGTAAACGCATTCGCCACCAAGACCTAGAAAAACCTAACCCCCATGAACCCGGGCACCTCTGCTAAATCACCAAACGTAGCAAAACACTTGGGGTGACCTAAGGTTGTGGTGTTGGTTATCCAATAAATGGTTCCCACACACGCCTCCTAAAATGAATACAATGTAGCATGAAAATTATAGGTCTACCTACCATTTTTGTCGAAAATGGTAACTAAATAATAAAAAAAAAATAGTAAAAATTTTGAATACAATATATAATGACATTATGTTCCCAAACATTTCATTTTTATATAATGCCGATAAATATGTCAAAGAAGGCGAGCAACCCTTTTCACTGTGCAGTAAAATACATTTTTCATGAAATTTTTAGCATAACACATTTTTACACAGGATGTAAAAGAATGAAAAGAATGTTGAAAAACAAATCACTCGGGAGCACCCTCAACCCTTGGAGCTAATAAGGGAAATATTTGATAGGGGAGTGAAGGAATCCCCCAGGAATCCGGTGATTGAGGAGACGCAGGTATATAAATAGTTACCCTTGATAACCTTCATTGAGTGAAGCCTTAAGGCTATTGGGTGCGCAGCCGGTTTCATACAAAACGTAGTTTTGGATTTTAGGCCAAAATACCCAACCAAACTGAAAAATTATTTTTGTAATCAAAAGGTATGTTAAATGTCGACCTCGGATAGGAGCTACTTTATTTATTTTTGCTTTAATTTATAAAATATATGCTATTAAAGATTTTAATATTTTATGATTTTAGAGGCAACTTGGATAACTATTTGCGAGTAAATACAAACATTTAAAAAAATAATTACACTATATTTTAAATTTTGTTTGTTTTCAGAAACAATTTTGATATGTGTAGATAAATTTAAATTACAAATTACCTATTTACATCGAAACAAAAACTTGTCTTTATATATTAAAATTACTACCCAAAGAAACGCTTTTTTAACAGTATTTAAGTTTTTATTTTATTTTTCATTATATTAAAACCAAGGATAAGGCAGATTTTTTTTTATATAATTATAAATAACTCACATAAAAATTCCAAAGAAGCTTCGAAAATAAACCAAAATCGATTTATTTAATTACCTTTACGTCATCATTTAAAAGCAAAAAAAAAGTAGCTCGTATCCGAGATTGTCATTTGACCTACCTTTTTATTGCAATGATAATTTTTCAATTTGGTTGGGTATTTTGGCCTCAAATCCAAAACTACGTTTTGTATGAAAGCGGCCGAACTACCAGCCCCATTTTCATCAGCGGTTTTTTTTTTCAGCGAGATGCGGATAACGCCATATTTATTTTTTATGGAATCTGATGATAATATATGCTAGAGTCGTAGTTTAGTGATTTCTAGAGTTTTTTTTTAAAGTTGGATATAAAATGAAGCAAGTCATCAGTTATGCATTTGTATGATTGTGTGAGAAATGTGAAGATCCATAGAGAGTGCAAGGATGATGGTAAGCGTTATGAGTAAGATTAAAAATGACAACCTGAGATGGTTTGGACATGTAGAGCGAATGGAAGAAGAAAATGGTGTAGGGAGAATATAATATAAAACGTGAATGGTAGGAGAAATCTGGGACGCCTTAGGAAGACATGGCATCATCAAGTGAATCAGATACTTGAGTCGGGCCAAGTTGAGAATCGCAATAATAGAATATAAGACGATGTATGATGTGAAAGAGGAAAAGAGTGTGTGCCAAGACCGAGTTTTATTTTAGTTTATCTCCGCCTATCGCTTCGGGGAAACGGCGTGATGGTTAGTTATTTAGCTAGTTACCTACTTCAGAATTTCGATACCTACATGATAGTAAAATCATAGAAAATATAGGCAGTAAGGTACACATTGATTGAAAATCCGTTGTCAATAGACCTATTGCCTACACATTCCTGGGGCATTCTAATTCTGTTCTACACGTATTTTAATGGAGCCTGGTCTAAGATGCTAGTAGCATTATTACCCGGTGCACCGGTGCACATGCGTGTAACTCGACGGACTCAGGCGGAACACCCGTTCACAGTCGACATTGGCTTCATGAGAACGGGCCTTTTCTTCGACTCGTTTTGTGTAAGTCATATGTGGCAACTGACGTCTGTTTTTCCTCCTTCATGTAATCCCTTCCTATAGCCCCTCCCTAAATCCACCTCAAAACGCTTCCCAACCGGGTGGCGACATCTTTCCCCCCTCTTTACACCGTGCAGACAGGGTCGTTCTTGCGAGGTGGCACATGAAAAAGAAAAAACATTTAGACTACACAGGTACCTATAACAAGTTCCGTTAAACATTTATTTAAAAACGTTGACAATTTTTTTTTTACTTTTTTGAAAAGATTGAAAACCACTTTAATAGATTTATTCTTACCCAGCACGACTTTACATCTAGCAACGAGGTATTTATGTTTGTTGTATCAAGGTTGTATCGCTTTTCATATGCAGAGCAATTTGGAATCACTTCACAGCATGTTAGGCGCGCCCACGTGCCCAGCATCTGAAAGCGTCTGACATTTGCCGCATAAGCGCGAATTGTCATGCTGACGAATTCTTTCGGAACAGACGACCTCCGACCGTTAGTCGTGCGTATTTTCTCCTTCTTGAAGTGTATAATCCACGTGCACAGATGACACGAGTCTTCGAGAGACATTTTAAGAAATTAAATAAATTTAAAAAACATATTAATATTCTCCGCACCACATCATAGATAAGTCAAGAACCTACCCGAAATTTGGTAATTTTCTAAAAATACAACTCCAGGATGCTAGCGGAACTTTGGGACCCCCTATTTGGACACCGCATTATAAGGTTCACTCAGATTCTGTTAAAAAAATACAACACAAATTTTTAAGACTTATATAAATTATAAACTTAATATTCCTATTAAAAATATATACTTTAACTATCTAATAAAAAACATATATAATTAATAAAGCTGTCCCACAAAATATTGGTATCTGATGTCATTTTTCTTTTAAAAATCTTTAATTCCCTTGTTGACAGCACTGATTTCATTTCCTGTTCCTAATACAGACGCATTGACCTAAACATATCTTTCACTGCAATAATCATTTCAATACCAAATCATTTATGAACTCCCTTATACCACGCATACACAGCTTAGGTAACCAAAATGCAGCAGACGTTTCCAAAATCACTGAAAGAACTTACAAAAAAACGATTCACATAAGGCGATCCGCCCACTGAGGCAACTGAAAACTCTCAACTGTCAACTGTCTTTGTATGACAATGTGATGGTTCGCACACTACACAATCACTCAAAAACCCGTTGTCAATGGCAACGTAAGCAGTGACTCGCGACTTGCACTGCTGATTGCCGTGGTCGGCCATTTCTAGTTGCCAGCTGTCAGCCGATTGTTCTTCGTCTATGATTAAACAAGCTTTTTGACCAATCAAGACGTAGAAACCAGCCAGTTTTAGTTTGGTTTCAGTTGCCCCGTCAGCGGAGAGCCTAACATTTGAAAGCAGTTGTTGGTATACATTTTGTTTTCAAAATTGTAAATTTGAATAAATTTAAACAATATTTATATACTGTATAATTTGATTTGTATTGGGCTTTTATGTAAAAAAAAAAGTTTGTTCTGAATTTAAATATTTGTATTGTAAATAAGCTTCTGCCCGCGACTTCGTCTGCGTAGGTCAAGTTTTTTCGAGTAATCTATTTTATTTTCCTAGGTCCCATCTACGTTTATACCAAAATTCTTAACCTATTTATTTAAAATATGTATAATTCTTGATTCGATTCAAAGTATTAGGCGAGTACTTAAAATAAATTCACTAATTAAAATATTTTCCAAAATAGAATTTTGATTTAACAATGACAGCTTTATTTGTATTGTAAATAAGCTTCTGCCCGCGACTTCGTCTGCGTAGGTCAAGTTTTTCGAGTAATCTATTCTCTTTTCCTAGGTCCCATCTACGTTTATACCAAAATTCTTAACCTATTTATTTAAAATATGTATAATTCTTGATTCGATTCAAAGTATTGGGCGAGTACTTAAAATAAATTCACTAATTAAAATATTTTCCAAAATAGAATTTTGATTTAAAAATCACAGCTTTACTAAAAAAAACACTCCGCGGCCGTTCAACGATGTTTTTGTGAATCTTTAGATTTGGCAACGCTGTATTTTACTTGTTTAAATTGTGGTTTTCATAATAATCCGCTAGGTGGTCTGATTGATGCGCCTGCGCATTGCTTTCCCGATGAAAAAAAATAGCCGCGAATGCGAACTCTACGAAAAAAAGTCGGTCGCGAATGTGTGTGTGATAAAGATGATATTTTAGTTAATGATTTCAATCCTTATGAACAATTCGCACTTATATTCATGTACTCAATATATTTACTATTAATTTGTGTTGTTTTTCGTTAGTTTAAGTCGAATTGTGGCACTAAAATCGTGTGTTCTAAATTGAACTGTCAGAAAATGGTTCTATAGGTTATATTCAGAAATAATTTGCATTTTAAGATCTTTATTTTATTATAAATTCTTGAAAGCGATGTTTTTTGGTGACTAAAATGTCAGATACATATTTTAGTAAACGTATCAAAGAAATGAATGTCTTAAGATGTGCAAGCAATGTATTCAAACGTGAGTTTTTTTATTGTAAATTTTTGGGAATGAAAAGCGAATTTCAAGATTTTTTATTGTGTGAAGGAGTAAAAAGTGTGGTGACAGATTTATTTCAAAATCATTAAATAAAAGGACTGTGTTTTTTGAATTTTGAATTTTTCCAAATATTTCAATGTTTTAATAGAAAGTGTTTGGGGTAAGTAAGTTTTTTTTTTCAACTTGATGTTTGAAGCTTAAAATACTACAGTTTTTAAACACTTAAGTATATTTTAGATATGAAAATCTTCAAAGGTAATTAAATTTTGGTTCTAAAATGGTATTTGTTTTTACGACATCTCAAAAAATAAATATATAGGACATTAAAAAAAAAAATTCGAAATTCGATGAAAATTACAAATGGAACAAATATATACAACAGATAAACTACCCTCCTTGGCCGTGTAAGCAATGTACAGATCTTTCCATGAACAATTTTTTGTCAGTTCTTAATTAGTAAGGATTCTTCATACATGGTTGTTTGACCATTGTAAAAATTTTTCAGAAAGTTTATTAGTAAGGCTGGTAAAATACGACGTTGTCAGATCAAAACCATATATTTTGTTTAGTAAGAATTTGAAAAACGAAATGTACAGACTTGCTACAGAAACACCGTTTAACGGCCGCGGAGTGTTTTTTTTTAGTAAGGCTGTCATTGTTTTGCAAAGGTCATTTTCAAATTTTGACGTTTTCTATTAAACAATAATTATTATTTTCAATATATTGAAAATAAATAGCTAGCTTTATAAATTATAGCCTATATGTTATTCTGATGTATGTGGATTTACTAGATGATCATTTTTATGGAAAAGTGTGTGAAAGGGTTTAGTTTTTTCTATGGGAAAAACCAAACCGGACCTCAAAGTCTGGTGCGTAAAAAAATTGGATAATTTTTAGAGCGCCGTTTTTGTGAGAAATCACCTCAAGGGCGCCTTCAACTATTTATAGGACTATCAATCCATATGTCACCCCAAGTGTTTCGCTTCATTTGGTAACTTATCAGAAGTGCCCGGGTGCATGGGGTGAAGTTTGTTCAGATCTTGGCAAAGGATGCATCTACCCACCAACTGTGTGGCAGGCCGGATCGGGGGAGAAGAGTTAAGGCAGACCTTTTAACCTCTCCAGCAGGAATAGATTCATACGTCCGTAACTCCCGGAAACCTATCCTACTAATCCTAGCCAACCCTCATTACTTTTTTATTTTATTTTTCCTTCCTAGAACTACCTACTTCCTTTCTTAAAAAGACATTCGACACAGCTTCCCAAAAACGAAATCAGTCATTTGTGGAGCTAATATATTAAAAAATTATATTTTAACTCATTTCATCGTTATTAGGATTTTCATCATAGGTAACGTTTTATTTTACGAAAAAGTGTGAGAGCCTTTCCGCTGTCCTGGAAAAATAAATGTTACCGTACCGTTGACCACTGGGTCTACCAGACTTAACTATTACGATGTTTATCTTGTTATCTTTTATATCTCTTAGATAGGTTATCTCCCCATGTTTCCCCCACCTTGGGGAAGCCCCATAACGCCTTCACACGCTGAGGCCTTAATTATTATTGCGGGTTAGAATCGTCAAATGAAATTGCATGTCGACTTTAATATGTAATGCAGTCGTATACAGGCATTGAATGTGCGCTTTTATAATTACCCTGACCATCCACGATTACGGAACGGTGACGGCACAAAAAAGCATAAAACATTCATTCTTTATCCTAATAATGCTGCAGCTCTTTCTTACACATTAAATAATGGTAATTAAAAGATGAGTCACAAACGAGTGTCTAGTTATATATTTTATTACGGCTCAGCGACAACGACCTTCAAATATATGCATTAGGCTGCTTCAAAAAGTATAAGTTCGTTAATTCTGTCGGGGCACCCTTAATAATTATAATATTTGGATGACTTGTTAGCGCCGCTTTTGTGAAAAATCACCTTAAGGGCGCTGTACAAATTTCAATGCATTTCTACAATCTTACTTCTAACTACGCACTAGACAAATATAAAAAAACCTATGGCTAAAACAATGGATGCAAATCCACCGGTTCTTTGATCAGCGATACAAAACTATCTGAAAGGTACATATTTAGAGTTACAATATTTACAACATAATATAGATAAAACATTTGAATCACTCTCCTAATAAAGCAGTTGCTTGTGTTTAGGAGAGGACAACTATATATTTTTACATCTATTTAAATTACAAAATTATTATAAAAAAAGAACTATTAGTAATTTTATAAGTAAATTCATCGAAACTAATAAAAATATAGGTAAGTTATAAAATGATACAAAAACAAGAAAATACACATCATATGTCCTGCGTTTTGTGTGGTGTGGGGTGTGTGTCTGTTGTGATGGCTTCAATACTACGTTCGAAAGAAAAAAAAGAGCATCTTCTTTATCGGAAGAGCTCATACAAAATTTTTCCCACCTAAACGAAATTTCAAATCGACTACACTAGCGACCGCTATTGGAAAGGACAGAAAAATCACAATCTGAGAAGGGCTGAGGTAAATAAAGGTGATGACATAATGAAGAGCTCTAAGTTTTCAAATCGATACCACGTTTAAAATTTATCAATATTGAATGTAAGCCGACACTTCAGACCGACCATAAATTTAAAATCCTAGAGCGTGTCGAAGAGAGTTTGTTTAGTAACAAAAAAAACTTACATGGTTTTGAGGAATAAATGGGGTAATTAAGCCCAAATTACCACTACAGAATACAGACGGAGTATTGATAAAACCAATTAAAATTAACGACGTACACAATCTATGCATTAGTGCTATAGACCGAGATTTTTCAAAAGGTAAACAACACACTCAGATTAAAAGTAAATAAGATTTTACTTTTGAGTACACAAAAAATGAAGTCAAACAGGTACGTACTAGACTTTAGAGCTATTTGGAACGCATTAAGAAAATGAATTCTGAATTAATAAGGTGATATTAGTTATTACCAGACAAAGTTTTACGAATATTATATCTGATCATGAAAAGGGACGAAGGATAAAAAATAGTTGTAAACATCTGCAAGGAATGTGGTGAATCAAGAAAATGACAGAAGCAATTTCATGTTACCATGAGAATTAAGCCGAAATACTACTGAATTCAATTTTACCTGCCGCAAATTTTAAACAAAAATAAATGGGAGAGTGCGAGAGTGATAATTATTTCAGATGTAAAGTCACAATTAGCCGAGGAAATTTACCGATTATTAAGGAAAGACCGATTGCAGAATTCTAGTAAAAGTTTAAAGCAAAACTGCATCAAAAGGGTGAGTTACACTTATCGGCCGCCAGACAATGAAATAATTAAACGGACATATTAAGATTGGAGAGAGATAGAGAATCATGAAAAATAACATATCAATGAAAGTTGAAGTTGTCTGAACTCTCAATTATAAAGCTCCCTACGGAAGGCGAGATGTACGTCCTGAGTCCACACCTGGCGTTTTTTTTGGACAAGATATTCGAAGGGCTGGGTACCGGCGAGGGGGCAGTAAGAGTCGGGGTCGAGGGGTCGATAGACGGACTATGGAGAGTGACAACCGTTGATAGTGAAGTTTCTGAATATTTTTGTGTATAAATAATTGGTATCGTTCGTATTTAATTAATCAATATTATAAAAACGAGTGCTTTTGTGACTTCGTGAGGAACAATAGTTCGTGTACATAAATTAATTATTCGGCTTGTTAAAATACTCTATTGAAAATTAGCTGCAGTGAATGACAGTGCGCCGCGGGTGAATTAATTAAATAATAAAATTAATTTGAATTATCAAAACCAAAATTATAACCAAAGTGAATGAAATACTTAGCTTCTGTGAGTTAATAATAACGTAACTTTGTGTTTTAAAAATAGAAGGGAGTGCATCGCGTGAATTGTGATTTGAAATATAAAATTAGTCTAGTCAATAATAACGTACAAATATCATTTTCAAACTTGTACACACAAAATAATAATATCAAAACAACATCAAAATAAATAACCTACATACTAATGTCATCTTCAATCTTCCACAAACCAAAAAAATAATATCAAAACAACATTTAAAGATACACCTACGTACTTAAAATTCCTTCAATGTACGCCGAACAAAAAAATAATAATAATACAAAATTTACCTACAAATACCTACGTAATAATGCCTTGCTCAATCTTTCACAAAAACCAAAAAACAAATAATAATATTAAGTATAATGTATATAAAAATATAAAATACCTATATGGTTATAATTTATCCAATCTTCCGAAACCAAATAATATTATAAAGTAATACTCACAAGTTTATATTTTCTTTAACCTCCCGCAAGATAATAATAATATAAAATAAAACCTACATGTACCAACTTTCTTCAACTCCTCGCAAACATGATAGTAAAATAATATCAACGTATACCTAAATACTTTCTTCAATCATTGCAAGTCAGTGATGTTCTGACAATAAATTATTCTTCGACATAATATATTTAACCAATTCATTACAAGACAAAAATGAGTAAATGAACCGCTGTCAAAGGTCCGATGACCAAATTGTTCAACGATAATAAACAATACCTACGCGCTTGTAGTTTCTTCAATATATCATATAATCAAGATAATACAAATATTCAAAATAATATCAACATATACCTACGTATAAATGTCATCTTCGATAATATTGTTAACAAATAATAATAATTAATAACCTACGTATTTTCTTAAACTCAAATAAAAGTGTGACATAGAGTCATGGGTGTTACTACTTCTGGGGACTAAATTACCGAATCATAGTGACAGGAAGGTTTTATGCTTTTAATATTTTCCCCACATGTACGTAATCAGGCTTCGTTCAGGTGAGTGAAAGAAACATTTTAATTAAATTACAGGTCGTACATGGTCCCGATACCTGAGAGGATCTGCCAATCTACAAAACCAATGATAAAAGAAGTTATGTTCCAGGATATAATTGTGTTCTAAATATTATTCTCGATGTGTAATTACGAGATTTGTCCCAAATTAAATCTATTATCAATGTGGGTTCAACGGACTTATATTTTTTTTTGCGTGCTAGAAAGGACGAGACGGATGTGTACAAAAAAAAGGGTCTCGGCCATAAATCGTAGCCGAACCAAAGTGGGGATGACGGGAACATCCATACCATACTGGATATTAGTTCAAAAATGAAATTTGGAGAATTGAATTTAAACATTATAATTGCTTACTAACAACAATATTATCATGTCAAATTTCTTTCAGGCTTCCTTACAAAAAACGAAATCAACATTATTTCGGTAATGTTTTCTCAATCAAACCCTTCCAAAATCCCGCTTGACCTGCGAAACATAGACTTCACGACTGGGGAATGCAATAGCGTCACTGAAATTATATCCCGTCAGATATGAGACAAAGAGGGCTTTTTTTCTTGCGCTATCATGCGATAGGGGATGTCAACGTAACTGAGCAATCACGCGGGGTACTGGAAGTTAATCCCTTTCGCGGGGTCATGCAGAGTGAAAAGGCATGAAAGACAGAATAAAAAGAAAATGCCACTTGGAATGGTAGGGTATGATTCGCTGTCGAAGGCGTTTCGACCGAAGGTATCCCAAGTTTTGCAAAGTTATGTGGAGGGGACGTCGGCGTGGTATCCCGTGAGAATAAGTCTGTAGCACTATCGCATACTACCATTGGTGTCGACCTGGAAGCTGATGTAAACCAACTGGAACGCTCCCTTGGTGCAATTACAGCAGATTTCAGAGGTGGGGAGTGTTAGCTCAAGTGTATCACGTGGGAGTTGAGATCCACTTAAAACAGCTACACGCCACATTCAACGGAGTAGAGTCATGATAAGGGAAGAAATGGACATACCCCTTCTAGAATCAGTCGAGTTAAAATCAAATCTGGAGGATAGGAAGTCGGGATAATACTGGAAGTGACATGAGGACTCTGCGCGCTTTCATCTGGCGTGAAGGGACCCTTTCGTAGCAATGAAGTTCATGCAAGAGAACAAAATCAGGACTTAAGGACCATCCTAGCAAACGTAATGATTGAGTCTTTGTCCGGAATGTTGGTCACCAGTATCTATTTGGTTAGAGGAGGAGCCGACTTATTCAGGAAACAACATTCCCCAGATCCTCCTATCACCCCTCCTCACCTTCCTCTTCCCCAGTACATGTAGTGTATACTAATAACAATAATAACTTGACCATTTAGGAGCAGTACGACGACATTGAGAGCTTCGCAAGGAACCTAGCATGCATGTCAAAATTCACACTTTCCAGGTTATGTTAAAATAACCCAATATATATCTATAGGAGGGGAAAAATCAGGTAAGAAAACTATGACTTTGAATTTTATAAACCGGGTGACAATTTACGGTAGAATTAGCGTCAATGACATACTTGTCCAAGTTGAGAAAAGGCGAGTAATACGGATAGGCTTTAAAATAAAACAAAACAATCTAAAAACGGGGTTAGTTTATCAAACGGATTCCTTCCACACTTTCCTCTGAAATAATCTAGGTTACCACATACTACATTATTTCCTCTACATGTGTATGCGTATTAATTTACACATTCAAATGTAATTACCGAATCAAAAAATCACACAACGGGGTAAATAGGAATAATGTGCAATAAAATCTTAAATCTTATTTACTGTGAGAAAATCGCAGGGGTTTAAGGAAAAGTTAGGTGTAGCTAGATACAAGGGTATATTGATCGAAGGCCAAAAGATAAGGGTAGCGTAGCCAGTAGATCCCGACAGCTAGTGTTAAAGGGAAAGAATAGAAAAACCAAGGGTAGACGACTACGGATCATTACAACGGGTGCCGGGTATCCCCACAGGTACATTACAACTGGTCCCGAGACCCATAGAAGTTAGTAAAGGCAGACGAGACGGTCCACCACACTGTTTTTATGTTAGTATAAACTTTATTTGTTTGCGGCAGAGGTGAGCGGGGGAGGCGGTCGGGCCGGGTACGTTGCCTGTAACCGCTGTTTCAGTATTACGCAAACTACCCACAATTACTGGTGACGCACTAAGAGTATTCTTAACATTCGCCTAACCAGCCAAACTATCCACTTTGGCGGAGAGAACTGCGATAGCAATGGTCAGTAAACGAAGCGCACTTGTTTTTTCACTGATCTCCATTATAAAAAACTTGCAAACTAGCAGATTACTTTAATAATTTCAAAATTACGGCGCGCGGCGAAAAAGACATACGTCCTGCCGGCGAACTTGCTGTCACTCGTGTGATTTTAGTTAATTTAGTTATTATATTTAGTGCTAATTTCACCATTTTTATGGTTGATATTTCACTTTTCTGAGGTGCTGATTTCACTATTTTGATGGTGAATTTTTCACCATTCTGAGGTTCATATTTCACCATTTCGATAGGACATATATCAGTATTCTTAGGTTTGTATTTCACTGTACAGTTGATATGATAGATGCCAAGTTGGCAGTTCTTACAACCCATTAGTCAATCTAATCAATGGACAAAAGATGCACGCAAGCGGCGTGTCACCATAAGGGGTAATTTTACCATTTTGAGGTTTATATTTCACAATTTCGATAGTTGATATTAAACCATTCTTAGGTGCATATTTCGCAATTCTAAGTTACAAATGTAACAATTTTTATGGCGCTAATATCACCGTTTTGAGTGTGCATGTTTCACCATTCTAAGGTACATATTTCAGGATTCTGAGGTGCATTTTTCAGCCTTATGAGTTTCATATTTCACCAATTCGATTGTAAATTTTTACCATTCATAGGTGCGTATTTCACCATTCTAAGGTGCGAATTTCACCATTTTGATGATGCAAATTTCACCATTCTACGGTGCTTTTTTATCCATTCTCTGTGCATATTTCACTATTTTGATGGTGCTTTTTTTAACATTCAGGGGTGCATTTTTCACCATTGAGGTTCATTGTTTCACCATTTCTTAAATTATAATATTACATTTTAAGATTCCGAGGTGCAACTGCCACCATTTTGATGGTGCACATTTCAACATTCTGAGGTGCGCTTATCACCCTTCTGAGGTTAATATTTCACCATTTCGATGGATCATATTTAACCATTCTTAGGTGCATGTTTCGCCATTCTAAGGTACAAATGTCACAATTTTTATGGCGCTAATTTCACCATTTTGTATGTGCATGTTTCACCATTCTTTGTTGCATATTTCACAATTCTGGGGTGCATAATTCACTATTTTGATGGTGCACATTTCACAGTTCTAACGTGCTTTTTACACCTATCTGAAGGGTATATATCACCATTTTGTTGGTGCATAATTAACCATTTTAAGGTGCACAATTCGCCATTCTAAGATACAAATGTAACAATTTTTATGGCGCTAATTTCACCGTTTTTTGTGCGCATGTTTCACCATTCTATGGTACATATTTCAACATTCTGAGGTGCATTTTTCACACTTCTGAGGTTCATGTTTCACCATTTTAATAGATCATATTTAACCATTCTTAGGTGCATATTTCGCCATTCTAAGGTACAAATGTCGCAATTTTTATGGCGCTAATTTCACCATTTTGGGTGGGCATGTTTCACCATTCTTCGGTGCATATTTCACCCTTCTGAGGTATATATTTCACCATTTCGATGGTTCATATTTAACCATTCTTAGGTGAATATTTCGCCATTCTAAGGTACAAATGTCACAATTTTCATGGCGTTAATTTCACCATTTTGGGTGTGCATGTTTCACCATTATTAGGGACATATTTCACCATTCCAAGGTGCATATTTCACAATTTTGATGGTGCATATTTCAGCATTCTAAGGTGCATATTTCACCCTTCTCAGGTTTGTATTTCACCGTTTCGATGGTCCATATTTAACCATTCTTAGGTGCATATTTTGCCATTCTGGGGTGCATATTTCACGATTTTGATGGTGCACATTTCACAATTCTTACGTCCTTTTTACACCTTTCTGATGGATATATTTCAGCATTTTGATGGTGCATAATTAATTATTATATGGTACACTTTTCACAATTCTGTACACCTATCTGAAGGGTATATATCACCATTTTGATGGTGCATAATTAACCACTCTAGGGTCCGCTTTTCACAATTCAGGGGTGCATATTTCACCATTTTGAGGGTTAACATTTCAACATTCTTACGTGCTTTTTACACCTTTTTGAGGTTTATATTTCACCATTTCGATGGTACATATTAACACATTCTAAAGTGATTTTTCACAATTCGTAGGTGCTTATATTATACATAGTATGTAGGTATTTCACCATTATGATAGTGCATATTTCTACATTCAGAGATGCATTTTTCATCGTTGTGAGGTATTTCACTATTTCTTTAGTGCATTTTTCACCATTCTTAGGGACATATTTCACCATTCTAGGGTGCATATTTCACCATTTTGATGGTGCATATTTCAGCATTCTGAGGTGCATATTTCACCCTTCTCAGGTTTATATTTCGCCGTTTCGATGGTCCATATTTAACCATTCTTAGGTGCATATTTCACCATTCTGGGGTGCATATTTCCCGATTCTTACGTCCTTTTTACACCTTTCTGGTGGGTATATTTCAGCATTTTTATCACTTTTTGAGTATAAAATTTATATTTTAAATGTCCAATGTGACATTAATTTTATCCATCTGGATGTTCAATAAATAATTACGCCTAATTTCAGTATTTTAGACATAGTAGTTACATATTTTAGAATTCTTTTGTGCATATTTCGCAACTCTTTGGTGCGTATTACACTATACACCATTCTGATGGTGCATTTTTTTCACTTTTATATTCAGAGGTGGTATTTCACCATTTTAATGGTTTAAATCATTCAAAGGTGCATATTTCATTATTTCGATGTTCATATTTCAAAATTTCGAAATAGTTCACCATACTAAAGTGCATTTTTAACCATTCTTAGGCGAATATTTCTCCATTCTAAGGTGCATATGGAATTGACAATTTTTTAAAGATTGTAAGCTTTTGTAGATGCTTTTATGATTAATTAGTCTTCAGACCATCATTTTTTATAATAATCTAAGTTTTCAGTTGGTTTAAGCTCACAGAGCCGGAGATATTGGCATTAAAAAAGGCCGAAGTCAAGCCTCGCTTTATGCCCATGAAAAATCGTAAATTTCCACGATTGTTTCTCTTTGGAGATGTTGAGTTTGGTTGCTCTTCAGACCTTCATCTAAAATAAGTATTCGTAATTTGAACACGATCGGCAGCATACAGTCCGAGATAACAGCTTTTCAAAAAGTCCTTGATTTGATACTTTTATGAGATTTTGTGATTATTTACTCTTCAAATTTATCATTTTTATTAAGAAAGTCATATATTCATTTGATCACACAAAATTCATTAATTTCAAAACTATTGCACAAAATTATAGTCCAATTGGACAAATGAATATCCAAATGGACTAATTCAAATGAATGTCCAATAGTTCAGATGAATGTACAAAGGGACAAATGCATGTTCAATTGGACTAATTCATATGAATGTCAAATTGTACAGATGAATGTCCAAATGGACAAATGCATGTCCAATTGGACTAATTCATACGAATGTCGAATTTTACAGACGAATGTCCAAATGGACAAATGCATGTCCGATTGGACAAAACGGTTATCCAATTAGAAGATCAGTTTGCCCAATATGACATTAACCAATGATGTAAGTTTATTTTGACCAAATGACCTACGAACGTGATATTGGACAACGGTGGTGTTATAACATTCTATAATATTGATCTCATTACATAGATAGTTGATTTAGTAACTTTGAATTATATACTATTGGTATGGTAACTTAATACATTCAGCAAATGATTAAGCATAAATATATTTTTTTAAATCTAATATGCCTGCTATCTTATTACTATGCTATGTATACTTTTTCATTTTATAAATCTGCAATAAATAAGTAAATACATAATATTTCTGTAATAAATAAATTTGGGAGAAATATTTTCGTAACTTACATACTACTATTAACTATTATATATCAACTATTATAATTTCTTATGTTTTTTTCGCATTTTTAGTGTTGCTTATAAGCAAAAATTGAATATTGTTAGGTACACGTAAGATTGTTCAAAAAAAAAATATTTTTTAATTTTCTATACAAAAATTGTTACCAAATAAATATATACATTTTACAATAATTATCTAAAAGCAGTAGTGAAACAAAATTATAATAAAAATCTTATGCCTAAAAAGTTTGTTTTTATTTTTTTCAAAAGAGACCATCTGTATATGGAACGGTCCACAGCTCGAATCCACCCTCCGTAATATTATTACCCACTACCGCATTCCATAAACATGTGCGGCTTGCTGGGCGCATGACGCCAGCAGCACCATCACAGAATTGCAAACAATATTTTATTATTCAATGAATGTTTTTAATTATTTCAATTTTACAGGTGGGCAGACGCATCCGGACAACCTCATCCCACGAACCCAGTTACCCCTGCTGAAACACCAAACATAGCGAACCACTTGGTGCGACCCGACAGACATGTTGGTTATCCAATAAATGGTTCCCGGGAGGCAGTACCCGTACTCGCCTCCCATACTGCATTTAATACAAACCTCAAAGGTGAAGAGTAGATCGAGAGATAGGTCAGAAAAATGCCATAAAATAATAAGTATGTAAAAATTCTTTACCAAATGAAACAAATAACTTAGTTTTAAACCACTTTATTATATATCTAATAATATATTGGTATAATTTCAAGCCACAAAGTGTTTGCTTTCTTCGATAATTTAAAAATTCTTTTGTTTGACTTTATTATATTCTTATACTGCAATACTCTATATTAAAAATGCAAATATCGGTATTCCGCACTACATAACCCTGGGGTGCATGATGCATTTCTAATGTTGGAACGGCTGAAACAAGGGGTGGAGGCATGTCGAACTCCGGGGAGTCGTGACATATTTTATTTCGTAGTGCAAAACTTTAAACGGCCATACAAAATGTTCACTACGTGTTAACGCGACCGACCAAAAAAAAATTTATGGGTGTATAAAACTTAACATTAAAAATTTTCTTCCGTTTTCAGTACACTTAAGAATCTTTCTTATCTAAAAGGCGTTGCAACGTGTCAGAAATAAATTCTTCCGAAACTACAATAACTCTTAAATGAAATTACAGTCTTTTAAAGCAGCGCGTGTTTTGATTCCGAATAGTGGTCTCTGTGTTAAAAAAAACCTAATATATATATATATATAATATTGTATTATTTATTATTTCATAGTCTAAATTAACCTTTCAGGCTTTTAAATATTTTTACCTGATCCTATGTCCGTGACGACCGTCCGTGGTCGAGTGGTAAGACACTTGACTCCCATTCGGAAGGTCGCGGGTTCGAACCCGGCGTGCGCAAATAAATTTTATTTGATTAATTTGTTATTTTTTTAAATTGATAAACTAATGTTTAAGACAAGATTTTTTATGCATAGCACAAAGGGTAAAAATTATTATAAGCGATAATTATTAGCCTGAAACACTCGTCAATATTGAAAACTCTCCCGAGAAAAGAGATATGTCGCCGACGGGACTCGTACCCGCACCCCTCTGTTTGCCGGACAGGAGCTCTACCATTAAGCTACGGCGGGATACCTCCTACCCGCCAAATGATTCAATATATACCTAGTGTTTCATTCAACAGTTATCGCTTATTATACTTTTTTCACCTGCAAACAACCAACTTTATTTATATGAGAAAGGCATATATGTGCTAACTCTCTCACTAGGTGGCGTCGAGACATTATATCTACATTTTTTTGGTGAAAATACTTTAACTCGTCAAATATTGATTATTTTTTTAAATTGATAAACTAATGTTTAAGACAAGATTTTTTATGTATAGCACAAAGGGTAACAATTATTATAAGCGATAATTTTTAGCCTGAAACACTCATCAATATTGAAAACTCTCCCGAGAAAAGATAAGTGTCGCCGACGGGACTCGTATCCCGCCGTAGCTTAATGGTAGAGCTCCTGTCCGGCAAACAGAGGGGTGCGGGTTCGAGTCCCGTCGGCGACATATATCTTTTCTCGGGAGAGTTTTCAATATTGATGAGTGTTTCAGGCTAATAATTATCGCTTATAATAATGATTAATTTGTGTTATTTCACAATTAATTAGTAAAAATGTTATATTTGCGGCACGTTCCAGAGTGGAAGATACTCTCAGTATTGCCCTGGTGTAAGACCACCATTCAGAATTGAAACGTTGCTTAATAATGGCTTTAGCCGTGTTTAGTGATTAGATCTGAATAGCCAGGTACTTTCCCACCTTCCTCTTCCCCATCTCCTTCCCTTCCCCACTTACCTTCAGCCTCACAACGTATACAATTGGGGATGCCATGGTCTCACTGGCTCCTGAAGGGAGCAGTTGGGACTCTTGTGAGGTTCCTCTATAAAAAAATAAAAAAGTAAGTACCTAAGAAGGCGAGGAAGCTCCGGGAAAGAAAAGAAAATGAGGGGTGGCCGGTGGGTAGGAATCCAATTCAAAAGGTCTCCCTCGACCAGTCCCTCATAAGTTATAACTTTAAATATAATTGAAAATTATTATAATTTTATTTAAAATTATTATTTAGTATAATTATAATTATAATTAGTATAATTTTTAGTATAATTGAAATATAATTGAACTAAAATTCCCTCACCAAACACAAGAGCCTTGTCTCTTTATGGTGAGGAAAAGCTATTCTTATCCACTATTTTACCACTGTATAAAATGTAAAAATTGTGTATTTATTGTAATAAAAACCTTTAAATATTAAATAAATAAAAAAAAAATAAAAATAAAAAAATAAATTTAAAAAAATAATTGATTTGACTATTACTCGTGACCTTTGCCTCTAGAGGTCGTCGAGATATAAATATTAACAAATCGAGTTTAGTAATATTCTACAGACTTTGGTACATACTAAAAATTATGGCGGAAGCTTATTACGATTTCTTCCATACATAATAATGTTTCTTTTGATAAAATCATGACAGAGTCGTAAAGTTGGACACTGCAGAGGAGTTGTTAAAATTTGCTATAAAATATTTAGTGCATTCCCTAAAAGCCGCAGGAAAGTTTGCAGAATAGGCACCACAGGGGAACAATGAAAGCTTCACAATCTTTACGTTTGGAAAGAAAGTTTTGTTAGGTACTCCGCAAAAATAATTTTAAGATAAAATTCAATTCTTTTACATATTACTGTCTCTTTGGTCTATGGGAAATACTCTTGACTACGAATCCGGAGGACGCGGGTTTAAATCCCGACGTGAGCAAGTAAATTGTAATGAATTATTTTGCTATTGAATTATTCAAAATATTAAACGTACTCATTTTTATGAACGAAATTGGAGCGGATAAGTAGATTAATAATTAACCACGTAAATGTTTCTCCAAATTGGGTTATTTTACTCTCATACAGATTGTTTCTCCAAATTTAGTTAATTTACACTCGAATACACATTGTTTCTCCAAATTGAGTTATTTTACTCTAATACAGATTGTTTTTCCAAATTGAGATATTTTACATTCAAATACAGATTTTTTCACCAAAATTAGTTAATTTACACTCAAATACAGATTGTTTCTGGAGAAAGAGTTATTTCACGAAGAAAAGTTGTGTTAATAGTCAGGAAATAGGCAGAAAAAATAAACAATTACTTAAAAATTTAAAAAAAGTATTTTAGAAAATATGTTTTTTGTGTAGGTGAATGCGTAGATATCTTACACACATTAAACTATAAATAAAGGTCGCAGTAATCACATGCCAATTAAATTACCAATTTAAATAGAAGTGAACCGATCATAATATTTCAGTAATAATGCAACTAGACACCTCCGAGACATAATACAAACGGCGAGTTGCAATGTTGTGTTCTATGCAAGAAACCGTCACCCTCTGCATATAATTACGTGAAAATCAGTTTCCATGTGAAGTCAGAACAGTTAACATCGGAGTGGGAATAATACACTGATAAAATTGATCCTTAGATATGTGTTGTGGGCGTTTCTGTGCAAAGTCGAACTTTTTCTTACTTCTGGTAAAACAAGGAAAGGAAAAAAGTTTATCAAGAGAAACTGTCACAGATAATCTTAACAATTAAACAGTATTTTTAAGTTGTTCGTTATAAGTTATAAACGTTCATATATTTCTAACGAATAAAAAAAAACTACAAAATAAAAACTTACTACGTATACAGAAATCTTTACGGACATGCGCACCAAAATTTCATAGCAATCGGACGAACGGTATAAAAAATAATTTCGTAATACCAGAGCTCACTATTATTTACATCAACCTTTGCAGGCGTATGCACAACAAATCATAAAATTTTAATCGCAATCGGATGAATGGTATAGGAAAATATACGGGACAAACAAAGAAATATTCATTTTTAAATATAAAGATTAACCATTAATTTAATTATACTAAACGATAAAATCGTCAATTTATTAAATTCATATTTTTGGTATATATAATGTAAATTCACAATAAAGATGAATAAGAATGAAGTGGGTAAGGAAAGGATATAGAAAAGAGAGTCACTTAAAACGGCTATTGCCTTCTAAAGCAACATTTTTGTACTGAATGTTGTCTAGTACCAGGAGGAATTAGAGAATCTACCACTCTGAAACGTGCCGCAAGATTGTACTCGGTAAATTCAACTCCCGTAATTGACTAACCACAATTCACCGACTACAATTCACCGCCCACGGGTTAGGTTATGGGGTGTGATTTTTGTGTATCGAACGACCTTTGTTTGAAATGTGTGTTATTTAATGAATCCACTGCACAAGTAGAAAATATAAACATATTAGCACATATAAATATACTACACTATTTCCCTAGGACAACTGCAGATCGCAAATGAATATGTGACAGTTCACAATAACTAAGTGTCCTTAATATATTCGAGATCAACTGTCGTTTGAACGTTAGCAATCTGCAGTTTCCCTAGGGAACTATGAGAAGTTACCGACAATCGGTCACGACAATCAGTTCGACGACCGGCCTAGTCCAGAGACAAGGCTTTGCACTTCCATTCCATTCCTTCATTAAATTTTATTTGATTAATTTATGTTATTTCACAATTAATTAATAAAAATTATATTTGCGGCACGTCCCAGAGTGGAAGATACTCTCAGTATCGCCCTGGTGTAAGACCACCATTCAGAATTGAAACGTTGCTTGAAATGGCTTTAGCCGTGTTTAGTGACTAGATCTGAAAAGCCAGGTACTTCCCGACCTTCCTCTTTCCCATCTCCTTCTCTTCCCACTTACCTTCAGCCTCACAACATACCCCAATTGGGGATGCCATAGTCTCACTGGCTCCAGACGGGAGCAGTTGGGACTCTTGTGAGGTGTTCTCTATAAAAAATAAAAATTTTAAACTGACATCAAACACCCATTGAGTTTTTTTTTTTTTCCACTAAAGCTGGATTCATAAAATTCATAAATTTTATATTACGGTAAGATAACATAAGATTTAATCAGTGTTAAAAAGAAAGAACACGACGCTACTAAAGTTGACCATAGACGCTCCGGAAAAATTTGATATAATTCTGTGAAACAAAATTGCATTTAAAAAAATATTTTCCAAGGTTTGGAAATTCTTTTATAAATATTTTTATATAAAACAAAAAACGGAAGTGATAATAACAGTTGTATTTTTATAATACCTATAATTAATTTAAAAAAACGTTTTTTAGTTTCGTTTAAAATGGTAATTGCGGTTTACAGTGTTTATACGATAAAAACCATCGGAAAGCGCCTTTATCAATATTTGCGTTCAAAATTTTATATTTTTACTTGCATAATATGTCGATTTGGAATAAATACTAAATTCTTTTTCTAGGTTCTTTCAGGTGCTTTCAAAAACAGCATTTTACTTTTAAATAAGTTCATAACAGTGAATTTATCTGTAATGGAATGTAATACGAAAATATTTCCCGTGCGATCAGTATTTTGACAGCTTAAGATTGATTGCAAAATATTAGAGGCTCTAGGGCCTGGGGGTTAAAATCACTTAAAAATATCTTCGTGCACCGGATTTCGAAGCAGTGAATATTCCAAAGAGTAAGCTTTGTTTTCATGAGGTTACAAAATTTGTAAATCGATGGGTACTAATTGTTGAGACAGAAGGGATTGGGGAAGGGAAGTAAATGGGAAAGATGAAGGTTAGATTGTGTCTTGCTATTTAAAATTTCAAAATAGAATGGTTGTCTTTCAACCAAGTCGATACCACTTATACGAGTTCTTATTTTCATGTAATAATGTTAACATTACCACAAAGATAAAACTTATACATTGTCATCATCGCTATAAAATATTCTTCTTGTGTCTGCGATGTCAGACGTTTTATAAACTCTGTTTACCTGCCAAGAAAACGTGACGAGTTCCAGGTGTCGCTTTTCGTTTAGTCTCTCAAAAGAGTTTTCTAACTGCTACGTCAGAATAATCCACCTGGAAAGATTAAAAACGGCTTATAATTTACAAGGCAGATTAAAACTAACATAATTTTATTTAATTCAGAAGCTTATCATTTTTATACAATTTATAATATTATTTTATTACTCACAACGTCCTGAAAGTTTCCCGCTTGTTTATTATAGACGTTTACTACTTTTTTGAAAATGAAAAACCAGGGAAAAAAGGTACCAAGTCAAGGTAAGTATATTTTAAATTGGTTTACTTAACTATATCACGTCAATTGTATAATTGTATTGCATTTATGGGTATGTGAGTTATCCGACGAAATTTTTCATAAAATTGAGCTAATTGAACCATTTGGTTCAACTTGCCCCATTGCGATTCCTTACTATAATTGTATATGTAACGTATTTATTTCGCTCTTCAATACATTGATAATACCGATTTTTTTTAATTTTCTATACGCGTACGTACAAAAAAAGACAGGCACTTAAGGATGTCCATCGTCTAGCATGTGATTGCGCCGTCGAACACAAATTGTTATAATATTTTCTTTCTTTATTTTAATAAATTTAGTTTAATAACTTAATTTGTTTAATTAAAACATGAGTTCAACAAGCCCCGTCAGGTGGGTCAACTAGCCCCATATATGAGACAAGTTGAACCATTTCTCCTTCTCTACAAAAAATTTAAATGTCTTGCATAACGTATTTTGCATATTACATCAATTCATGAATATCATTGTAAAGCCATATAATAAAAATATTTTTAAAAGTCAAAAAAACAAAAATATCTATAAGGGTTTGGAGCCTAGGTGCATATAAGTAATATCATGTTCGACTAGCCCCTAGTCCAAAATCGTTATAGTAGGTGTAATAAAAATAAATGCCCGGGTTGCGGACAATGATAAACAATGATATTTCTTTATGTCTATCTATCTCTGTTCAAAACTAGCGTTATCACGGAGCTCGTCATTTATTATACGAACCAGGGGAAGCTCTCCTAAACACGGGAAAGTATTAATGTTCAACAAGATATAAAAGATTTCCTTTTATTGGTTACTTGGGGAATGAATTAAACCAGGCGGTACTTTTAATGATCGGCCATTTCACGTTCTCCTTGCGTTCCGAGTTTTCTACTGCACTGTAAGATGTTATTAGGGAGGGGAAGAAAAACATTTTCGTCAATAAATTATTCTAATTAGAATAAAATAACTATTGCATCCGCAACTGCTATCGAATTACAGCTTAGATGCACTTGGAAATGGACTGCGAATACAAAAAATTAAAAGAGACGAAATCGTGTTTGCTGGAATTGGGTGATAATATGTGCAGGGAAAACTTGGGATGCAAGGAAAAAGGATAACCAATCATTTACCACTGCACCTCTGCGAATGAGGATACAAATAATCACAATATATATGACACAATGTTATGGTACCTTAATGATAATATCACCTGTCCTTCAACGTGTGAAAACCCACAAAATATTATATTATAAATCGAAATATACCAAGAGAGTTCTTTGGTGGTCTCTGAGGCCCTAGCACACTCGATCGAAAACGATCGATAGGATTACTATCGGTTACTTCTTATCGTTCCCTAGCATGACTACAGATCGCCAACGAATAAGTGACAGTTCACACTGGCTATGTGTAATGTCCTTAACATCAACTCGACATCATTGGAGATTCGACATCAACTGTTGTTTGTACGTTAGCGATGTGTAGTTGTCCTAGGGAACGGTGAGAAGTTACCGATAGTTATCCCGTCGATCGTTATAGATCGAGTGTGCTAGAGCCTCTGGAGATCTGTATTCGGTCGTAAATTGATCGTAAAATTCTCCTTGTATGACATCTTTAGTTTTAAAAAACAAGGGGGTTGGTCGCATAGTAAGTTACTGAAGTTTATATTCAGAATATAATTAAAACACTTGCTATCAATTACTGTATATAGGTTGATTGAATATAAAAAGTTCAGGGGTGCTAGCATTGTCGATAGATAAGGATCGGTAGGCTAATTGTCGGTAACTTCTCATCGTTCCCTAGGACAACTGCAGATCGCAAACGTACAAACAATAGTTGATATCGAATATATTAAGGACACTTAGTCATTGTGAACTGTCACCTATTCGTTTGCGATCTGCAGTTCTCCTGGAGAACGATGAGAAGTTACCGACAATTATCCTAACGATCCTTATCGATTGACTATGCTAGCTAGCACCCCTGATAAACTTAAAATATCGTGAATGATTCTTGAAGCTGGCTGTAAGGCTTTTAGAAAAGGAATATGATGAATGATGACAATAGTTTCGGAATGATTTGAGACTTTCGATTCTATGCGCCTCCGCCCACTCAGGCAACTGAAAACTCTCAACTGCCAACTGTCTTTGTATGGAAATGTGATGGCCCGCACACTTCACAATCACACAAAACCCCGTTGTCAATGGTAACGCAAGCGGTAACTCCATGGTAACTCGCAACTGGCACTGCTGGTTGCGGTGGTCGGCCATTGCTAGTTGCCAGCTGTCAGCTGATTGTTCTTCGTCTATGGTTAAACAAGCTTTTTGACCAATAATCAAGACATAGAAACCAGCCAGTTTTAGTTTGTTTTCAGTTGCCTCAGTGGGCGGAGGCGCTAATAAAAGCTAGTCAAAATGATCCAAAGACAAATTTTCTGTAGAAATTAAGATAAAATGCGACACAGACGTGAAATTGAAAGATTCCATGGACGGATATTGTTTCATAGTGCTTTCGCACAAACGAAGTATTGAATTCCGCAAGTCTAAACTGTATGCATGAAGATGAATTTTAATGGAAAATGACAGGTAGAGTATGATGTTAAATATTTCAAAAAAGGACGACACAACATTCAACAATGTTTAGCTTTCAACTCAATTTATTTCGACTTTAAATAATGTGATTTTTAGATCGCCTTTTCCAGTTGGTTTTCTTCCCTGAAAGTCGTTTGAACTGCAAAGCGAATAGGAAATAGGGAAGTGGGAGTGGTAGAAATGTAAAAGTACTCAGCCCGATGCGCAGCTCCTTGTCGAATATGTAAATACTAAACAGGCTTCTCGGGTGCATTAGCTAATGATTTCTCGTGACAATAACTCTCTTCCTTCACTGCCTTAAGTATTCATCCTTTCTTCATTTCTCCCTCCATTCCTTTATTATTTCGCATGTCAAATTCACTTAAGTGATGAATTTTATATTATATATTATACCCGTTAAAGCGTATGTTACAGAAATTTTTAATTACTCAAAAGTTTTCCAGTAAGGGAAAAGATTTTCATTTTATCGATTTACTAACAATATTCTCATGAACGGACACTCGCATTTCTTGTAACCATTTTGTCTAACCTCAGAACCAGTTGTTTCGGAAAATGTCACGTTCAAATTTCCTTCAAATCGTCATTCACCTAAAAATGGGGTTGTTTCAACCTCTGTCAGAAGAAATTTTAAGTTGAAAAATATTATGTTTTTTTTACATTAGCTCCACACACGAGGGTCTAAAGAAAAACAATCCTCATAGCTTTGATTCGAATTAGAAATTCTGGGACTAACTTCCAAAAGGTATTCCTCTTTGCCTAGAATACTAATGGAGGGAAATAATTGTACAAATTCCGTGGACATCTCAATTTGTCACAAAAAAAAACAAAATATTTCTACTGAAGCAGTTCAGTTATGTACAATAAATAATGTATACTTTTTACTATCCACATGTAAAAGCCCCTATGAAGGGCGTTAATAAAAAAAAATCTAGAATCACCTCCCAAAGTTAGTGCACTTTATCAACAGACACCGTGTATAATATGATTTATACTTTTTTCTATAACTGTTATGTGTTATATTATGTAAATGTACTCAAAATTATTATTATTAAAACGGAAACAATTCATATAAATTACCTATTCAAATACAAACACCACAGCAAACAAAATTATATTAGGTTTTACTTTTTTTTTAAACTAAGATGGGTTTTTTCACTTTCAGGAAAACATGAAAATAAAAACCCGTTTAAATAAACATTTCCCTATTCTATTAATTTTTAATGCAATTAACAATCCTGAAAAGCCAAATCTAAAAGTTTGAGGTTTTCATCACGAGCGCATTCTATTAATAAATCTGTTTAGAAATTTTCTAAAACTTTGACGAAGGTCCTACTGCCAAACCCGGTCCAAAGCCCAGAATAATTTTTCATTCTGAATGTGTTTCAAATGACTTAAGCAGGTGAATTTATTCTCATAGTTAGACACTTCAAAGGCGTTAATTTATTATTTACGGTGCTCGAACTTGGCATTAATTAACCATGTTTTCTCAAATTGCACGTCTTTCCTCGAAACTCTCATTTTAAAATTTGTTTAATGACTAATAAAAATTAATATTACGAAGCAAGGCAGGATGTTTCTAAAGTTGTTAAATATTCACAAAATTAAACCAAAAGGATACTTCCCTAAAAGAGGGATAAGCTCCATACTATTCTAGATCCTGAAATTTATTAGTATATATTATTGAAAAAATATTAAAAAATAAATCACCAGTTTTGTACATTTTTTTTAAATCAATAATTAGCTACCATTGCCCTCTGTGGAATAAAATGTATGATAAGCTGGTTTGGCACTTAGCTAAACCCCCCTAGTATCGTTTTATGAACTGATCATCTTATGATAAAACAGATTTCTAGCCTAGAATATCATTTTTGTGATAACAACTGTATGTTTGTTTTCTTTTTACCCTATCGAGCGATCTAAGAAGACAATCATAGACAGGAGTGGGACCAAGCCATGTAGATCAAATTTAGTGGAGTGCTAAGTCATTTTTAATGGAACTTGTAAATAATTTTCGAAAATTTCTTTTGACCCGTTTTTCTATCTATTTTTCCTCCTCTCCCCTCTCTCTCTCCTGACTAGAGAAAAGGTCTGGGTTTACAACCGCCAAATTGCTGTCACTAAGTAAATTCACTGTTTAAAATAGTCTATGTTTATTATAATACTTGGGCCAAAACAACGCACAGATCAGCAGTAACAACGAGTACCAAAAACAATCACCACTATTTGAAAACGATTATAGCTCGATGGCACTGACTTGACCACGTGACCCCTCATAATCTAACGCGCGCAAATCCTATATACTGTAGTCGAAATAGTCCACCGTAGAGATCATATTAAAAAACGACCGATTTCTAAATTCACCATCGTATTATGAATGATGTCATGTACATGTACTTAGGTTTCTGTCAAAAAATACTTTACCAAACCCCTAAGCACATCTTACTTACAGCTGTGGTGGGGAAAGGTATTATTATTTGGTGGGTGGTTGGGAGTATGTAGAACGGTTGACTGACAGCAGGTTGGACCGATATCGACCGCCTCCACCCCCTTTCAACGGAAACGGTGCTTACCGAATACATTTTATTGTAGGGCTACGAATTACTTCGGCATCTACGAGCATGGCGTAGGTAGGTACTGGGTATTTTTCTACTTATATACAAATTAGTGTCTCTGATTTTTATGTAAAATTTTAACAAGTAATAACAACAATAATGACATTTTGCCAGCACGCCATAATATAGGTCTCACAATAAGGAACTCTAGTGAAAAATATTATGTCTTCTTCAAACTTCGCAAAATCACTTTGTGGCATCATTTTGAATTAAATTAAAACAAATAACTTTGTTTAAACCACTAATATAATCACAATTACCTACATGTTTCAAAACCGATGGTTTCTTCGTCAGGGTAGTAATGACATTAGTAACAAAATAAACAAACAAGTATAGACTAAAAAGAACTATGGACAAAAATATTTTAGAGAGAGGTGATTAATTAATAAAAAATATTAATTAATCACATTTTAGAAACAAATCATTCTTTTGATATAAATAAAGGGTTAAAAATTTTACACACAAACTCAACAGATTTACAATTAGCAAACTTAGAAATTTTAGAAATTAGAAAAAGTGTTAATAGCAAATTAAATATTATTAATAACCAAATATTTTTTTAAAATAGCCATCTCTTAAATTTATTTTCTTATTAATAATTATATTTAAAATAATTTATTTTTGTTGTTTAAACATCTTTATTATGTTTTGATAATTTATATAATGTAATTTTTCATATTTTTTAAATAATTTTTTTATATTTAATTTTAAATATTTTTTATTAATTAATCACCTCTCTCTAAAATATTTTTGTCCATAGTTCTTTTTAGTCTATACTTGTTTGTTTATTTTGTTACTAATGTCATTACTACCCTGACGAAGAAACCATCGGTTTTGAAACATGTAGGTAATTGTGATTATATTAGTGGTTTAAACAAAGTTATTTGTTTTAATTTAATTAAAAATATTATGGCTTATATATTCATACACATCAACCAATACTGAATCTGAATATTACATAAGTTTTCCAACCACTGGAGCGACAGAGAGAAGTATAAAAAATCGCTTTAAGCGCTCGCCATTTTTGAAAATTAATTATGAAAATTTTCCCCCCACATTAAAAATATCATTTTACTTTCAAATTTTACTTATTTACTGTGTAACTTAATTTATTTAAAAGTAAGGCACATGGAAAGTAGATTGAGTGGAGGAAGGGGGATGTACATATTTGCGTTAACACGCGCAGATTTCAGATAAATGTGTAATAATATCCCTTGGAAAGCCACTTTTGCAATGATTGCAAACCAGAACTGCAACAAGAAAATGCATCAAACCATTCCACGGGTCCTTTGGGATCAAATGGAGGGAACTTGCCTCAACTCCAATAAGATTATGTGGCTTGCGCTCCACTGAGTCACACGAGTACTAGATGGTTCTGTTAGCTGATATTCGTGGGTAAAGTTAGTAAAATTTGATTCAGAGCTCCACAAGCTAAAAGAGAGACTGATTCAATATATTATTATATTGACTGCCAGCTTTCGACCAGCTATCAGAAGGTCGCTGGTTCATCCCCGTGGTCGCAAGAAAATTATGTTTAATTGAATTGTGTTATTAAGAAATTTATTCATTTAAAAAAAAAAAATATTGGTTACAAAAGGGAAGGTACATAAATTACATGTGTATATTTTTTTTACAGTGATTAATTACATAATATATGTATTTGATGTACCTCCAAAAATAGGCATGGCTTGTGTGTATGGGGGGTGTTATTACATTGGTTTTATTTGACATGATTCAGTTCAAATTTTCAGTATAATTTTTAAGGTGAGTTTTAAATTCTTTTATGTTAGTATTCATCTTTCTAATTTTTTCTGGTAATGAATTAAAAAAAAATTCTCCGAGATATTTGTGGTTTAACTGACCTATTGTTTTTTTTTACATTTTGGAGTTATTTTTTTTATTTAAAATACTATAAGGTATATTTTTAGCGTCTTCCAGATTGGAAGATATTTTCAGTATCGTCCCGGTGTAAGATCACCATTCAGAATTGAAACGTTGATATAAATGGCTTTAGCCGAGTTTGGTGATCAGATCTGAATAGCCAAGTATGTCCCCACCTTCCTTTTCCCCATTTACTTCCCGTCTCCATTACATTCAGCCTCACAACATACCCCTGTCGAGGATGACGTGGTCTCATTGGCTCCAAGCGGTTGGGGCTGTTAGGACTCTTGTGCGATATTCACGTAAAAAAAAAAACAATTCGAGTATCTACCTTTCTCAAACCATTTCGATTCTTCGTTTCTTGCACAGATTAACTATGTCATTTCACTGTCGGGGCTCAGAAGTCGAAAGGTCTTATGTAAATTGACAACCACCGTTTTCGGTGATCTTCAGTTTATTTACAACCTAGAAATTTCTGTATTTCTATAAAAGCATAATGTTTTTTAAAAAAACACGCGGAATTTAATTGAGTTAGCTGACACGGGACGCCACGTGTCACACGGGTGGGTAGTTTAGTTTTTATGTTTACGTGACAAGCCACTCCCATTGTCTGTCAAGTTTGCTTAAAACGTTAGCATTATTTTCTCCACTTCAACATGTTGTACCTGCGTTTTAAATTTAATGAAAACATACACGAGAATACACGGTGTGTTTTACCTAAGTCTAAAAATGTGAAATTGAACATCGTATTACAATATTCAATTCGTTGGAATATTGTTTCTTTGACATCACATTATTCAGGCTGGCTCAACGTTATTTGAATTATGCAAAGGAATTTAAAATTCTAATGCTATTAGGTTTGTTTTTTTTTCACAAATAGGTTTGTCACACGGAGTGAATAACAAAAAAATTCGATTCAATGGTGGAAATGTTAAGATAATACTAACTAACACCTCATTACAATTTTTAGGTAAGACTTATTTTGCTATTTTGTAGCTTGTATTAAGGCCCAGTTATTTTTCAGAAATTCATATGTGACAAAGTCATAAAATGGCCATTCAGCGCCATTTTGTTTTTATGGCAGTTAATAACCGCGATGCAATCTCATCATTTCTATCACATTCCAACACGTCTGTCTGGTATGTCGGATCATTAAAAATTATCAAAATAAATCTAATAAAACTAATTTCTAATAGTTTTAAATTTATCTACAAAATTTCACAAAAATAAAATGTAATCAAGTTCAGAAGCTAAAAATAAATGTAGTTAACTCGAAATAACTAATTAAATCCTCAACAAATTAAAAATTCCATTCATCCTCTGAAGAGCTGAGAGCCATTTCTAGGAATCAAGAATCTTACTCATATTATATGTATGTATGTATGTTTGTTACTCTTTCAAGCAAAATTTACTGAATGGATTTTAATGAAGCTTTACAATAATATATCTCATATATCAGAATAACATATAGGCTATAATTTATAAAGCTAGCTATTTATTTTCAATATATTGAAAATAATAATTATTGTTTAATAGAAAATGTCAAAATTCGAGAATGACATTTTGCAAAACAATGATTATTAAATCAAAATTCTATTTTAGAAAATATTTAAATTAGTGAATTTATTTGAAGTACTCGCCTAATACTTTGAATCGAATCAAGAATTGTACATTTTTTAAATAAATAGGTTAAGAATTTTGATATAAACGCAGATGGGACCTAGGAAAAGAAAATAGATTACCCAAAGTACTAATCCTATGCAGACGAAGTCGCGGGCAAAAGCTAGTTACAAATAAATGCAGTTCAGACATGCAGGAGTATAAAGGCCAGTACCCTCGCTCGAACATGTCTCAACGTGTGTTTGATTGCTTGATTCTTTTTTTGTTCGACATCATGCCACGCACCGGCTTAATGCGATTAATAAAAAGTTGAGAATATTGATAAACTCAACAAAAAACGCCGCGACCGTTTTCTCAAAGACACGGCCAAAACGGCCCCCATCTATCAGATTGTTTCGGGAAAATGTTTCATGGGAAAAGTCAATTAAATGCCTAGGTGTAACGCTAGACTCCAAGCTCACCTGGAAGAAACACATAACTGGAAAAATAAAAGCAGCAAATAAATGTTTATCAGCACTCTACCAGATGATGGGAAAAAATGTCGTTTATCAACGGACAACAAATTACTGTTACACAAAACAATCGTGATGCCAGGCTTCACCTACGCTATGGGGTTTTGGGGTATGCTGCGTATGTATTTTATGTATTAAAAAAATCAAATCTTTCACAATAAAGCCATTAGAATTAATGGAGTAGAATTTCTTCTCTCCGTAATGACTCCAACTTTCCATTAATAAAGGACTTCATTGAAACCAAAGATTGAAAGAATAATAACTTGCAGTATTATAGTTTTAGTTCTCATTATAACCAACTATTAATATTAATAATATAAAAGTAAAGTATCTATAGATTATCCAATATAATTATGCTAGAGTCACCGCTAGAGTCAGTAAACTCGTGTTTAGTTCAATTCAACTCTGTATACAATTCAATCAAAAGTCAAAAGTTTTTAGTCAGTCAATTACAACAACTCGCCTCATCTACTCACCTCTTTTCTTCACAGACTCTTTTCTTCACTTACCCTGGACCACGGATTACCTACCTGAGAACATGAAAAAAATATACATGTGATTTGTTAATATACAATATATTAATATACAAATATATATAAAAATAGTTATATAATATAATATATAATAGTTAGTTAGTTAGTTATAAAAATATACTTTTTCAGAAAGAGGTAGTTTCAACGTAGGTATGACAATTAGTTGTGATTCTAATATAAGTACCTATTAGAATCACGGAACGTTAAGATGAAAAAATAAAAAAAATTCAGAGTTTGCCAATCATCTCATTTCCACCGATCATACAATAAGGACATAAGGGTTAAAAAAAATTCACCGTATTAATAAAAGCACAAAAATAGATATCTTACAAGCACTTGAAATTAGAAAATCTCTAAACAATAACTCTAGTGCAGGTGTGGCGAACACGTTTGATAATTTGGATGGCACACGAACGATTTCCAAGTTCAAAAATATTTTTTTAATTATCAAGATTTGGAAAAATATCAAAATTTATTTTATGTCCAGATACACTATCAGCAGGTGACGTCAATTTGGAGATTTTCGGGTGGCTAAATCTAAAATACATTGAAATGCGATTTATCGAACTCCAATCGAGTTCGATATGGAGACAAAAAGATGTTGATTTGAGAAATGAATTATAAATAATTAAAAGCAATCGATTTGAACATAAATAATAAAAATGCAGAAGAAGAAATAATGAGAACTTGAAACGTCATTTCAGAAATCTTTAGCGTTTTAAGAAAACTAGCGAGAGCAATATTATCATTTTTTTCTTCTACATATGCTTGGGAGTCATTATTTTTAGAAATGAATTTCATAAAATGTATTTCAAGGACGAGAATGACTGATGAATCCAAATGGTCGTGTGAATTACTAAAAGTGACGAAATGTGAATCACATATTCAGAATTTGTCATCGAAATAGCAAAAAATCTTATTGAAAAATAACTAATGCGTATTGATTACAACTGTATTTTTATGAAACTCTATTGTTATTTTTAAGCTTGTAAATAAAATGCAGAAAAAAAACTCTTTAATTTTATCTATTTTTTTACTGCTTGGGCTCGCCACACAATCGAGAAATAATATTTGAGGATTTTTGGCACGCGGACCCAAAAAGGATTGTCACACCTGCTCTAGTGCATTCAATAACCAAATTAATTTATCTCTTAGTCCTTTCTAGATACATTTCTAGCAAATCCTTGCTGAATATCCCGTACCTAATTACCCCTTTGATCTTCTCCCACTCAAACACCTAAAACTTTTATATAGGGTTAGTTTCATTTCGGAATCCTACAAATCATCGTAGTTACCAGAATTTATTTCATGTTTCACTCATTTCGTTATTTTTCTACCCTCCATATAAGGTGGCATGCAGTCCTTTATACTTTACAGGAAATATTGAGGATCGCCGGAAGAATGAAATTCCTTGAAGTTTGATACAAAAAAACAAATGAAATTTTTCATTTTACAATACACATTCCGTTGCTTCTCAAAGACAGATGATTTGGCTACATCGTGTGCAGAGATGAAACGGGGATGATATAAAGAGAGAATATTAAAACATTTCTCTGTTCGGTCTTGTTATTAATTCTTTTTTGTTATTTTAAAAATAATATACCGTTTTGATCCTCATTCCACATCTACAGAACGATTCAATTTCACCCAAAATGTACAATTTTAAAATTATTACATTTTCGTCGAAACGTTTATCGAACTCATTTTCAGACTTTTTTGGAGCCCTCTAGCGTAGAGAGAAACACAATAGGTATAATTTTATCGTTTTTAGTTTAAAAAACACTTATCCATGCAATTTACAAAACATAATAATATTATTAATTGTAAATATTTTTAGAATTTCATTCTTCGGAAACATTATTTTATAGTAGCTCCACACAGAAGGCCCTGAGGAAAAAATTAAACAGACCCTTGTCATCTTTGGGGATGCTGTTTGGAGGGTTTTTTGGGGAAAAGAAAGAGATGAAGTTCAGGGAAAGAAAGATATATGGTGGGTAGGAGTTTGGGGTCTCCTTTAGAGACAGGCAAAATACCCCCCCCCCCCCCCCCCCCCACGCAATAAAATTCCCTCAGGGCTTATGCTATCTTTGGGAAAGCTATGTGGAGGATTTTTTGAGGAAAAGAAAGAGATGAAGTTCTGAAAAAAAAAGCTATGTTGGGTAGAAATCTGGGGGTTGACATAAGTGTAAATCCACCCCTCTATGCATGACGATGCGTGTCGTTGAGAGAGTCCTGCTGGAGAGCCCAAATACTCTCCCGCAACCAGTCTCTTCCGATCCGGCCTGCCACGCAACAGACGTGGTTAACAAAAGTAGTTAACAACAAGTGTCCTAACTACGGCCGAGGTGCTTGTTACAAAATAAATGGGTCCCGGGACGTCGGTACTTATACCCGCCTCCCAAGATGAAAATTGAATAGGCAATATGAAACTTGGAAAAATATATAGAGTATTCTTCAGTCCGTGTACGGCCAAAGGAACTTGTAATAATACGGGCAATATGTCTATTTTTTTTTTATGGAATAGGCAATTCACCATAAGATATGTCTATTTAATGTTGTCAAAGAATTTGAATTGAAAATCCATTGAAAGTCTGGGTATTGAACATTGTTCCTTTTGAAGAAACTTCGTCAAAGTTTGCGCCCCTTTGAATTTGCTTGCATAAACAAAATTACATTACTTTTCCAATAAGCCATGTTTCTTCTATTTGTGTTGTAAAATGCCCGTTGTTCATATTTATGCATTTCTTTTACATTTCAATTTTAGGAACCCAAAAAGTTATTTTTGTTTTTTAACTTCCCGAATAAGTAATGAAATTTTCACGCATAGTACACGTTTTGTGGAATAAAATAACTTATGTGGTTTGAATAACCAATCGGTTTCGATTCAACCTGGACCTTCATTACGGTTATATGAAAGCATATCGTACACAGTGGTAAATAAAATTACAAGAAAATACTTGGCAGGTTTAGTTTCCTAGTGATTTTTAAAACATTCGCTATGTTTGCGTTAAAATTTTTAAATTGCACGTGTCCGTTTGTAATATTTCAATCTAAAAACAAGTATTTCATCTGCTTTCAAAAACAGTAGGTATTTCATTCAATTTAGTCTATTTGAAATTGAATGTCAAACGGGAACATTTAATGATATGATTTTTGACTATTTAGACCCGAAGGGTTAGAGAAAGGAAAGTGAAAAAGGAAGAAATACGACAGCTAAAACTCAAAACTATTTTCCACGAAAAAATAATTAAGACTTCGTAGAAACTATTTTTTTGAAACGAAAAAAATACTCGAGGAGTACCTGAGATGACGGTCTTCGTGGTCGACTGGCAAGGCTCTTGACTAGCAATCCGAAGGACGCGTGTTAAAATCCTGGCGTGTGCAATACAATTTATTAAATTAATTTGTGTATTACACAATTTTATCAATTTAAAATAATATAATCATACAGCATATTTGTGGCACGTTCCAGAGAGGAAGACACTCTCAGTATCGCCCTGGTTTAACACGTCCATTCACAATTGAAACGTTGCGTGAAATGGCTTTAACCGTGTTTGGTGACCAGATCTGAATAGCCAGGCACTTCTCCACCATCCTCTTTCTTGCCTACCCCACTACCTTCAGCCTCACAACATACCCCAATCGGGGATGGCGTAGTCTCACTTGCCCCAGACAAGAGCAGTGGAACTCTTGTGGGGTATCACATAAAAAGTTTAAAAAAACCTGCCATCCTGAATTTTTTACTACATATAATTTTTTTTTTTATAGAGATACCTCACAAGAGTCCCAACTGCTCCCTTCTGGAGCCAGTGAGACTACGGCATTCCGAATTGGAGTATGTTGTGAGGCTGAAGGGTAAGTGGTGAAGGGAAGGAGATGGGGAAGAGGAAGGTGGGAAAGTACCTGGCTATTCAGATCTAGTCACTAAACACGGCTAAAGCCATTATTAAGCAACGTTTCAATTCTGAATGGTGGTCTTACACCAGGGCGAAACTGAAAGCATCGTCCACTCTGATATATTCCAAATATAACAACGCAAAAATTTTTCACGTGCGAACTATCTGTACGTTGTACTATTATTTCTGACAGTTGCAGTCGACTATCAGATTGTGTGGGACTGTAAGTCCCTTATCTGTCGGTCTGTGGGCCTTGTTGTTGATGACAGGTTGTTGACTGATTGTTGACTGGTTGTTGACAGTCTTTTGCAAACTATTACGCAGCGTGAGGCAGTGTAATCAGTTAATCAGTTTAGTAATCAACTATACACGGGTACCAGTTGGTGTTTTTCCTCGAGGAATGGAACAAAAACCTAATTAGAATTAAAGCCAGTGGTTCCCAAACTCCTTTGGCCCACGGACCCCTTTTCATAGTCAAAATTTGCCCACGGACCCCAGGAATAGGGAATTATGGATGGTTTTACAGGAAATCCCTGACTGACCAATAAAACCATCCATTCTGGGGAGGGGTTGGCTAGAGAATTTCAGGAATCATGCATCATCAGTCAGAATTCCGACACCCGGTGTAAACCATCCATTCTGTGGGAGGGGGGCTAGAGAATTTCAGGAATAATGTATGCATTGATAGTTAATAAAGATGTCTCATAATTTTAACCTTATGCGGACCCCCCTGACGTTGTTAAGGGACCCCCAGACGTTGTTCAAGGGCCCCCAAATCAATTTTAATTTTCCACGGACCCCCTGAGGGCCCGTACGGACCACTTCGGGAACCACTGATTAAAGCCATGAGTTGATGAAAAAATGAGTATTTGTGTCGATTTAATAGTAGGTAACTAAAAAAATTAAATTCTTCTAGGTTTAGTTATTTTTAACAGATGTGTCGCCTACCGAAGTTAAGTGTGAAAATGCCACCTACAGAAAATGTAATAAAATCAATGATACGACTTTTTTAATCGCCCATCGAGCTTTTACATTGGATATAAAATATTAACATTTTTGCACAGGAGTTTGTAATAAACAACAGGTTGCAAAAACAATTTCTTGCATTACAGTTTATAAATTTACAATTGGATACATTTTAAAAGAAAATTCATAATAATACAAATAATCTGAAATTATCAGATATAATATGTTTTTATACATTTTAGTATGTTTTATCAGCGAAATTGTTATATTAAAAACATCGATATTATTTTTTTATTTGTTTGCTAAACTATGTAAGAGAGGAACTGGCGAGTTTGCTAAATAATTTGTTTGTGAATGGTGACATTGAAATAGGTCCTTATGTCTAGTGAGACAACTAGGTACTCTTAAATTTACTAAACTCAGGAGTTCGCTACAGTGGAGCTCAGAACTTACAATTTTGAAAAAGCAACATAGATCACTTATAATTTGCCGATCCTTGATATTCCTTGCGTGTCAAGGAATATCAAGGATGGAATATCAAGGAATCAAGAAAGGAATATCAAGGAATATTGACAATGTTTTTACTTATGTCGGCAGAATATCTCTTAATCCAAAACATGCGAACACCTCAGCACAGGTTCTCCTAGTGAAGTATTTACAAAATGCTACTATTAACCTTTTTACATCCTGTTACTGAATATGAATCTTTTTTTGTACAACTATGTAAACCACTGTAATTATTTGAAATGTATTTACAAGTATAGAAATAAATTAATAACTCAGGTCCGCGGCACACCTGGGGGCCTAGTCTCTATCTCTCACAACGTCCGTACCTACGTTACGAATCCTTATTAACCTTCCCCTTACCGTTCTAAAAACTTCCTCGCTCTCCGGTGCTGAACACTCAGTAAATATTTATATGTTGTATTTATTTAATCCAATACATAAATGTATTGTGGAGGAATACCCAAAATATTAACTCTATGTTTAGTATATTTACCAAGATATTTCAGTAAATATAAACAGTGACCGCTTAGTTGACAGCACCGTCAAGAAAGGTTAAACGGCAAACGTGCTTGTTTGTGATACCGAAAGATAGAGACTAGGCCCCCTGTTTTACCTACGTTAAATTGTCGTGAAAACAAGCTTATGTACCCAAGCGGTTAAATTAAATTAAAATGTATTTTAAAAGTATATTATAAGTGTAGTGATATAGTTATTGTTGGTAAAATAATTTGGTCAGTTTTTTTTTAATTTCAGCGACTATGAAAAATAATTGTACATACAAAATATAATGGTGAATTTAAGTAATAGAAATTGTATTTCTTAGTCCTCACTAGGGAGACCTGTGCCCACGCGGACTAAAGTTATTAAATTATAATTTATTTGGCTTCTGTGTAGTTTTTAGTGTCTTTATTTGGATTTTTTCATTGACCTCTTTCAGCCATACTTTTATTCTTGATTTGTACTCATTAAAATGTTTAATTAGATTTATGTCTTAGGGAAGAATGTTGTGGAGTCTTGTTGCAAGGTATGTGTAGTTTTTTTTGTCCAAATGTGGTTTTATAACTTGCATGCACAGTCTAGTAGAATGGCTTCAATAATACATTTTTGCCATGTATTCGTTGTACATTCGGTTGGTCAAAGCTGTTGAAAATTCAGACAATTCGATTATGTGATTTAATTATATATAAACTTTTAATTAACACCCTTACCTTTGATTCTGATTAGGCCACGTAACCCAACATGTGCCGTACATAAAACTAGCAGTCCTAAGTTTTATAGACATCAGCATAAGTGTAAGTACGGTTCATTCCATAAAAAATAAACAGGGAGGCACTTCACACCTCTATCTTTTTTTCACGACAAAGGTGAAGCTTTAAAAAGGAAGTAGAAGAATGAAAATAAAGAGATATCAATCACGATTTTCGATTTTCCCTTTCAGCTCGTGGCATGGGGTTGATAAAAAGGCCACTCGCTACATGTTTAGAATATTCATTAGCCGTAATAGGTGTAGACGCGTTTCTAGGCTGAATATATTTAGGCTAGATAACGGGTCGGTCGGGGCTAGGACGAGTGAACCGACTTTATAGATAAAGGTTGACATTCACTCAACATGTATACGTAATATAGGTGTATGTATAGATGTTTGCATAGGTATGTATAGATGTATGTATAGGTGTATGTGCAGGGGAGAATCCGGCAGTACCGGCCGGCAGACAGTATCGGTCACTTGCTCTTTTAGCGTTTTTACGATAGTTGATTTTTCTGTAGCAGTTGGTGCAATACCAGACCACGAGTTAACAGAGTGGAAGTCACCTTCATATTTATATATAGCATTTGGTTACCGATGCACGCTGCATAGCTTGATTTCTACGTGTAATTATATATCATATCACTTCGTAGAATAGTGTAACTCTGGTGTATATGATTATGTATGTAGTTTCAATATCTTTCAACATATGTCGTTAGTATAGGTTATTAGTTATATGTAGTTTTGAGGTGTCTCGGCAGATGTCCGTTAAGTAGTACCTTAGTAGAGTGGCGACTATCGCCGTTCATGTTAATACCCGAACGTTTACGGAAATAGCCGATGATATCCGATCGACAGCTGGGCACCTTCAGTGTAGAGTTCTCTTGCTTCAGAATTACACTGAACATCTATTAGAACGTCAGTTTGGACCATTTAAATGTTCATTGTAAACTACACGATAATGTCAATAAAGTAACTTGTAATCTTGACGAACTTTATCGAACATTTCTGAACATATATATCTTCAATACCAATGATTGGGATTGAAGAACATTTCAGTATCTCTCTCATGTTCTGTGACTGATACTTTTTTCGATGATGATTTCCTTGATTTTACGTATTTTTGTAATATTTTTATTTTATTTATTTATTTTTATTTGATCAAAAATATCTTAAAACCATTACTTCCGTAAAAAGCCGTGATTTATTCGTTTTTTATTTGCATTTTTTTTTAATTTACACATTTAAAAACATGTGTAAATTAAAAAAACATGGTTTTGTAAATATAATGAAAGTAGCTTATGGCGCATTCCCACCTTCTTCCTCGTTTCTTTGATCTTTTTTATAGAATTTTTATAGAATCTATGGAATGGATCAGGGAGAACAGACTTTTCTAAGCGATAGAAAACCCGATAGAAACAGAAACCCCGTATTTAATCAAGTTTAAATTTTGTTCTATTTCATATAGAATCGACCACAGCAAAGAGAAAGTGTCCAAACGTTCAATCAACCATATATTGAGTGATGTGTCGTCCTATTCGCAATGATTGAACACTTTCGCTTTTAGTAAAAGCCTAGACAAAACAAAATACAAAGACAAATTTGTTGTAAAATTTAGATAAAATGCGACACAGACGTTAAAATGAAAGTAAAAGAATCCGGAAATAGATGGAAATGAATCATGATGGATTTAAATATAAAGGGAAAGGTAGCAAATGTAGTTAAATATTTCTAATATGACGAAAAAATGCTTAACAAATAGAATGTGTGCAAAATATCAACAATTCTATGAAATAGATCACAGAATAGATTCCTTTAGGGCTCGGTACTCTAGATTCTCCCCTGTAGGGATGGCTTCTAGCATAATATGTGTACTACATACGAGATGATAAGCGAATACTGTCAGATTGAAGGATGTGTGCGAATCTGACATTCTAGGAATTCGGAGGCAGATTTCAAGCGACGTAGGTCGTGTGCCTCCCCTTACCGGACAGGATTAAAACGAATGTGACTTGTGACAGGATTCTATTTTTAGTATTTTTATCTCTCAAACGCAGGGACAAGAGACAATATGTGGGCAAGGGGAGATCTGATTACAGACATACTGTAGTAGAGTACCATCTCTACCCGAAAAAGGGACTTGTTTAAATAATATTTATTCGATTTGTGGCTTTCTAACTGTATACCTAGCTCCTATTGTATTATTTCACCCCGACAGCTGTTTTTTGTTGAATTATATTGGGTTGCCATTCAGAAAATTCTGAGACTCACAAATTTGCATTCGCTATTTATAGTCATATTTTCAGAATCGTTTTTTTTTTTAACTATTTGTGTCTAAATTAAAAAGAAAGATTTTCTGTGATGTATTTTCTACATTTTTCTGAGAAATCACGTAAGTTGTGTATGGTTCTTGTGACAAAGGTAAAAGTTTCATGTTCGTAGCTCTGATGTGGCTAATGAGATGTTTTTGCAACAGGTTGAGCAAATTCACAGAATTGTAGAGTTGTAAAGGCAAACTTTGAAAAGAAACGTAAGAAAATCTCACCTTTGTAACATGCTAATTAACTGATGAAGACACACTGTGTTTTAATTAAAATAGTTTAAATGTTCAAACAGTACCTACATACTAAAAAATATAATTAAAATTATGTTTAAAAATCTTGCTCATGATAGTTGAATAATTATTCTGGATTTCTTACGGGAACAAGACACAAAATTTGTTTTTTTTTTTAATATTCGTAATTTTCAATTTTTGCAAAGTTTCACATGTAATAATTACGAGTTTCTTTATATGTCTAAGCTTTATTTCATTCTTATTTAAAATTCTGTATAACCAGGATATGTTTAAATGAAATTCTTTTTAAAAAAATAAAATTCTGTATAACCATTTCCGAGGGCAAATAAAGATACTAACTTATTTTCTTAATTAAAATTTTTAATTAAATAATATCTGTGATAATTTCTCCATCTGTTAAGTCGCTTTAACACCATTTTGCGTTAATCTAAATCTAACGACTACTGTGATATACAATTATGTTATTAATTGTTTTTTTATTACATGGCGGATTGCGCAGTGGATGTCGGAGAAATTAATTAATTAAATTATGAAATAATGTTTAATTTCAACATCGCCATCTACGTGAAATATCACTTCTCGGAGCTTTACAAAGTTATATAAAATAACTAAACTCTATTGTGTACTGAAATAGCAAGGGATAATTGAAAGGCAGAACCCAATTGAAACTCTGTTATATCCCCCTGTTGGTTGAAATGATTGTATTCTGGCAGTGGCGGTTTGTTTCATGTTACATCTCTACGTAAGAGAGCCAGATGTTTATTGCACTCAGCAATGTGGGTAAATGATTGTGAAAGGAAATGTATTTAATTTATTCTCTGAGGGTATAAGGGATGAGGGGTTGTTGAATCCCGAGTAGCCATCGCGAATCGTAACTGTAGTGTATCGAATTGTCTGTGGATCATTCGGATTTTCTGATTGCTAGCGGAAACATCCGTGCGTTTTGATATAGTTCGAGGGACGGGCCGAGGAACGACACTTCTTCGGCGTCCGCCCTCTTACTATCGGTAGCTAAATCCTAAGTTGTATCAATCATATCAGCAATAAATTTATGAGTGCAAAAAAGTACCTACAAGTGATATTATTATAAATAACTAATTGATAGTTTTAGACATTGGACCCAGTATAAAGTGTCACATCACTACTGTAAAGTAGGTCACATCACTAGTGGAAAGTACTTGTGATCATTATGTCTATGGAGTACGCTCTCTCTGTGTCAAAGTCTGATCCAGCAAGTCGTGAATAAATCTTCATTATAAAATATTAATGAAAGTATTCTCTTTTTTTTTTTTTTTTTTTTTAATTTTTTTTTTTTTTTTTTTTTTTTTTAAATAAAACAAACACTTAGTATTTAACCACGTATATTTATTATTTGATATATCGACCGGTTTCGCTCCGACCGAGCTTCATCAGGATATAATAATAACTAAATACTAAGACAGAGTTGTTGGTTATATATAGGTTGAGTGGGAGAGGGAGAAAGAATATTACAAAAGAAACATAATTAGAAAGAGACAAATTTTTAGAAAGAGATAAAAAGGATTATCAATAAGTGGAAGGGAGACAACAATATATGTGTATCACATTTACATTTATAAACAACAGTTACTGGTAATCATAGACATATTGGAAGTTGGATCTATTATACAAGATAAAATTATACAATAATTAAATACAATAATATTACATATTACTAGTCAAACATCTCAGAACAACAATGTAACATATATAATATCATGGGTTGGAAAAAATGGCAGGAAACAAGTTGAAGATAGGGCTATAAGGTGTATTTTTTTGATTTGATAAATTGGTTTGGTTATTAAGTAAGTATTCGGACTTATTTGAATTTAACGATTTTCTTATTTCTAACGCTTCTAAGTTATCTAATCTAATGCCTATACTGTTTTTATGTAACATGCACGTGTCTGAAATTTTATTAAAAGAATGATCTTTTGAGATTAAATGGTTGGCAAATTCCGAGAAACCCTTACCATTTAAACATCGTAAGTGTTCTTTTACCCTAATGTTGACGTTACGTGCTGTTTTTCCTATATAGAAGGCAGGACAATCATTGCAGTTTAGTTTATAAATGCCCGAGTGGCTTAAATTGTCATCTTTATCTTTGGTATTAATTAAAAATTTTCCTAGGTTATTGTTTGTGTAAAAAGCCGGTTTAATATCTAAAGGAAGGTTCCTTACACTTAGATTGGAAAAATTATTTATAAATAGGATCCTACGCCAATGGTAATTTTGAATATCATTATTATTTGGCGGGGTTAATTTATATAGGAATTTATTTGTGGATATATGTTTTAGTTTTTTATTGAGGATTTTATCAATTAAGTCCGGATCATAACCATTATTTGCCGCAATCTGTTTAATAAGAGATAATTCAATTGTGAAGTTAATGTTAGACAATGGTACGGAAATTAATCTGTGTATCATTGAATGAAAAGCCGAGTGTTTATGAGAGTTAGGATGATTAGATGTATTGTGGATAGTTATGTCTGTGTAAGTTGGTTTGCGGTATATATTGAAATTAATTCTATTATTTACTAAAGAGAGTGTCAAGTCAAGAAAATTTAAGGAAGCATTAATACCTATTTCTAAGGTGAATTGTATTTGGGTGTGGAATGAATTTATAAGTTGGAGGAAGGCATTTAATTGACGATCCGTACCTGACCAAATACAAATTATGTCATCGACGTACCTTTTCCATACCAGCACGTTTTTTAGGAGAGGGGATTTGCAAGAAAAAATATTATTTTCTAGATTATCCATAAATATATCGGCAACCAAGGGCGATGTCGGAGACCCCATTGGTAACCCCATATTTTGTTGATAGATTACATTGTTAAATTTAAAATAATTTTGGTTTAAGCACACATTAAAAAGACGAGAGAGATCATTAGTAAAATCTCTTGGCAATTTAGAATTATTCAGTAAATTACTAATTATAGATTTGCTTTCAGATATTGGGATATTCGGGAACAAATTAACTACGTCAAAAGAAATTAATTTGCTGTTGCTCGGAATAACTAGGTCTTTTAAGTCATTAATTAATTCTAATGAGTTTTTGATAGTGTGTTTGGGGGAAAACACTTTTGAATTATTGAAGACATTAGTGATAAAGGATGCTAATTTAAAATTTGGCGAATCACAGCTAGCAACGACCGGTCTTATGGGGAAATCCGTTTTATGGATTTTCAGAACACCATATAACTTGGGGACTTTAGGGTTTTTTGTCAAAAATTTTACTTTGTTATATGAGTCATCTATAAAAATTGGGGTTTTACATGCATTTAAGGCGTTTTTAACACTCTCAAGATATTTACTTGTTGGGTCTTGCGATAAGATCTTAAAATTATCATTATTAATGAAATCTTCCATTTTTGAAAGATAATCACATTTGGGAATTATAATGACAGTATTGCCTTTATCGGCCTTTGTTAAAATTAATTTGTCAGTCTCTAACTTGTTTCGAATATTTAACATACAACGAGTTTCCGGATTAGATATGGATTTACACTTTGGTATTAGATTTTTTAGTAATTCAGCACTTTTATAGAAGAAAGGATTTGGGCGGTTGTGTAGGGCGGTCTCTATGTCGACAGCAACGTTTTCAATTGCATTGTTGAAGCTGGTTTTGGTATAATTTAGATTATACTTTAGGCCTTTAGATAAAAGAGCCATTTCTTCTGGAAGAAATTGGGTAGATGATAGGTTCTGCACCCGATCAAAGAACCGGTGATTTGTTGTTTCGGGAATGGTTTTGTGAAGGTTGGCTGCAAGGCACAGGTTTTTTAGTTTTTTAATTAAAATTTCACGTTTTTTAAAAACTTTCAATGATGCAAAGTGTCTGACTTTGTCATCAAACACATCCCATTCCAATGGGTGAAGCACATGAACTAGTTCCGTGTGTAACACGTGTAATTTTAGTTTGATGTTGTTACGTTCTTTATATGTACTTTTAAGATCTTCTTTAAGCCATGCTAGTTTAGCTTGTAACACTGAAGAATTGGAGAATGGTTTACTATTTACCCGGTTGAAATAACCATTTAAATAGTTTGGGAACACTTTCAATTTTAAACATTGTTTGTAGAAAAATATATTAATAGACATAACTCTGCACTTAGTTGTATAGTTTTTATACATTGTTGCTTTATTAGCTGTACTTGCTGATATAATTTTTTCGTAAGAAGCAATCACTTTGTGGTTAGGCATTATATTTTAAATAAAACAAACACTTAGTATTTAAAATATAATGCCTAACCACAAAGTGATTGCTTCTTACGAAAAAATTATATCAGCAAGTACAGCTAATAAAGCAACAATGTATAAAAACTATACAACTAAGTGCAGAGTTATGTCTATTAATATATTTTTCTACAAACAATGTTTAAAATTGAAAGTGTTCCCAAACTATTTAAATGGTTATTTCAACCGGGTAAATAGTAAACCATTCTCCAATTCTTCAGTGTTACAAGCTAAACTAGCATGGCTTAAAGAAGATCTTAAAAGTACATATAAAGAACGTAACAACATCAAACTAAAATTACACGTGTTACACACGGAACTAGTTCATGTGCTTCACCCATTGGAATGGGATGTGTTTGATGACAAAGTCAGACACTTTGCATCATTGAAAGTTTTTAAAAAACGTGAAATTTTAATTAAAAAACTAAAAAACCTGTGCCTTGCAGCCAACCTTCACAAAACCATTCCCGAAACAACAAATCACCGGTTCTTTGATCGGGTGCAGAACCTATCATCTACCCAATTTCTTCCAGAAGAAATGGCTCTTTTATCTAAAGGCCTAAAGTATAATCTAAATTATACCAAAACCAGCTTCAACAATGCAATTGAAAACGTTGCTGTCGACATAGAGACCGCCCTACACAACCGCCCAAATCCTTTCTTCTATAAAAGTGCTGAATTACTAAAAAATCTAATACCAAAGTGTAAATCCATATCTAATCCGGAAACTCGTTGTATGTTAAATATTCGAAACAAGTTAGAGACTGACAAATTAATTTTAACAAAGGCCGATAAAGGCAATACTGTCATTATAATTCCCAAATGTGATTATCTTTCAAAAATGGAAGATTTCATTAATAATGATAATTTTAAGATCTTATCGCAAGACCCAACAAGTAAATATCTTGAGAGTGTTAAAAACGCCTTAAATGCATGTAAAACCCCAATTTTTATAGATGACTCATATAACAAAGTAAAATTTTTGACAAAAAACCCTAAAGTCCCCAAGTTATATGGTGTTCTGAAAATCCATAAAACGGATTTCCCCATAAGACCGGTCGTTGCTAGCTGTGATTCGCCAAATTTTAAATTAGCATCCTTTATCACTAATGTCTTCAATAATTCAAAAGTGTTTTCCCCCAAACACACTATCAAAAACTCATTAGAATTAATTAATGACTTAAAAGACCTAGTTATTCCGAGCAACAGCAAATTAATTTCTTTTGACGTAGTTAATTTGTTCCCGAATATCCCAATATCTGAAAGCAAATCTATAATTAGTAATTTACTGAATAATTCTAAATTGCCAAGAGATTTTACTAATGATCTCTCTCGTCTTTTTAATGTGTGCTTAAACCAAAATTATTTTAAATTTAACAATGTAATCTATCAACAAAATATGGGGTTACCAATGGGGTCTCCGACATCGCCCTTGGTTGCCGATATATTTATGGATAATCTAGAAAATAATATTTTTTCTTGCAAATCCCCTCTCCTAAAAAACGTGCTGGTATGGAAAAGGTACGTCGATGACATAATTTGTATTTGGTCAGGTACGGATCGTCAATTAAATGCCTTCCTCCAACTTATAAATTCATTCCACACCCAAATACAATTCACCTTAGAAATAGGTATTAATGCTTCCTTAAATTTTCTTGACTTGACACTCTCTTTAGTAAATAATAGAATTAATTTCAATATATACCGCAAACCAACTTACACAGACATAACTATCCACAATACATCTAATCATCCTAACTCTCATAAACACTCGGCTTTTCATTCAATGATACACAGATTAATTTCCGTACCATTGTCTAACATTAACTTCACAATTGAATTATCTCTTATTAAACAGATTGCGGCAAATAATGGTTATGATCCGGACTTAATTGATAAAATCCTCAATAAAAAACTAAAACATATATCCACAAATAAATTCCTATATAAATTAACCCCGCCAAATAATAATGATATTCAAAATTACCATTGGCGTAGGATCCTATTTATAAATAATTTTTCCAATCTAAGTGTAAGGAACCTTCCTTTAGATATTAAACCGGCTTTTTACACAAACAATAACCTAGGAAAATTTTTAATTAATACCAAAGATAAAGATGACAATTTAAGCCACTCGGGCATTTATAAACTAAACTGCAATGATTGTCCTGCCTTCTATATAGGAAAAACAGCACGTAACGTCAACATTAGGGTAAAAGAACACTTACGATGTTTAAATGGTAAGGGTTTCTCGGAATTTGCCAACCATTTAATCTCAAAAGATCATTCTTTTAATAAAATTTCAGACACGTGCATGTTACATAAAAACAGTATAGGCATTAGATTAGATAACTTAGAAGCGTTAGAAATAAGAAAATCGTTAAATTCAAATAAGTCCGAATACTTACTTAATAACCAAACCAATTTATCAAATCAAAAAAATACACCTTATAGCCCTATCTTCAACTTGTTTCCTGCCATTTTTTCCAACCCATGATATTATATATGTTACATTGTTGTTCTGAGATGTTTGACTAGTAATATGTAATATTATTGTATTTAATTATTGTATAATTTTATCTTGTATAATAGATCCAACTTCCAATATGTCTATGATTACCAGTAACTGTTGTTTATAAATGTAAATGTGATACACATATATTGTTGTCTCCCTTCCACTTATTGATAATCCTTTTTATCTCTTTCTAAAAATTTGTCTCTTTCTAATTATGTTTCTTTTGTAATATTCTTTCTCCCTCTCCCACTCAACCTATATATAACCAACAACTCTGTCTTAGTATTTAGTTATTATTATATCCTGATGAAGCTCGGTCGGAGCGAAACCGGTCGATATATCAAATAATAAATATACGTGGTTAAATACTAAGTGTTTGTTTTATTTAAAATATAATGCCTAACCACAAAGTGATTGCTTCTTACGAAAAAAAAAAAAAAAAAAAAAAAAAAAAAAAAAAAAAAAAAAAAAAAAAAAAAAAAAAAAAAAAAAGAAAGTATTCTCAATAAGATCGTCAACCATTTACCCAACAAAACATGGTGTCAGAAGTCGGATATTAATTTTTACAATAAAATATATTGAGGATCATAAATAAAACACGAGATGTCAAAAGATTCAACAATGTCACATGTGCAACATGATTTCAGTGCTTTGCCAAATCTACAAGTGTTGTCAAATAACCCAAATAATAATGGAATATAGAGAAATTGGTTGTAAGATTCTCAGATTACAAAAAGTGTGTCGAAAAAAATAATTCGAAAAAATCTAAATATTATAATGTCAATGCAAAACCTATGTCTTTATTACAAACGGGGGATTATGTATACTTTAAGAAAAATCCCAAAAGCAATTGGTTGCCAGCTATTGTCAAAGATAAAATGAAATGTAACAGGTCTTATATTGTAGAAGATAACTATGGTAACAGACAGACGTAACAGAATACACTTAAAACTGAGATATCATGCAAACGTCAATGATCACCATTTGTCCATGCGATCCGATCCAGCACTTGAGGAGGCAGGTGGCTGGAGATGAGTTCTCAATAAGATCTTCAACCATTTACCCAACAAAACATAAAGGAGCAATATATGCAAGTAAGATTCTAGGAGAACAATCCATTGCCCATAGTGAAATCTTACGGTAAGGCTGGAATCAGACGGTTCACTCGATTGAAGGTTTACTCTATGGTTACTCGAGCGAATGTTCCCATATTCGTTACACTTTTGTTTCATTTCTTATTCAGACGTGTCATTCCGAGTGAAATAGGTGGAATGAAACACAGAAATGAACGATTAGTGAACCGTCTGATTCCAGCCTAACTCAATATGCACGCATCCCCTGTGTTTCTTTCATCTTAAAGGTAATCAAAAGTTTAATAAGAGAAGTCACTTCAAACATGTTATAAATTTGAGATTTTGTCGAGAATTCAGGACCTTGTTTGGCGCGAGTCCAGATTTTGAAGTTGAGAGAACAATATTTGACTAATAAGGAATTCTTGTTCGCAGTATAATGAACTCTTCCTTACGACGTTCTTGTACATTAACTAAGGTATTTTATTCATTCTAAAAATAATGTATTACATAAAAACCATAAGCTGCAAATCTCACTAGGACATTCCTGAATCTAGATGTGCAGCTTTACAATTAATTGAATAAAAAAAAATAATACCTATAAACTTAATAACACATAATATATAGACATAAAAATAAACCTACAAGAGAAGCACTGAATATATTTATTCAGACATTAATTTCAGTTGGGCAGTATGTTTATACTTGGCAAGAAAAACGTTCTACTGTAAACCAAATATGTACAATGTACCTCTGATGGCTTATCAGATAAACAGGTGTAGTACAAACTGTTGATAGGGTGACCATACCGACAGTGACAAGAGGGATAGTATAAAGAGTAATTTATGATTTAAAAAAAATACAAACTAAAAATAATGTTACGTCAATAAGTAATTAGTAATAATAAAGGTAAGTAAGTAATAATTAAAAAAATAAGTAAATTTTAAGTGTATAATATACTTATGAATGAATAATAATATTAAAGTTAATTAGATAATAATAAGGACATTAACATTTTTTTAAATATTTATTTTGATTAAATTTTTTAATTTTTACATTGACATTTTTTATTAAATTTACATTGATATTTTTTTTATATTTATATTGAGGGATCAGTAGGATTTATCGGTCCAGTTAGGAGTTCTACCGAGCCGAACCCTCTGATATGAAAATATCTGGAGTCGGTGAATTATTTTCCCATTTGGTTCTTTGGTGTGTTGACGTGTTGTTCTTGTATTGTTTTGTTTTTATTATACTTAAGAGGGTATTACCATAGAATACCGGAAACGACTCCTTTTTAAATCAAATTCCAGACGTATTGACTCATTTTTACAAAAAAAACATAAATTTATTTGGAAAGAATGTTATTTTATCTGGTACACGCAGTTTTAAAATTTTGAAAAACTAAGTGTATTTTTAATATACCTACTAAGAATATACCGATGGTCGTTGGAAGATTTGTTCAATTTTAATACGATAGATTCTATTAAACAACCCAAATTTCAAATCATATAATAATACAATAAAATAAATCATTACATAATCTAGTCAACACAGTTTCAAAATTTTAATTTTAGTTAAATTAAAATCATTAAAAAATAAATCCGAGAACGTGTTTTGTGACTAAAGTTCCTCAGTTTTTCTATTTATTTAAGGTCTTACAAACTAAAATATTTCAATTTTTTTTTACACATTTGTTTAGACATTATTGAAAAATCATAAAGACTTATGATCAAAAAATTCTTACAAGAAGCATACGATATTTAATAATTTATCATCGTGCGTTTTGAGCATTTTTATTGCTTACTTGAATGTAGGTATATATTAAAGCATGTTTTTAATGAAATAAATCGATAGAAAATTGGTAATTTAAAATATTTGATACGGGGAATAATCGATATTTCTCATTGGAACCTCCCTGTACAGTTGCAAGCATTTTTAAACTTTTATTCTCAGCTGCTGGTCAATCGCTCTTAAATAGTACAATTACATGGCATGGATTGACTAGATGATCATTTGTGGAAAAGTGTGCGGAAGGGTTAAGTTTTTCCTTTGGGGAAGATTTAACCCGAACATAAATTCTGGTGACATAAAAAAAAGATAATATTAAACGCTAAATTTATTTTCAAGGTAAGAATTTTTCTGAAAAATTATTGATTTTAAGGTGCGATTTATTAGAGTTTTTTAAATTACTACCAGCTGACTAGATATGACGTACATGAGTACAGAAAACACATTATTTGTTAAGCACTTTAATTAGCATTTCTTTATTATCTCTACCTTTTCATTTACGGCAAAGTGGCCTTCGTTGGCAATCGATTTTCCATTGGATGGGGTACCTGTATGGGTGGTGGGGGTTGAGGGTGGCGAGAGGAATCGATGCGCTTTTCAAGAGGTAGACCGAATGTTAACCTTCTTGGGACCATTTTACACCAGCACATTCGAAACCACTTGCTCAGTCGTGCGTACCTTGCTTTATGGTGCTTTGCTAAAACGGTACCGTGGAAATAATATACTCCAAGAGAATATTGGAAGACGACACCAGGGCTAAAATACTAAAGGATTTTATGAAAAGAACCTTTCGCCATCGAATGTTTCAATCAAAGAAACTATCTTCGTTTATATCAGATTTCAATAAACTGTATTGTTGAAAAAATTAGAATGTATTTTCTAAGGGTAGTTATTAATTTTACATAATTTTAGCAATGGCGGTTTTCTCTAACGATCGTTTGCGCCGTCAACTCCTAAAGATTAACTACACCGAACAAAACTTACTTGTATTAAAATATTACTAGAGTTTGTACAGCGCGCCGCTACTCCATAATATTTTGTATTTAAGATGAAACCCGGTGGTCGAGAAATTTTAATAATAGATTTTCACTAAATTGTTGCTGTCGCTGTTGCTCTTACTCCGCCGGATATTGAGCGAAAGGGACAAATGCACCTCGGGCTACTAATACCTAACTAAAATCTAAATTTTGTATTCCCCACTTTTCTCCTCTAAAAGTGGACCGATTATCAATTTTTTTTTACCAACTACATAAAAATTCTATGTCTGTACATTTTGCTTTTTTTAATCAAACATTTTCTAGTTTGTATACTGAACGTCTTTTGACAGCGTTTAAACCAGTAAAGTTTATTGATTTTTGGAAGGTCATAACTATAAGAAGTAATTAAAAACAAAAAGTACCGACACGCTTGTGGTTGATACCTATTTTATGTAAAAAAAAATTCTATAGGGTTAAAATCCAGAGAGATAAATGGGGAATACGGTTGCGTGGAAAAATCACCGCCAGGTATCCCCTCAAGGAGACATGTATTTTATTCATATAGTTTTCTTAAAGTTAACAGTTTTGTTTCTATTTGTAATTTTTTTGTGTATGTTCTGAATTTGAAGTAAAACAGTTTTTGAATGCCAATTTTGTATTACCTACATGTATTTTATTTATGTATTATTCATATGCGTTTCCCCAGATTTCAATCGAGTAATTTAAATTGAATTAAAGAGACTATAATATACACCTTTTTTATTAATTCGGTAACAGATATAGGTGATAACCGGCCAAAAATCGCTAATTAAGGGGGTGATCTTATCTTTAATATCATCTATATGATGTTTAAATGTTAAGTCATTATCAATGCACAGCACAAGATTTTTCCCGTATCAGGATTTATAAATCGTTCTTTAAAATGATTAAGGGTACATGAGGGGAAATTAGTTTACGGATAGTGCTTGAAATCATATATCCTATTTTTTTACATTCATTCATTTGGATATTATTTATTTTTGTTGTTGTAAAATTATATGTTTTTTCAAATTAAATATTCTAGTATAACACACCTAATAAATCATATAAAAAAGGCTTCACCTCTCCGTACACTTTTACAGTCAATGGGGCCCTGAAACGTAACCTACAGTACAAGCGAAGTGCGCCCATGTTTCGGAAGGTAATGCTCTTGTGAAACGCAATCACCATAACACAAGTGCTACGCGTGTTGCATGCCGCATTTTTTAAGGCGCAATTTACGTTTTTTCACGTTGAAATTACTTGGGTACTGGGTGTGCGAAATACCGTAATGTCTACTGCTGTCACGAAGCCAGTATTCTAAAGACGAAAAGGACTTACCTAAGGATTATAAATTATGGAGTAACATATAACTTTAAAATGAGTTTTGTAACTCATCGGAATTGCTCTACCAAGAAATAAAACAATAAAAAAAAACAGTCGTAACAAGTAGGAATCTACCATGGCTATTTTTGTTTTGCTTTAATGGGAGTCATCCATACTATGATAGAGCCAGTGCGAGCCAGTGAAAAATCACGGGACGTTATGTTATTAAATTGAGTTCTTTAGAAAACGGCGCATTCTTGAATATGGAAAAACGCAAAGCACTAACCGTAAGAAAAGTAAACAAAAGAAATACACATTTCTAATGTAGAAATAAAACAATTTTCTCGTAAAAAATATTGCATTTATTTATTTATAATTATTATTACTTTACCGCTTGTCTGAAGTCTTCATACAATTTTGAAAATGACGCTTAAATTCAATGCAAATTCGAGTTCGTTGAACCGGAGTTATAAAGGCATCAGACAGACTGACGGTCTCCGTGAGCGAGGGTTGAGGCTCTAGCAGGCCGAAGGTCGCTGGTTCAAATCCCGGGGTGCTCAAATAAATTTTGTTTGTGTTATTTCAAAATAATATATTGCATGTCTGCGGCACATTCCGGAGTGAAAAATACTCTCAGTACCGCCCTGGTGTAGACCACCATTCAGAATTGAAAGGTTGCTTGAAATTACTTTATCCTGAATAGCCAGGTACTTCCCCAACTTCCTCGTCCCCATCTCCTTCCCCTCCCCGCTATCTTCAGCCTCACAACATGCCGCAACTGGGGATGCCATAGTCGCACTGGTCCCAGGCAGCTGGGACTCACATAATTATGGGAAAAATCACATAATTATAAAACACTCACAGGTGTAACGTAGGCGCTGAAAATTCCCGGAAAAAAATAAAAAAATAGGTCTCTGTTATTAGCAGGTAAGTACCCAATCTATCAAATTAGCCGGGCTCGAAAGAGGTGAGTTATCGATCCCGCGACCAGCACGCGCCACGCACGCGCGTCCGGTGCCACACACCAACACACCACGCCACGCCGCGACACACCACGCCGCGTAACATACGCCACGCGGAACACCTGTGGAGTGGAGGCAGCGGCCAGTGTCACCGGGCCGACTAGACACAACACGCCACCGAAGATAATATAAACTATGTAATCTGATATGTAGTTGTTAAGTGTGTTGTGGGCGGTTACAAGACAAAATATAAAAAAATTAACAAAGATGGTGCCCGCGGAACGATTCGTATATGCCCGCCACTATTCGACAGAGACAGAATGTTTTCATATACATTATTTTTTTTTTTAAATTTATTTAATATTTATAGGTTTTTTACAATAAATACATAATTTTTACATTTTTTACAGTGTTAAAATAGTATCCAGAAAGGAATAGCTTTTCCTCACCATAAAGAGACGAGGCTCTTGTGTTTGGTGAGGGAATTTTAGTTCAATTATATAATATCATGTGTGAAAGTAAATAATAGATACAATATGGCAAAAACAAGGGATAACGGATTTGAAAGAAATAATAATAAAAGTGAGACATGGACTCTTATATAGTAGATTTAGGTATTTTTTAATTTTTTGTTTAAATTCCTGAATATTTTCGATAACATTCAGATATAATGGTAGCTTGTTATAATATGTTATACCTAGAAAGAGATAAGTATTTTGTATGTGCTTTGTACTAAATTTAGGGATTTTGATGGTATTCTGATATCTTGCTGATAAATGGAATTGTAAGTTTGTAAATTTGTAGTATTAAATATTTTTTATATATTTTGTCTATTGTAGGTACATTGAATATTGAAAAGAGAATTTCAGTAGAAAATTTGGATGATTTTTCATTATTACTTCAATTATTAATCTTTGAACAATTTGAGTGGATTTAAAATATTATTATAACTTCCTCCCCAACCAATAATACCATACTGTATTATAGATTGAACAATTGCGTAGAACACTCTTTTTAAGTTTTCTAATCTAAGAATATTTCTTAATCTTATAAATACATTTTCTAATTCTTTTGACAAGTTCACAAATTTGTTTTTTTCCATTTAAAATGTTGATCTATATATATATATACCAAGATATTTAAATTAGAAGTGGGATTAAGTATTGAACATGCTTGATTGCAATTTGTTCTGTTACATTTAAGTTGATGTATTATAATTTTTAGTTCTGGTTTTAATCTAAATTTATTGATAGAGAATGGGATAAATTTAGTTTTTTCAGTATTTAATGAGAGGAGGTTTTTATCGAACCAATTTTTCAGTATATTAATATCAGTATTTGCAAGTTATTAACGGTATTCCAATCAGAACCTTCAATTATTATATCCTGAGTGCTTCTACCTTTCATAAAACCGAACTGATTTTCATTAATTATTTTATTACTGCTTATAAATTGGTTCATCCTTTTTTTAACTATCTTTTCAAAAAATTTTGGTATGTTCGAGATAACTGATATGGGTCGGCAATTGTTTACTTCTTCTGGATTTCCAGATTTAAATATTGGAGTAATGGTAGTTTGTTTGTAGATTGATGGAAATACCCCGCTTTGGTAGCTGTAGTATCAATACTACAGTCTGGAAATAGTATAATAAAACAAATTTAAAACTTTTTCCACTTTTAATTTAATGACCGTAACCGGTTTCAGCTTGTCAAAGCCATCTTCAGACTGGTGAAAAATATTCTTAACCTAGGGATTTTATACAAAACATATTAGGGAGGGGGAGGAGGGGGCGGGGGAGGGAGGGGTGGTCTGGAAATGTTATATTCGGGTCAGTATGAATAAGATTGGCAAGATTTTCCCCTACGTTCGCAAAGAAGGTGTTAAATATGTTTGCAGCTTTTGAGGGATTTTCTTCACAGCATGTTTTCGTGTTGTCATGAAATATAGCACCGATTTCGTTATTCTTGTTTTTTTTTCGATTATTTCGTTTATAACCGTCCACCCTCTTTTACTATCATTTTCAGACTGATTCAATTTTTGTTTATAATAATTTTCTTTTGTATTTTTTATAATATATGAATGTTTGTTTTTATATGTTTTAAAATTATTGCGTAAATTTATATTATTTGGTTGTTGAGTAATTAATTTGTAAAGAGCTTGTTTACGTCGTACGGATACTACTAAACCATGAGTAATCCACGGTTTTATGGGTTTCAGATTTGATACTTTGGATTTGGTTAAATATTCGATTAATTTGACGACATCGTCGTTTATTTATTTTATGTATTGTTGCTTCACATGGTATTATTGTTCCCGTTTCAATTCTTAACCGCATTAAATGATAAAAATAACGCAAAATAATTTATGTATTGATAAATCAATATTAAAATCAAATATATACTAACAGGATTCAAATCAACCTGTCATAAATATTGATCTAAATTTTGTAGTTTAATTTGATTTTTAGTAGATAACTAAATGCTATGAATTTTTGACAAATCAGTTCCAGTATTGAAAATGACATTTAAAATATTATATTTATAGTTAGGTACTTACTTTATCGCTTCCAATGTTGAAAATTACAATTAAATTCAAAGCAAATTTGAGTTAATTGAACTATCGAAACTGACAGATTATGAAAATTACATTTCGTTTCAACAATTACTAAAAGGAACAACTATTAGCAAGCACAGAACAGGTTATTCGGTTCATAGCTTGGGTTAATGAAGTTACGAGTATTTATGTATCTCCAGTTTTGTAAGGAAACAGAGAAAATAGATTTGTGCACAAACATTTAGCACCTACTAACTAACTAACCATCACGCCATTTCCCGCAGGGGTAGGCAGAGAGTCCGGACCGCCAAACAACTCGGTCTTGGCATACACTCTTTGCCTCATTTACATTCATACATCGTCGCATACATACTCTTCTATTATTCTGACTCTTGATATGGCCTGACTCAAGTATCTGATTCACTTCATCGTGCCATGTTTTTCTTGGGCGTCCCCGACTTATTCTACCATTCACATTTGCCTCATTTATTCTCATTACACTCCTTTCTTCGTTCATTCGCTCCACATGGCCAAACCATCTGAGGGTCCCTTTCTTGATCTTATTCATTATGCTTACATCAGCCTTGCATTCTTTGTTGATCTCCACATTTCCCACACATGCACCTCAGGGGCCCAATTTTTACAGCAGTCTAGTTTCATCCTTCCTCTGCCAGTTCCATGCCTCATTGCCGTACATTAGGGTATGTATCACCACTTCATTGTGGACTGCTAGCTTCACTTCTTTGCACAGTTTTTTCTTAGCGCCAATGGCATTCGGTCCTCCATTAATAGCGATTGACCAACAGCTGAGAATAAAAGTTTTAAAATGCTTGCAACGGTAGAGGGAGGTTCCAATGAAAAATATCGATTATTTTTTAAATAAAAAATTTAAAAAAAATTTAATATCGTTTTATTTCATTCAAAACTTGCTTTAATATATACCTACATTAAAGTAAGCAATAAAAATGCTCAAAACGCACGATGATAAATTATTAAATATAGTGTACTTCTTGTAAGTATTTTTTGATCATAAGTATTTATGATTTTTCAATAATGTGTAAATAAAATAAGTATGTAAATTTTTTTTTAAATATATTAGTTTGTAAGACCTTAAATAAATAGAAAAACTGCGTATTCTTGTCACAAAACAAGTTCTCGGATTTATTTTTTAATGATTTGAATTTAAGTAAAATTCAAATTTTTAAAACTGTGTTGACTAGATTATGTATTGATTTATTTTGTTGTATGATTTGAAATTTGGGTTGTTTAATAGAATCTATCGTTTGAAAATTGAACAAATCTGCCAACGACTAACGGTATAACCTTAGTATTTTAAAAATACACTTAGTTTAAAAAAAATTTAAAACTGCGTGTACCAGATAAAATAACAATCTTTCAAAATCAATTTATGTTTTTTTGTAAAAAAGAGTCAATACGTCTAGAATTTGATTTAAAAAGAACTAATTTCCGGTATTCTCTGGTAATACCCTCTTAATAGAGTTACCTGCATTTACCCTTCTTTTAATATCTCTATCAGCCTTCCGATCTCTCGTAAACATACATCCCAGATACACAAACTCATCCACCTGTATTCACCATTCGCAACTATATTTATTATACTCTCTCTTTAAACCCCATGACTTTAGACTTAGACTCACTTCATTCATTTTTAAACATAACTAGCACCACTAAATAAATAAGGGCAGAAGTCAGTATTGTACCAGTTTTACAGACTTTTTTGGGGGACTGAGGGATAGCTCTCGTGATGCTTTAGTTTCCTTTTCCACTTCCAAGCATTTATTGGATTTTGCTCCTGGAGGCATTCTCTATCCATCCAAGTATTTAAAACTGCAGAGATGCCGAACTCACACCAAATACAAATCCCTATCATGTGCTAGTAATTTGGAAATTACGCACTGTTGTTTCGCAAATTGAGATTTTTCTAAATGTGTCTCTTATTTAAACCCTTCAAAAATGGCGTATTTTGTCAGAGGCTACAAATATTCCCGCTTTGTAATAAATTCCAAATAAATGGATTACGAGTATTTGTTAACGTTTCCGGAAACTAAAAACGAAACTTTGGATGAAAACTTTAAAAAGTTTTAAAAATAGCTCACTTTACATTATATATAACTAAAATTACTAATAATGAAAAGTTATTTCATTAGACAAATGAATTATAAACGTTACTGTCACCTCACTGTATTATCGATTCATGTAAAAAAAATTCATAGTTTCATAATTTTTTTCAAATTACGATCGGAAACTTTGGTTTCATAAAGGTGTACATTTTTTTTTGTGCTTAACGTTTAGATTTGAATATATAGCGTGTTGTATTCTCTTTCCTATACCGGTTAGATCATACTTCTCACTATGATAGTATGAGACCTATGTGAGTTGGGATACATATGATCTCCTGTGATTAAATGGGTTAACAAAATTTTATGTGTGTTGCGTAGATAGTTTCCCCAGAATAACTACTTATATTCAAAGAAATGAGTTATTCTCCTTCATTTTATGTAAGAAAAGTTAAATATTTCTATATTTAACTTTTAATTTGGATTTGTATGGAGAGATATTTATATGGTTTAATTATGTTTTCATAAAGTTAAATAAGTGTCCTTCACAATGAAAATAAATTTTCCTATAAATAATATGGTAATATGACATGTGAATATTATACACAATAGCAAAAGGGCGATGACGCTTCCGCAATGGCAGCGCGCTTTTTCACAGATAAAATAAATACGTTTGCACATGACGAATTGACAAGCTTGCATAATATCGAGAAATAATTATAATTATAAAATAATTACAGATAAATAATTATTATTTATCTGTAACCCACATTTCCATAAATTAATTGTCATATTATCCGTAAACTACACTATCATCAATTATTTTATTACAATATAACATAAATTCAATGTTAATATAACATAAATTCAATGTTATATTATCTGTAAATTTCATCTATCAATTATTATTTTATCTGTAAATTTCATTGTCATAAATTCCTTGTTATATGTATTACCTGTAAACATCATTATCATCAATTACTATAATATATGTAAATTTCATTATCATAAATTCATTGCTGCATTAACTGTAAACCTCATTATCATAATTATTATATTATCAGTAAATGTATTTCATTACCCATATAATCTGCATACTTCACCCGCCATAACACAGGGACATCCCTAGCATGGCGGGCGAAATAACACAATATGTACACTATGCATAAAATTCTTTAATAAAAAAAAAAAATAAAAAAAAATAAAAAAAATATTATTTTTTCACCAAGTGAATAAAATATATTTTAGTACGCCAGGAGCAATTTCTAAGGTTCAAAATACCAAATCGAGTCAAGTGCGCTAGCTAGCATATCCATATCCACCAGGGATACGCAGGGTATAAATGTTAGATATCCGCTAGGGATATGCTGGTATTCAAGCGGTTAATTAAAAAAGGGTAAAAAAATTGATAGTAAATAAAACAACCAATGTCAACAACATACACAATGTATATTTTAAATCAAATAATAATTTTTCCAACATATTCTTAAAAGTAAAAGGCAGGGGGGATCAATATGTACACGGTCCATTTACACAATATAGTAATACATAATAATATTATTATAAAAGGCCTAACTGATTTACACAAGAAAAAAAACCAAAATACCTTCCTCTATTACATAAATAATAACGTTCTCCTTACGTAATAACAAGTAACTGTATATTTGTCATGCAAATTTTATCTCACTCGTCAGTCAATTAACATATCTACTGATTCTGCTAGCATCTTCTACTTTATCTAATTTATTTAGTTAGACAGTTCCCTACTGAGCGAGTAGAGAGTGGGCTTTTCCTTGGAATCAACTCAAAAACCCAAACACCTGATACGCTCCCAACGGGAACAACCGTCCTTAATCTAGGCGTTGTATCGAAACTTTTCTTGCTTTTATAAACGTAACATTCATTGTGGGACATTCTAGTTCTTTAATCAGATTGGAATATCAAAAACAGAACACCCAGATATTTTGAAAGTCACACAATAATAAACTTTGCATTAATTAATATTAATATAACAACCGGGAATTTTTAAAATTGACAGTTGATTTAAATATTTGAGACGAGTTTAATTACGTATTTATTATCATAAATTGTTATTGTTATTATTGATAGGGAATTAAAATAACTACCAAAACATTACAAATACAAAATTAAAAACAATTCTTTCATGTTTATTATTAAACTAGTTTATAAATATTTGAGACCAAAGTAGATTGATTATAAAAGTTTGATTTTGGCACTAGAGATTACTATAAAAGTAAAGCGGTGTTCATGTTGCGTATATAATTATTTTAGCAAGCGTTCATTGTGCTAAGCATTTACACACATATATATAATCACACATCCCATAGAAAAGGGTAGTAAATGAAAATTTTCTGCTTTATAAAATTTTATTTTAATCTCGTGAAAACTATATTTAAGTTAGATCACTGTATCTCCGCGAGATGTCGCTAGTGTGTCTTTTCGACGGGACTGTTGGTTTCATCACAATCATTATTTGTTTTCACTCTCCTGTAAAATTCACTTTTTTGACTTACGATGCTTTTCTAGGGAATGTGCAAATGTATATATTATGTATTGCAATATAATAGTTGTTGATGTTGATTAATTTTGTATGCTAAAGAGGGGTCAATTACCTATTACAGATTGTCAAATATGCTGAAGAAAATTCATCCAAACTACGAGAGATTATACATTTTTACAAAATTTTGCTCACTTACAAATAACTGCAATTATATTGCTTTTTCTTTTTTTCATTTTCACTATATTATGTAGATAGGAGTTTTCACTAAATTATTATACATTCCGTGGGCAAAAAGAAGAAAATGATATAATTATATTATATTATTTAGAATGTAAATATGTATGAAGATTTTGGCTTTTAGTAAAAACGCCCGTGATTATTGGTTTGGAAAACCAAATACATAGTTTTAACATTAGATATAACCTAATGTTATTTGGATAGAATAGATACAAATTATAAACTATTGTATAATAATAATAAATAATAATAATAATAACAGATTCTTTTCTATTTATTTTCAAAACTTCTATTTAAAAAGCTGGTCCCGCCCAAAATCCAAACATAATTTTATTTTGGCCGAACATTTGATCTTCGGCCAAACAAATTGTGAATGGAATCTTGGGCTAATCTGCATAATATTCTGAACAATATAAAAAAAATGATTTAATATTCTGAACAATTTAATAAAAATACATTATTGAAAGGGATACTTGAAAGATATAGATTTTTAAGAAATAACATGAACCAGCGGTACGCGCACAGGAATAATTCTGCAGAGTAGAGTTTAGCCAAAAGACAGGAAACAAACCTGCCAAAGGTTTAGACAAATTCTAACAAAAGGTGTTCAAACATTTCTGAGAAAAAAATTGGTCCGATCCCTAAAATAAAATTAAGAAGGCAAAAAATAAATAAATAATAATTATGGAATAAAATAATATTAAAGATGATGGAAAGCATTCAATGATAAACCAAAACAATGATTTATAAATACATAACATAACGCAAGGTTTTGCCAAGTAAGAAATGTCATCCGTGAGTATTTAAACATTAAATAATTAAAATAATAATTTGGCAAACTGGAAATTATCACAAATCGAAAGCTGGTTATTAGAAATCAATTTGAAACATCACATCAATTATAATAAATATATTATGAATGTTGTTACATTTGAGTGGATAAATGCAGTTTTGAAACTGACAATAGGAGAGGAGACAATACGCTAATTGAGTATTTGTTTAACCACTGGAGCTAAAGGAAATTTTTCCGCCCACATTAAAAAATTCAAACCTCAGAATTTGAAAATGGAGACATAAAAACTGATCACAGTTCTATACAGAGTGTTAACCATCGTACTTGACTTACTTTAACCCGTGATTTTTTTAAAATTATTTGGAGTAAAAAATGTTAACGAAATTTTGGTCTCCGATGACTTTTTAGATGTCTTTTTTTTTTCCAAAACTTTGTTTCAAAATCAAAGAAAAATAAATTCTTCCACATGTCGTCACTGGTCTCTAATCCAAGTAACCAACCAACCCCTCATCCCACTCCTAACTTCCCAATACCTACTGATTGTGTTTTTGTAGAAAAAAAAAACTTTAAAAAGTCACCGGAAACCAAAATGTTATTTACATTTTTTACTTAAAATAATGTCAGGAATCACTGGTTAAAGTAAGTCAAGTACGATGCTTAACACCCTGTATAGCCAATGAATTCACCTATCTTTTGTCTATTATCACATATTCATAGGATTTATAAAAAAAAATTATAAAATCGTTAACTTTAAAACATTTTAAAGAATCTAGAGAATATTTGCCACATTGTGGCAGCAAAGCAATCCGAGGCTTTGGAAATAGTGCCATAATGTGGCAAAAAGCTTTCGCGTGGTTAATACGAATAGGAGATAGGAGATATCAGCGAAGGAAGGGATTGTATCTTTAAATGCGTAGAATAGTAATGTAGTCTCTGAGGGGAGGGTAGTAAGTAAAGAGGAGAGGATGGTGGATGGCACAAGGGATGATGCCACCGTAATAACGTTTGTTTTGTTTGTTTATTTGTTTCTCTATTAACATTGGAATGTCTCGATGGGTGAATGGAGCTGACCTAGCGTAGCAGACAGTAGATGCTATTATAAACACGGACTGGGAACATTACTCCACTCCACTCACTGCGTTGGTATAATTATTATGTAAAATAATCTTCCTATATCTCTTGGTCAATTGGGAGGAATGCAGCAACAAAAATCTTCCTGTTAATTAAACGATCATTTCCCTTTAAACAATTACAAGGATCCACGCTTTCTATGGAACGCGTCACCCGTGTTTCTAAACTGTTATACATATATTTAATAAATATAATTAATAATAATAATATGTTTAAATAAGAATTTAGTTACATTTTGGCTAAAATTATATTAATATATCACACACACTCATAAAATTCTGAATGGAAAACTGGTGGCAAAATCTTACAAACTAATTCATCATCAGACGACGGATGAGCTTTAAATGATCTAAAGTGTAAACATATCACTTTCAAACAGGTTCATAACAGACATAATATGTATTAAGCACGCATACTATCTGTCAAGCTCAACGTGGTTTAGTTGCTTTGCTTTATTGATTAGTGGTCACCAAGTTACTTAAACTAATGATATTGGAAGCATTTCGTTATTTCTTTATACTAATGGCAATACAGTTAAGTACACACACAGAGGGAGAATCTTATTAATCAATTCGGATACAATCATATTGTACGCTAATTCAATTTATAATTATTAGCTTTTCTCTTTCCGTCAAAATGTCCAAAGTCCCGAGCACGGGTTCACTCATTACTGCGGCCTGTTCTGTGTTCACTTGTCCGTTACACCGAGCTTCATACAACTACTCATTATAAAAGCTAATAATTTCTGTTTATGTCTGCGGGCGATCCCGCAACATATAGAGAACGCAGCACCATTTTAACTCTTAACTATTCAAATCACATTTATTATTTTGTCATGTCTGTCTTAATACACAGTTCCACTATTTATACCAAGAGAGGTGCGGGGGAGGGCGGGGCGTGGGGGCAGACTTGTAGGCCAAGCGCGGAGGCCCGCCCAGAAGGGGGTCGCACTGCTGACTGCCCTGAGACATCATGCTGTCCAGCCACTCGTCCAGCTCCATGACCTCGCTGCCCCCGGGAGTCTGGTTCTGAACGGAGCAATCGTTCTGACCAAAATCCATCGAATCCAAGCCCTCAAGATCCAGCCCGAGTTCCTTGAGATCCAAACCATCGTGGGTATCCTCCCCGAGCAACTGTTCCAAATTAAACTCCTCGTCCATGTGTTGGTTTTCTTTGCTGTTCAGTTCGTCGTGTCCCATCGCGTGCGGCATCGAGTCTTCCGATATGATCTCCGACTTGAACATGTTGCTGTCGCCATCGTCCCCTAAGAATCTACTGGATACGGAATCAAAAGCGTTCATATGATTGCTAGAATCGTGAGACATGTCTTCATCTTTAACGTGAGTCGTGTGACAATTGTTCAATTGGGGTAAATGTCTAAAGTCACTATGGTTACCCATCAGGGAATCACTCAAACTGTTTTGATGGACTGAATCCATGCTATTGGCGTTGATGAATTCGTCCAGAACACTGTTTTCGTTGATATGTTCGTGGGGGCTATCCTGGTGGTGGTTGAGCATTAGGTTATTTTGATTGAGGAAGTTTTTGTGGGAATCACTTTCATTTAGGAGATCACTTTGCATGTCACTGTGGCTGAGACTGATTTCACTGTGCGAACTATTTTGATTTAAGAATTCATTGTGTAAATTAGAATGATCTATCAAATTAGAATGCATTTGATTGTGATTAATTAAATCGTGTAGGTTGTCATGGATATTGCTTCTGTTCAAGATATCATTTTGGCTCTCATCGTGTAGGAGACTGTCAGAGTTCAAACTGTTTTCACTGTTTAAGAAGTCGGTGTTCTGGTTGAGAGCGTCCTGGGAGGTCTGGTGGGGGATCTGAGCTGCGGAGGCCGGCAGCTCTCCGTTCTTTATCAGGATCTCCAGCACATCGTCGACCGTCTGGCTCTTGATGGTCGGAGCCGGGGACTTGCTGGGGGGCGGCAGTGGAGGTGGGGGTGGGGGAGGGGGTGCTTTGTTTCTCGTGGCCTCTTCATACTGAGGAGGAGGATTTGAAGGCAAAATTGTAATTGGAACTACTTTGACCCCGTTTAACACGAGGCCTACATTCTTTTTCCCATTGAGACCATTCAATCCATTGAGGCCATTCAGACCATTTAGCCCGTTGATTCCTTCTTTGATAGTGAACTGCATCTTCAGACCTTCCCCTCCTGCCTGCGTAGTGATGAGCTGGAGTAGATGGTCTGAGCCGGGCTTGGGGGAGATCATGTAGCGAGGAGGTTCCACCTGCAGGGAGGGGGTGGGGAGCGCAGGAGGTTGCGGGGGAGGTAGAGAGGGCCCGGGACTGTGTCTCCGCTGGAACTCTCTGTGCTCCTGTTGCCTCTTCTCCGCGGCCGCATTGCCTTGACCCTGTAAGGCCTGCAGGGCTTGCAGCTGTTGGATGTGTAAAGCCAGTTGATGGGACTGTATCTTGGCCTGGAGATGGTGCAAGGCCAGCTTTCTGTTGTGGCCAGCGTCCTGCGGCGAGGGTTCCTGTCGAGTGCTCGGGGCCTGCGCCCGGATCTGTTGCAACTGCAGCTGGGACTTGTGTAACTCCCTTTGCAGCTCTTCTATTTTCCTCTGTTGTTCTCTCACAATATCTTCCCCGGTTTGCTGAACCGGCTGAGGAGTGGGCGGCTGTGACTCCACGTCCATGGCTTCATTCTGGCTCTCGGGAGAAGTGACCGGCGACTGCATGATATGGTTTAAACTCTCCACACTAGAACTGAGTTTGTCTTGTGATTCTTCAGAGGGAGGTGCCATAAAGTCAGAGAGATAGGGCCGGAGGCGATCTATGAGAATAGGCTTGGCACCGGACACTGGGAGACTTCTTCTTTTGAGTTCTTCCTTCAAGTCAGACACCTTCATCTCTTCCAGGCGACTACCAGTGGGTGGCGGGGGTGGGGGTGTTGGAATCTGCAATAACAAAAAAGAACATTATATTACAGCTTTAGAAATCGACTGAAATAATACATTTTATTTATAGTTATAGAAGTACAAACCTGATGAGGGTGTACCGAAGAAGTGGAGGATTCAGGCGAATCTGGCGCCATGCTGGGAGCCGGTGAAGGGATCATGTGTGGGGTGTGAGAGCTGATCTTTTGTGGCGCCGGCAGGATGAGCTGAGGGTACTTGTGCTGCCACTCCAACTGCCACTGCAGGAATAGCTGCTGCTGCCTCAGGAGAAGCTCGTACGACGTCTCCGCCGAAGCTGAAGAAACTCCTTGCGAGGAGGAAGACTTGTGGGCGTTAGGAGGGCCCTTGTATTCGTGGAACTTGATGGTTCTCGCTTTGGGAGCAGCCTTTAGTTTGGACTTCTTTCGATTCTTATCTTTTCCCGGTGCGTCTGACCGTTGTATCTGAGAGTGGCTTACGTGCAGGGGGGAGGGCATAGGCCTCGGGGTGATGGGGGCTGGAGGGGAAGCGGCTGAACTCAGCGGGGAGAGGGTGGATGTGGATGAGGTAATACTGACAGGACTAGGAGCTAGAGGGAGGAGGGTGCTCTGGCAGAGATCAGCCAGAGAGATGGTGGGTGGGGGAAGAACTGCGTGGAAGTGCACAGGTGTTGAAGTCACCACCAACGTAGCAGCTGGGGGGGGACTCAGAGCGATCTGAAGCGGTGGGGATCCATCTTCCACAGGACTATCTTCCTCCACAGTTTGATAACTACTCGGGTGCTCGGGTCGCCGGAGTGATCCCTCGCAGGTGGCCTTAAAGGGAACCAGCCCTTCCTTGACAGCCCTCTCGATTGGTTCATCCGTGTGAAGGATATTCTTCTGTATTAATTCTAATGGCCCGGGTCTGTGGGACAACTGGTCATTGAGCTGATCGGCGAGTCTCGCCTTCTTCAGCATGCGCTGTTTTTCTGCCAGGCTGGGGTCTACGTGACCTTCCTGGAATGACAAAAAGTACAAATAAATAACCAATAAGTAGTTAGTAAACAATAACTAATAAATACAGTAGTTAATAGTAAATTATTTAGAAAATTAGTGCGGAAATGAGTAACATCATGCAGGGAGGTAGTGCAAAACATGAAAAGTTAAGGATAACCATTTGGACTGTACCGACTTACAAAAACAATACAATTTGATTTGTTTGCTTGGCAATAAATCAGGATCCAGGTCAAACTGTTTGCTTTCAATAATTACAACTATTGATTATTTTTTTTTTAAAATTGATAAACTAATGTTTAAGACAAGATTTTTTATGCATAGCACAAAGGGTAACAATTATTATAAGCAATAATTATTAGCCCGAAACACTCATCAATATTGAAACCTCTCCCGAGAAAAGATATATGTCGCCGACGGGACTCGAACCCGCACCCCTCTGTTTGCCGGACAGGAGCTCTACCATTAAGCTACGGCGGGATACCTCCTACCCGCCAAATGATTCAATATATACCTAGTGTTTCATTCCATTCATTTTGTGGGCATTACATAACCCCACTCACAACATTATTCTCTGTAATTGAAACAAAGATGGTTTTACATGAAAATATAAAAAGAACTAAAAGTACAGTAGAATCTCATTAATCTGGATCTATACAAAACCTAATTGTGCCGGATTACTCGGATGCATGGAAAATGGAAAATAAAAGTGTAAGTTAATAACACCGTATCATTATTTTTAATAAGTCAGCTCTGTGGATAGTCTCAGAGCATAATCTCTGACCACCACAACACCGGCACGTAAGTGCCTAGCGTGGTAGTCGTAAAATTCTCAAAACATGTAACTAGCAGTTTAATGCATAAAGAAAAAAAAATTAAAAAACATATTTTGTATTATTTACCCTTTTGTTGACAGAGGCATTAAAAAATTACAAAAAAATAACAAAGAATTCTGTAAACAAACTTCTTAATTGCAGTTTAACAAGATAGTAATTTTGAAGAGCAATAGATAAAATAAAATAAATTAAAAACATGTGAGAACGACGGAAAAAAATAAAACAAACAAAAACCAAAAAAAAACAAATTGTAATACCCATTTGCCTTTTTTTGTTACGTATATTTATTTTAATTTTTATAACTGCTTCCAACGCCAATTGCATCAAAAACTTTGAATAAAAAAATTATATAAATTTTAAATATCATCAGTCCATTACCGTTGCATAACAATATGTAAAATAAAATAAAAAAACAAGAGGCAAAAAAGTTTGGTTCGAATGAAGCAAAGTGAAAACAAGAGATTCCAAAAAAGAAGTTCCAGGGATTAATACCAAAAATGACATAACCAGAATCGTGCCACTACATTGGATGTTAAATAGTAGACATATTGGCTCACACTTAAACCTTGTTTTACCAAAGTTTCTATCTGGTTTAAATAGTACTGTATTACGGTAGGTGTTGGACGTCTAAAGTGCCGAATTAATGAGGTTCTACTGTACTTAGTAAATATTTAAAAATAATTAATAATAATAACAAAAAATGGTATGAAAGTAAAGTCTCTCAAGTGTGTAAGATATAAGATATAAAAATGTAATAATGTGGATGCAATAACAGTACTTTACAAACCTGGTGCTCCAGGATGTGCCTCCGCTCCAACTCCTGGCGGTCGGGCCTCTTCTGGATCTTGGCCTTCAGCAGGTCACCCGTCTTGGCGCGCTCCAGCTGCTTCCTCTGCTCGTGGAAGGCCGGGGGAGTCTTCAGAGCTGGAAGAACATATCAAGCAAAGGTAAATATAATGAATCACATGAGATATACCGATATAAAGGATCTGAAAAAATTCCCTCGGGGCCCACGTCAACTTTGGGGATGCCATGTGGAGGTAAAGGAAGGAGCGGAAGTTCTGGGAAGGAAAAAGGTATGAGGGTTGGCTAAGAATCTAGAGTAGAGTTGTAGAAATGTTCAGTGAGTAAAAATAAAAATTTTGTCATGTTTTTTACAATAATTCAGGTTTTTGAATATTTTCTAGAATATTAAAAAAATAATTCACAAGGTCGGTTATCTTTAAAACGAGAATACACATCTACAGCGTTTTCGCAATGTAATTTCGCAGGTTAAAATTAGATAAACTGGTGAGGAAGAACTAACAAAACATTTGAACATAAATGACATGCAAACATTATTTTTAGAAGCCATTTTATTGTCTAATCCAAAATATTATTTTTAAATCCCCGGAGACGCATTGGCTAAAATAATGTGTGTAGTACTAACAAAGATTTTTTTGTTCATGCTCGGTGGTCCTGACGATCTTTCTATGACGACTTATCTAAAGTCGAAGAAGTTGTCAAAATCATATGAAATTTTAAAAACATATATTTTTCAAATAATGCATTTATTATTGTTGCCGATGACAAGTGAAGCACTAAGAATTTTAAGTGCATTGTCAAAATGTCAGGATAATAATACGGTCCACACCAGGATTGAAAAAATGCAGGAAAATTTGTATAAAATTATATAACTTGGAAATGCAACGAATAATGAATACGAAAGAGCTTTCTCTTAAAAAATAAAAATAATTTTAGCTCAAGTAAAAAAACCGTCTGGGCAACTTGTATACATACATATACATATTTTCTTTTTTTAGTAGTTGAAACCAAATACAAAAATAGCGTGCTGTAAAATAGGTTTTTTTTCTTGGAACAAAGCGAACTCATTTCGAATATTACGAGTAGGTAAATTTACTTCCACATCCTTTAATAATGCTCAATTAATGTCAAAATTACCTCTTAAGGCGAAGCTCTACGAAGTAATGCAAAATCATGTGATTTTGGTTTGAAAATTTGATTTCTTAGAAATATTTTAGGTACTTTAAAATACTGCGAGTTGAACACATTTATGAGACTTTTTAAGCCCCGAAAAAATACAGTATCAGATCTGTAAAACCTATTTTAGAGTTCAAAATCTCCTACTCAGGAGCACCTTTTCGGTTAGGGTTTTATTTTATAATAAAGCAAAATAAGTTCTTTCGAAAATGATCGTAAAACATTTTGATATTTGTGTCTGAACTTTGGAAAAATAAAATAAAACAATTTTTTTGGTTACGTTTTTTTTTTCTTACATTAATCAAAAGAGGCGGCTGGTGTTAAGCGGTAATTTAAACCTTATCTAAGGAGTGTTATTGTTAGCAGACATATTCCAAATGTTACACGACGTGGTGCATCACCTTAAATTCTATTTCGAATCACAAAACATCATTGTCTTGGTCGAAGCATAACATACATCAGCTTAAAAAACTTAATCCAGGAAAGCAAATTATTTGCTTTATCAAACATTATTTTTATTTATGTGGCTTACATTCGAAGACATTAGGATATACGTTATAACGTATAATTGTCTGAACAAATAATACCATAAGATAGAAGCTACAGGTTATTTAAAATATGGTATTTTGAATAGCAAGAAGAGCTAATAATTCAAGAATAAGTACCTATGGAATTGGTCATTCCGACTAAAGTAAATAGTTGGCTCACGAAAAGTTGCAACAAGTTACGATGGCGGGCTAAAAGAGAAGCTTTTACGACATTTTCAGTCACACGACCACCGCTCGCTGCAGAGCCGAAAGCCGGGAGCCGGGAGCTGAGAGCTGAGAGCCGAGAGCCGAGAGCCGAGAGCCGAGGGAATAATTTGCCTGTACACCCGTACAAGAAAAAGTGCACATTCCTGCGAGCACGAAACGGGGTAAAAATAGCGCGAGCATTTCGTAATAATTGTGCGGTAATACAATGTAACAAAGCAATCAATTCGCGGGGTATTTAGTAGATTCGTGCAACACTTGTCAAAACACCACCATCGGCCGCTATTCTAGGCTGAAAGTATCATTCCGGTGGCGATACGGGCGTGCTCAAAAATTATAAAAACATGCTGTATTTTTCAAGATGCACTCGCGGTTTTACTTTGCCAGAATTTTAACCGTCGCTACAGCTGACTCCCTTTTATTTCGTTAATAATATACTTGAAATTTCATAGCATTTTGAGCTCCTATTAATATTGTTCTATTCAGCTGCCTACATAGATCAGGAATAAAACGTTGAATCACAAATCTCGCAAGAAATCCCTATATGCAATTAGAGAATTAATCTTCCAAAATTCTCTTACTAGCTGACCTCTGGCCCTCCACGCCAGGGAGCGTACTACTGCTCGGTCGCTAATGCCTTGTTCGCACCGGACAAGTAGTAAGTCGAGTGGCGAGAAACTCGCCACTTGACTCACCAAAAATGTTCGCACTACTGTCAAGTAGAGTTCATTAGTATGCGGCGCGTCGTGACATGACGGACTGCAACGTAATAAAGTAAATACGCTAATTGAGCTGATTGTAATGCTTAGTTTAGAAGAGGTGGAAGAATAAATCAGTGAGATGAAAATAAATAAAGTATTGATACGAAAATAGATCAATAGCCGCAAAAATAAAGAATTTTAAAGTAGCAATTTTCGCTCCATCGGGATGACATATCGCGCGTGTCTGCGCCTAGGAATGAACTGCGCATGCGAAGGAACGCGTGGAGGGGGACTCTACTGTCACGAAAAAATAGAACCAAATGGATTCAATCTACTAAAGAGCTGACTAGCCTACTCTACTAAAATTGTGGTGTTCGGACACGTTTAGTTACTAATTAACTCGCTACTCGGCTATAATACTCGTCCAGTCAGAAAGGGGCATAACTGATTACCTCGCGTAATGGCATAGGGCATCCCCTCACGAACAATTTAATATTGGTTTCGAACACAAGCAATAATGGACACCTCATTTTTTTCCAACAAGTTAGGATTTATTGCTAACTGAAGTCCCCGACGTTGCCCAGGCTTTACAAAGAGTTTTAAGAAATCAGACGTAGACAACAATTTTCTTCTTATTTTGAATGACAAATATACAAAAAGTCATCGAGAAGTATCAAAATTCTTCTTTAAAGGGTAGGAAAGGGGGAAGGGGGTGGTTTTTCGAAATCGCATATGGACAGTTAACCGCCTTTTGTTTTCAAGGATAATTGCGCAAAATTTCCTCAATCTCGGAATGAAATTGTAGAAAATAAAGCCACGCCGCTGCAGACACTATTTCATATAGATGGATAGGTAGATGAAATATTGTCGCGATGACTTAGAAATTTCAGACGGAGAAATCTGTGAAAAATTTACCACGCCAAGCGAATAGATTTCTGTTATCTATAAGTTTACTCCGACCAGAGGCCCTAGCACGCTTGCTTTATATCGATCGGTAGGATAACTATCGGTAACTTCTCATCGTTCCCTAGGACAACTGCACATCGCTAACGTACAAACAACAGTTGATGTCGAATATGTTAAGGACACTTAGTCATTTTGAACTGTCACTTATTCGTTGACGATCTGTAGTCATGCCTCTGGGGCGTAAAAAAACGTATTTTTACTCATTCCAAAAATTCCGAGATGCTTTTGTCTTGTTCGCGACATCTTTCAACAAATTTTAAATTTTGACCGATCAATGGCCGAGTTGGAATCGCGTTTTTGTCCTACCCAGGCGTCGTGTGTTTAATTCCTCAACTGGCTTAGTCCTCCATCACGACACAGGCAATATTTTCCGCTTACTGTGGTGGCGGTAGCAGGAGTTTTTCAACTATTGCCAGGTTATTCGTAATCCGGGAATGTTTCTCTTTCTTATTAAAAAAAGGTTGCAAAGCAACTAACACTCACTTGGGCCGAGGAAATCAAGTTACCCACCAAAAGAAGCGTATTTTGAACCATGGCAATTGCTCCCAGACGCTTTTGTGATGTTAGCGACATCTTCATTGACAAGCCCCTCGACGCAGAAGCAGTCAGTGGCGCCGAGGAAGCTGCCGTCGGCCGCTGCAGACCGGTCTGACAGATGTGTTTGGCCGCGCGGTTTTGGCAAGAAGCGTGTGTTTTTACCACCGGCCGCCCCTGCGCGCTGATGGCCAGTGCCAACTCGCGACTGACGATGACAGAAGAATGACCACGAAAGCATTTAGTGGAAAATTGCCCTGGCAGTGAAGTGCGTGTTATGCCAGTTGTTACCATTTTGGATGATGCAAAAAAAAATTCAGAATTTTAACTCAAAAATTTTAAAAATTAATCTTCAAATTATTGATGACAGATTACATAGTAGTTCGAATGAACTCACGCTCTATTATACCAATGTAATAATTCACGTAAAACGAAAATCACAAAACTGCGCTATGTAAATACGAGTATACATATATATATATATATATATATATATATATATATATATATATATATATATTTCAAAGTTAATCGTTCACAAATACTTATATATAAATGTAATAGGTCTACTAAAAAAAGTCCACAAAAAAACATTATTTTAAAAAGTTGGGTTCCGCCGGACTTTCATTTATTGTAAAATGTGGAATCAAGAACGCGTTTTGTTATATTGTTGACAGTTAAAGTGATATTTAAAAGCTCCGTATGTACTTTTCTTAACATTAGCTCCACACAGGAGCCTCTGAGAAAAATAATTCTCCTCAGGGCCCACTTCGCCATTTTTGGGATGCTATGTGGAGGGTTTTTCAAGGAAAGGAAGGAGATGAAGTTCTGGGAAGTAAAGGGTAAGAGGGGTGGGTAGGAATCTGGATTTCAGTGTCTCCAGGAGTGATAGACGTATGAATCCATCACTCCCCCTGCGGTGCAAGGCGAAGTTCCGAGAAATTCCTCCAGGAGAGGTCAAAAGGTCTCTATCTGCCAGCCTCTCCCGATCCCGCCTGCCACGCAGCTGGTGGGCAGAAAATCCTCCGCCAAGACTCGGACAAACCTCACCCCACGAACCCGGGCACCCCTGCTTAGTAACCAAACATAGCGAACAACTTGGAGTGGCCTATGGCAGAGGTGTCGGTTATCCATTAAATGGTACCCTACCCGTAAACAAATCTCCTGATAAAACGCAACGTTAATTACTAAAAATAGAATAGACCGTTCTAGAATTTTCACTACCTCACAAGCAAACAGAAATTATATTATAAAGACTTTATACATATTTATTAATTTTATATTGACGACTATAACTTCAAATTTTTTACATTATAAATGATAACGTTGCTCAGGATATAATTGAATAGAATTTTAAATAATAATTGTTTCGTATCGGATTGACACGGCTTAATAGTTAGTAGAGCCCCCTACAATAGTTTTCAGAGAAATAATGATAATCCCAGTAAGTTAATTTCCTTCTCACTATAATAGATATTATAGGATGGGTGGGTGAGTGGGTGGGGATTGAAACGAGAAGAGGGAAATAGTAAGTCTGGGCAGTAAACAACATTCCACAAGGACGCCCACGCTGCCAGCGGGGTGACCACTACTCAAAAACATATTTTTATTTTTATTTCAATTATTGAAAGACAGATTAATCATCCATTTACAGCAGAAGATTTCGTATTTTAACATTCTTAAAATTTGCGAATATTATAAACAATATAATATTGATAATTATTGCAAGTTAGCTAAAAACCGCAGACACTCAAAAATAACAAAATATGACTTTACTTGACAAGAATATTAACCCAAAGAAATATAAAGGAAACATTTTTAATATAGATTTAAAACAGATTTCTGGTAAAAAGAATATTATTTAAGAGCGATTAACCAGCGGCTGAGAATAAAAGCTTAAAAATGCTTGCAACTGTACAGGGAGGTTCCAATGAGAAAGATTGATTATTCCCTGTATTAATTTTTTTAAATTAAAAAATTTATATTGGTTTATTTCATTCAAAAATTGCTTTAATATATACCTACATTCAAGTAACGATGTCACGATGATAAATTATTAAATATCGTGTACTTCCTGTAAGTATTTTTTGATCATAAGTATTTATGATTTTTCAATACTGTCTAAACAAAATAAGTGTGTAAAAAGAAAATGAAATATTTTAGTTTGTAGGACCTTAAATAAATAGAAAAACGGAGGTAATTTTGTCACAAAACTCGTTCTCGGATTTATTTACTGATTTTAATTTAACTAAAATTAAAAATCTGAAAACTGTGTTTACTAGATTATGTATTGATTTATTTTGTTGTATGAGGATTACCTATATGATTTGAAATTTGTGTTGTTTAATAGAATCTATCGTTTGAAAAATATCTGCCAACGACCAACGGTATAACCTTAGTATATTAAAAATCAACTTAGTTTAAAAAAATTTTAAACTGTGTGTACCACATAAAATAACAATCTTTCATAACCAATTTATGTTTTTTTTTGTAAAAAAGTGTAAATACGTCTAGAATTTGATTTACAAGGGACTAATTTCCGATATTCTCTGGTGATACCCTCTTAATGGGTGGGTACTTTTCTGTTTATCTCAATTTTTGACACATCAGTTCGGACTTAAAAAATTCAAATTAAAATAATTAACTGTTAACTTATCACTTATTACATTATAGGAAGGTACTCCATAGCTTGAAGAATTCTTGAAACCATCAGTTCCAATTTTGAAAATGATACTTAAATTTAAGAGATACACAGGGCGGACAGACCCATAACCGAAATTAGTACTTTTAAAGTTATCTATTGCAATTGCGATTTTGTTTTCTTGAATGAAGGTGAAAATTAACCCACTTACCGAAATCCGATCAAAAATGAAAATCCGTCAGATAGATTCGTTGTCGACGACAATGCATTCTATCATATTTTGGTAGCACTCACGCACACACAAGCATTTTTCTGAAATTGCCTACCAGCCGGCTAAAATTTCACAATATTATGAACGTTGAAAATAGATGTGAGTATTTTAGTAAAAAAAAAACTTTATTTTTATGTGTTGGTTTTATCAGTTATAAAATCGTAATTGTGTAGCAATTATATGGAATAGGGACCCATCTAACGTTTATCCACTCTGTAACGTACTAGCAAACTATTCAATATTCCAAGATAATTAGGTACTTCTACCTATGACTAATCACTCCTACGTGCCTATTATCGTAGATATACCAAAGTAGGTAACTGAAATATTATAAATGTCGATATTACTAAATGGGAGTTATAAATACTAACCCAGTTGCCCCAATAATAAAACAAATTTACTAAATAAACAGTTAGATTTGTAAAACAGCCCCATTTTTAACATATTTCCCTTCCCCACGCCTACTTTTACCCCCCTACTACCTTACTTACTTATACCTACTCTGTATTTAATTTAATATATTTTATTCAGCCTTGATGAAGGTTCTGGTCGAACCGAAACCGGTTGGTTAAAGATGTGCAATAAAGTGGAATTAAAACAAAGTTTTTTATTGTCATTATTATAATAACAGAAAGCATGGTTATCTTGCGGCACGAGTTTTTAAGTTTGGGTAAAGCGTCCCGACGCCCGAAGCGGCGACAAAATCTCCAGAAGCGCCGCGACGCCGAAACACCGCAAGAAACATTACGCAATCTACAGACACTTCACAGTAGACATGGGCGAAATTGAATGAATGAATCATTTAATTAATTCAATCTAATTCGGTATAATTCTCAATTTTGAAACGGAATTAATTATCGATTTCTTGCATCCATATTACTAACACGCGGTACAACAGTAGGTTAATTTTCGTTGCGAAAATTTTTATTATTTTTGAATTAAATGAATTAAAGGAATGACTTAATTAACAAATTCACAATTCACAATACGAAATTGATGAAATCGAATGAATCTACACATGTCTACTTCACACAATACGTGTCCGTTTCTAATGGAGGTCTGATCGGATGATTCAATGGTTATTTTTTATAAACATATATAAATTTTTTTATCTCAACTGAAAAGCAAAGATCTGTTTGCGTGTCCCATTTTAAACTTTCTACCAACAGCTAATTTGCACAACTCTTTCGTATCAACACTTTTTTTTTTTAAATTTTACATTAGCTCAAATATGCAGAAGGCCCTGAGGATAATAAATTATATTCTAAGCTAATGTCATATTTGGGGATGCTGTGCGGGGGGTCTTTTTAGGAAAATGAAGGAGATCATGTTCTGGAAAGGAAAAATGTATGAGGGATGGGAATTTTAGGAATCTGGGAGTCGAAGTGTCCAGGACCGACGATGTCCAGAAGTGATAGCTAAAATTATAATACTTATCAATGTTCTTTAAACCGATTATAAAAGACATAATAATATATCTCAAACGGATGAATTCAGAAATATTTATTGCAAATATATATTTTGTGAAACGGGTGCACTCTACTTTACTAGGTAACTAACTTTGTATATTTAAAAATGCTGCCAAATCGCATCGTAAATTAGCCTGAAAAACATTGCATAACATCCAATGGAGTTGTCTCGACTGAAATTTATTATCAACTCCGTAGAAAACGGTTAAGAAAACATGCAAACATTCTCAGAGCGAAAAAACTGACTTTATTATTCGTTGATAAAACAGAAACCATTATTTTATTTATTTATAAACTTAACCGAAGCCGTTGCGTCGTCTTCAGAAGATTGCTTTTGTTTTGAAAATAAACGGAAAATTATCAAAATATTTGAGCGTAGGAAGGAGTGTCTCTGACGACCATTGTGAAATAGGCGCTGGACCACAAAGGACAGCGGCGAATGTGGCGTGTAAACGGGCACATTAACTTGTCAAGCGTTCAACAGCATTCAACGCCCCTCATTCAACAGTTGAAGTAAAAATTGTTACGGAAAAAAATTCATGCATCAGAACGCGGTGAATTTTTTTACATTTTGTATTTTTGTCGTAGGAAACTTTTTTGGAAACATGAAATTTTTAGACTTAGAATGTTTATCTTAGACTTAAAATAACTACATAATGTGGGTGTTGAGATTGTTGACAAACAACGGCGGCATTCAGCGAATTTTATATGCTGCTTACATCCAGAACACTCGTTGCAATACTCAGGATCGAAACTTTCAAAGGATTTACTTTATAGAGATAACGGGCCCAAAATACAACACTTAAAGACCGACATTATCTCTGACGATACAGCTATAACAGTTGTGCACAATACAGACAATAATACATGGTTGTGCACAATAAAGCAGTAACAAAAAATTGGTTAATCACCAGTAGTAGTAATAGTCTCAACCTTTTCATCATACGATAGATTAATGCCAATATTTCAATGGTATGTAATATGTATGACCTCTCAGTAGCCGAGTGAACAATTGAGTCAGGTTTCCACCCAGGAGTCGCGGGTTCAATCCTCCGTTCTCATGTAAGTTTTCAATAAAGATGCAATAAATAATGTTAAGTAGATACTAATTAACAAAATAATCTACTTTAATAATTAATACAATGTTGATAATTAGTCGTACGAGTTTGATAATTAGTTGACGGCTGCATCAAAACTAAACGCAGAAAACTATTTTAAATTATACTGTAATATCAACTCGTTAAGGATTGGAGTTGGCAACACTGTATCGCATCTACTCTACATACATAAGCAAACACTATACACACATTCCGATTGCACATCTGCCCTTATGATACAGTGTAATGCTGTCCGAAACGTTGGCTACAGGAGGTAGCGAATCACGGCATAAAACCCCAAAAATAAATCACGATATAATGTCTACACAAAAAATGATGTATCTGAATTAACTTCGTCTAACGGTATTTTATAAACGGTAGAAACATTTACAATCGAAACATTGGTAAAAAAAAAATTAATAAAAGCACACTTAAAAAATTTTTCACGAGAGAATCCGTCGGTTTAAAAATATATTGTTTTATTTGTCTCCGCTCGCTGTGAATAATATAATATAAAGCGAATGCAATGGGAACTAGAATAAAATAATTATATATTATATCGGTCCCGGCTCGCCCAGGAAATATTGAATAGAGTCATCTTCAGTGGGCGTCGCGACATAGTTTTATGCACTGATCAGATTATCTTTAGATCTATACCGATTTGAAAGAAAACCGGTGTCGTTAATTTACATAAGTCGTATCCTAAATTCGTGTCCACCATAACAGTTCAATTCAATAGCAGGTACAAAATTAATTTATTTCATAATGAACGAACACATTTTAAATAAAAAATAATTTCTTTCCATATCTACCCTTGCAGTAACAAAGTTCCATCTGCCTTGGTAACGTCGTGCGATAATGGGATCTATAGTAAGCTACTTTAGAGTTCATTATCGCATGACGTTACCGCAACAGATGGAACCTTGTTATTCCAAGGGGTCGATTCATTTGTAGTTTAAAGCCTGTCTCGATTTTGCATTGCTAAAAATATTTATCGTAAATCAGATTAAATGTGTTATATTGGAGAGCCGTTGACTTTTATTGAGCTTTCCGACGATATTATCAAAACTTATGGGTACTGGTTGTTTTTTTGGCGAGTAAATAAATCTAAATTATTTACAGAATGTTCCGGGCACCGATCTTGTAGATTATAGAGATTGCCGTAATCACGTTTTTTTTTTTTTTTTTAATACGTACATATGTTCAAGCCTTATCAAAAATTGCCTCCCCTCCATTCGATATCTCATCTCTTCTAAGTCTGAACTCGACTCCAATCTTCATTATAATTTAGAAATTTGCCCGTTTAAAGAAAATTAATATTTAAATTCACCTTTCATTTCTCCAAAACTTTAAATGATGGCCTAGAACAAACACCCTTGAAGGGTGAAAGCCAGAAATAATTGGATAAAAACTAGCATATTATTAAGATATTTTCAAAGGTTTTTTTTTTCGAAAAAAAAATCCGTTAATCAAGGTATTTTTATTTTATTTTTAAGTTGACGAATACATTTTCTGTAACTATTTAAAAGGTGCCGTTTTCTGTAACTATTTAAAATGTGCCATTTTCTGTAACTATTTAAAATGTTCCATTTTCTGTAACTATTTAAAAAGTGGCATTTTCGATTTGCCGCCAAAACGACATATTCGTTTTCATTTGTGAAATCGGCGGCGTTGATGTCACGCCGGGCAACGTTTGGTGAGAGCCGTCTTACCAGCCAGTGGCGATTTCTATGTGATAATGACGTCGTAGCGTAGCCAGTTGGAAACATCTCCAAATGTGCTGTTTTTTTTTCAATCAATAATTATTAATTATGGATGAAAATATTGAAAATACACATTTATAGTGCAATGATAAGAATCAGATTTATTTTTTTAAATCTCTCACACATTTTTAGCGGTATTTATAGTTTTTGAAAATATCATGCCTAAACGGTAGGCGTGACGAAAATGGAACAGAGAGTCTGAATTATAGGAAATTTTATGTAGATTATTTTAGTATAGAATGATGATTTTTCTTGACGTTGATAGTTTTTTAGTTATAATAAAAACACTGCTAAACTCCACAAATACGCTATTTCCAACACAACTCTACGATCAACAAGCGAATCGATTGTTAAGTAAACAAATCACTTAGCTGATCAGATACTCAGGTTGATTCATCGATTAATCTGAATCTGAGAACAGTGGGTTTTAGATTCATAACATTCCAGAAAAAAGCTTATTACTACTTGGATGGGACGGGGACAAAAATTTAAGTAGCTTTTCGCCAAGTTTCAGAGGGTTCGAAATATATAGCACTCAATTAAACAGACATATTTCGAATATTCACACCACTAGGCTAGAATGATTCCAGTCTCCTGACGATTTGTCGTTAATTTACAATATTACATAATAGGGAGGAGGGGGGTTCGAAATATCGCTCAATTAAACAGACATATTTCGAATATTCACACCACTAGGCTAGAATGATTCCAGTCTCCTGACGATTTGTCGTTAATTTACAATATTACATAATAGGGAGGAGGGGGGTTCGAAATATCGCTCAATTAAACAGACATATTTCGAATATGCACACCACTAGGCTAGAATGATTCCAGTCTCTTGACGATTTGTCGGTTTCTTCTACGTAATACCTGCAGTTGGTTGCTTACCCGGCGCGTCCAAAAATAGCCGCCAAAATATTCCCAAGTGTTGAAATAAATTAGAGCTTATTTGAAAAGCTCCCGACATTATTTTATCGCATTATAATATTAAAAGGATAGAGATAGAGCAAGAGAAATAGTATTTAATGTGTTTTTACTGCCGAGAATTAAAGATAAAACAACCGATGAAATTATTAAGCACCTACCTAACGGAAGTTTTAAGAAGCGGGTAGGTACTAGGTAACTAGTTTGTAGCAAGGTCAAATAAGAAGAATAATTCAAATATATTCTAACATTAAACTGGCAATAGGATATTGCTTTTTTAATTTGTTTCCAACTTGTTCGATTTTTGAAACTACTCATGTAGGTCTCATAGAAATCGCTGTCTCCCTTACTATCTTAGTGACAAATTAATATGATCTAAACGATATTGGAAAGAGAAAACACCACGCTATCCAAATCTAAAGGTTAACCAACCTATAATTAAAATGTACACCTTTATGAAGTGAGTATGAGTTTACAATCAAAATAGTTAAAAAATATGGAAGTTTTAATAATAAAGAATTTTATTAATTATTTTTACATGAAACGATAAAAAAGTGAGGTGGTGATAAGGTTTATAAATTTGTATAATGAAATATGTGTGTGTTTTTTTTTCTTACTAGTATTTTTAGTTAAAAAAAACTTAAGGTGAGGCACTATTAAAACTTTTTAAAGTTTGCATTAAAATGTTCATATTTTAAAAATTCATGGTTAACAAAATTTGAAAGCACACAACCCAAACCAACATCCACACCTTTCAAAAAAAGTTTTTAATTTTAGGATACGTTCAGAAATATTCCATTTATTTGGATTTTATTGCAAAGCGAAAATATTCTAACCTACTGACAGAATATGGTCGAGGCCTGAGGGGTTTTAAATGGATAGATGATTCATTAATGCGATCGGAGTAGATTATATACAAATATAAATGTTTTACATTTTTAAAGGCAGTAGACACTAAACAAACTAATATCAATTTCCAATCAATAGATTTCAAAATATCCTGTTAGAGAATCTATTGTTACAATAATTATTTTCTCAGCAAATTGGTTTAACCGGTAATAAATCAATTTATACACCTTCAAAATTGACATTTAAAATGGTATAAATTAGTCCTCTCAATGTGGTACAACCACAGTTTGAAAATGGACTTGAAAGCCGAAACAGCTGTCACAATAATAAAAACCAAAATACTTGCAGAACATAGTGACGAACAATAATCAATTTATTGTTCGTCACGTGGATTATTGCTGTGAAATTAACATTTGATATTGATTGGGAGTTAGTTAGAGGGAACGGGACGGTGCGTGACATGGTACAATTATTGGGCTAGCCTAAAGTTCTTGTCAATCTGTAGATATATGTAATAAAACTAATAAATAAAGTACTTACGTGGCATGATGCCTTGGGCAACCAGCTGGTTCAGGGGTCTCCTTAGCATTAACTTCACCTTCAGAGCTGTGGACAAACACAATTATTAGTTGAACATTCAATACAACAAAGTTACTTGTGGAGATTAATAATTAACATTATGTTATCGTGATGATACATAGAAATTCAAGGATGTATTGTATGTTTTCCTTAAATTAAATTATTTTCCTTAAAAATAATTATATGACAACAAACAACCGATTAATTTATCAATTTTAGCACATTATTTATTTCTGCACTACATTTATTTGTTCCCATAAAAAAATGAAAACTGTTAAATTTTAAATAACAATAACGTACAACTTCTCAAAACTTTCTGTATGTGATATAAAATGAACTAATGGATGACCGAGGGGGCTAAAAGAGAAACAAACTTTTTGCACTATTAGCCACAAAATCAAAGGCAGCAACATAAGACTGCACAGTACTGTGGTTAAGAAAAGCATTTAAAACAATTATTTTAAAAAAATCTATCATGCTTTGTTTAAAAAATGATGCCACAAATGCATGGATTTTCGATTTCATTTTAAAATGCGATAGTGCGTAGCTAACTTCTCTTACTTATTATTCATATTTTTTAATTCTATCACTTTTAAAATAAAAAAAAACAATCATCACTGTACCATTGGAAACGCATACTTTAATTTTGTTTTGATAAAATCTTTGGTATTAGATCTGTATTGGCTGATGATCCAAGACTTAAAATCAATACACCGTGTAATCAAAATAATATTCAAAATACAACAATTTTTGGAATTCCACAAATAACATCATTGGGTAAAAAAATCAAAGAGATCCCTAAGCATTGTTTTAATTGGGGGATTTTCCGGCGCCAGGCGGCGCTCGCGTCGCGCTCGGATCCAAGATGGCCGCGCGCCGTCAGCTGTTTTCCTTGGCACATGGCAGCCGAAATTTCGTTTTCTTCGCAGTCCCGGCACGTCTCGGAGCAATGAACGAAAGCCGCGCGGATTAAATAATGCCGATCCGTTAGTATTCTTTGTATCATTATTATTAGCACGGCCGCTAACGCACCGACTTGATAATTGATTGATAATCTCGATCGTTATGAGAACGACCGATCATTCTGAAGAATCTTGGCAATGGCTACGTGATTATGATACGGGCTCCCGGTGCCTCCCGCTCGTTTAGTGAAACTTTTTCTTTGCCCGTCACAACAAAAATGTTATTATTGGAATGTATCGCTAAAATTTTACGGAGAGACCGGCAGTCGGTTAGACCGGCATAAACTGCCGCGGCAGGTGGGACGATTTCGAATCAAACAGCGGGTACAGATTCACGCCCCATTTCGACACAAGAGATGCTTTAAGGAGCCAAAGGAATTGACAAGACATTAATAAGCAATAATTGGCATTACATTTTTGGTTCATGGAGTGAGGATTGTCTGGGTCGTAACGGCGGAAGCATCTGTTCACCTACTTCATAGCGGACCGGATCGAGAGAGACTGGTTGAGGGAGACCTTTTGACCTCTCCCGAAGAACTCTCTTGGAACATCGCCATCCGATTAATAACTCCGTCTCTCTTGGACACACCCACCCCCAGAACTTCCTATACCTATCCCATTCCTAAAAAGACCCTCCACCCAGCATCCCCAAAGATGAGGGAGAAAAATTATTTTCCTCATGGTCTATTGTGTGGAGTATAGTAATATTGAAATTGCCGTTTAGGATTGAATCTTCTTAAATACAAAATTTAAAAAAATAGTCCAAATTAGCAAATTAAAAAAATGTTTTCATAGTGATAAAAAAATAGGAAATTTTACAAATTAAAACTCAAATCTTTTGGGATTTTGTAATTATATATGTAATTCTTTTAATGAAAGATTACAAGTATATGCAATCTATAATTATTTCCAAAAAGCTTTTAATAAAGTTAACCCCTCCATCTTACTAAAAAAAAAATTGAACAAATTCGAATACATGGAGACCTATTTCGCTGGGTGAAATCATATTTGTATAACAGAACTTAATTAGTTATTAATGGATACAAACCATTCCCTATAGTTGTAACTTCTGGCGTACCACAAGGCTCAAATCTTGGCCCCCTGCTTTTTCTTATATTCATAAATGAACTTGGCTCGAAATTGAACTGTGATTATGCTTTTTTCGCCAATGATCTTAAAATTTTTCGTAAATTTAAGTCTGTTTCCGATCATCAACTGCTTCTAAATGACCTCGACACACTCAATAACTGGTGTACTGTCAATGACATGCACTTAAATGTTGAGAAATGATACATTTTAAACTTCACTAGGAATTAATTTGGATGGATATTTCTTATGTTATCAATAATATTATTCTCAAAAAAGTATCTTCGATAAGAGATCTAGGAATCACCCTTGAATTCATAATTGATGCACACATTAACGACATTAAGTGCAAATCATTAAAAAATATGGAATTTATTCACAAAACATGTAAACCATTTAAAGATACTCAATCAATTCTAATCCTTTACAATGCCTTAATTAGAAGTAAACTTGAATATGGAAGCACTATTTGGCATCCACATTATTGCAAATATGAAAACATTGTAGAATCAGTTTAAAGAATATGCTAAGAATGTTATCCTTCAAATGTGGACTTCATGACCATCTTAGATCAAATGACGTACGTCGTGATTATTTCAAGATTGATACACTTAAAACTCGAAGGCAATTGACTGATCTAATATGTTTACATAAAATCATTCACGGCCATCTTGATACTACACTATGTCTTAGCAAAATTGAAATAAATGTCCCAAATTCCCATTGTTTAAGACGCCATAACACTTTTCACCTGAATACATTTAAAAATAATATAGCCTACTTTAGCCCTCTGACCCAGATGTGTCGGCTATATAACAAGATAGAGTGTGCTGAAGTAGATATTTATGTCGATAATTTGTACGGATTCAGCAAAAAAGTTTTGGCGCTGTTAAAAAACATGTTTAACTAATTACATTGTGTCAATTGTCTCTCTTTGCATGCCTCTCGCGTTTCTTATGTCGCTTGCATATTATTCTAATATGTAACTTGAGTGAGCTAGTATATAATTTTGTGTGTTTTATTTGTGATGTTTCTATCTGTATTAATTGTACGTAATGGTAGATTTTTTGTAATTGTATGTCCCTATTTGTACAATAACTGAGTTTTTATAACCGGACTGTTCTCACGTAAGTGAGAACATCTGTAAAAACCCAGTATAAATAAATAAATAAAAACAAAAAATACGATTGATTGGAGAGTCAGCACGAATAATCGACTGCTCATTTTTAGGATGACAAATAAATGTAGACGAGTATAGTGAATAGTTTGGTTAACAAAATTTAAATAAGAAGTTGTAACAAAGTTTTAAAAAAGGGGAAATTTAAGTTCCTGTTATATTGCAATCTCAAAAATCTAAATGTGGTACCTATTACCTATACCTTAGGTTACAACAAATATAACGTAAACATTGTTATTGGTGTGAGGAGCACAATTTATTCTAGAATTCTAAGTAGGTTTTCACTCGCATTATTTTAACTAGCATCATAGACACTCAACTAATTGTATAAATTTAGTCGACGTTTCGCATTATTAGATGTAGTGTCGCGTCAACATAAAAAAACTGCCTTGTTTACTCTTCGAAGTGGGCCAGAAAATAAATTAATGTAGACTGGTAAGGTCTTGCGAAATGCAGTTATTTATAAAACGCAGTAATTTCATATTCAAACATAATAACAAACTAAATAAAGACGGTCAACGTGACCAGTTTAACGTTTGTCGTTAAAATGAAGCACTACTAAATAATGCAAAATTAGGTTTGAAAATTATATCGCTTAGAAATATTTTAAATGGTACCTACTGTGAGTAGAACATGTATTTGCCATTGAAATAATCGAATATTTTTTGGATTAACACGACGACCTTTGGAATAACAAGGTTCCATCTGTTGCTTTAACGACGTGCGATAATGAACTCTGAGGTAGCTTACTAGAGATCCCATTATCGCATAACGTTTCCGCAACAGATGGAACCTTGTTATTCCAAAGGGTCGATAGGGAGTGTAACACGACGTGGTGCATCGCATTACCTACAAGGCCGGTAAATAAACGCTTAAAAAGAAATAATGTGCATTATGCGAAATATTTTATGATACAAGTGCGAATACTTACATTCCTTCATTGTTGATTCGAAGTAAAGCACGTTCGAGACGTCAGAAGTATACTAGAGTTGTCGACAATATCAATATTATTATTTTGTTGAACAAACCACGAAACGTACAAAATGACTGCACGATATGGAATCATTATTTTTACACCAACATCAAACAAATTTTTATAACTGAAATTAAACATTTCATAAATATTATTAAGCTTTTCCAGTCGTTAAAACAGCTTTGTTCTTCGAAGGCATTCATAAAATGATTGTTAATGCGTTTGCCAATTTTATCATGGCTCGGTACATTCTGCAATAAACACAAATCGCATAATATATAATGTAGAAAAGTCAAAAAAGTTGATTTTGCAGGAGAGCGAAAACAAAATGATTTATTTATTAACATCCTATTTAGGAGCTTTTAGACGTGGATGTTAAAAATTATACAGTATTTATTGTACATAACTGGACTGCTTCAGTAACAAAATTTTGTATTAGTGTATTGACAAATTTAAGATGTCCACTGAATTGGTATAATTATTTCCCTCGATTAGTATTCTGGGCAAAGAGGAATGCATATGGCAGTTAGTCCCCGAATTTCTGCACTGAAATAAATTCAGACTTATAGTAACGCAGTGAAATCAGAAAGCTTATCAATGCAAGATTGACCGGTGACAATGACCGGTCAGTGGTTGAGTGGGCATCGCCCAGGCGTTCCGTGTTCGATTCCTCGGCTGGCTAAGTTCTCCATCACAACACAAGCAACATCTTCCGCTTAGTGTGGTGGTAGTAGGAGATTTTCAAATGTTGTTGGGTTATTCGTAACCCGGAAATGTTTGTCTTTCTTTAAAAAAAAAAAAAATGCAAGCAATTTCGGACTATCAACTGCATCATTTAATATTTTATATAGCAATACCTTAGAATACAAAATATTCTATCTATATCTTCTGTCTGATAACTTAAGCATATTCATATTCAATCATTGTGACTGTGACTTTGGAAATCCTTTTTCTTTTATACTCTTTTTTATTTTCTCTCTTCTTCTTCTTTTATATCTTTTCTTTATTCAATTCTGTTTCACGTATAATGTATGATATACATATATAAAAAAAAATAAATATTATAATTTTCATTATCCTTACTACACATTTAAAAAATATATGTTGAATTGTTTTTCGCTGCTCCACCTTTTTTACACGAGCATTACTCAAAAAAAAGGTGAATCACGATATTTAAAAAATGTATTAAAAATATATATATACAATGTATAACAACTGTATTTGTAAAATAAAAAAAAATAAAAATAAAAAATAAAAAAAAATAAAAATAAAATATCATTTAAAATAATGTTGGTTAATAAATAATAAAAAAGGTTCAACTTAATTGCTGGAATACCAATTTTAAAATATAGAAACCCTAGGAATTTGTTTTGTACCCTGTCAAAAGCTTGAACATGAATAATATATTCATTATGAGTTCCACAGAGAGAATTGTATTCAAGTTGAATGAATTGAAGTATAAACAAACGGTCCCGTCGAAGAGATCTAGCGACATCTTGCGGAAATGAAGTGCTCTAACTTAAATATGTTTTTTGTGGGGTATAGATAAACACAATCACTTGACATTTCAGAGATAAAACGTAATAGAGAAAATTTTCACCTTGGACACTTTTCTATGGGATGTGATAATACCAACAAAAAAAATCACTGCACACACGTAACATCAAAAAAATGGGTAGTTACTAATAATTATAAAATTTAAAGGTTTAATTATTTATTTAGAAAAAACATTAATATTAATATCACAAGCTACAGTTGTCAGTCTTCACTCTTCTACACAACAAAATAAATGACTGCTTTTACCGGTCGAATAAAAATATTATAATAATTCAATAATTATTTATGATTTCACGTCAATTTGCCGTCGAGGATACGCGGCGACTATCCGTGCTGCCACAGCCGAGCCCGAAGGACTGCGGTGTTGACGGAAGTTGTTGACGGAGACTAGAGACCCGGAGGATCGCATTGTCATGCGGAAGACGCGGCGTCGGATAGCGGTGCAGCCGGCCGGACGTGCGTCGGAAGCGGTGGACACGAGACAGAACTGACACGTGCGTTACTGGTGCAAATCTATCAGGTACCGCGAGATACGAATACTGTTTATTATTAAAAGATAATAATAAATTATTGATTCCAAATAAACGATTGAATATTAATAGTTGTTAGAGAAAACCGCTTTTCGGAGGTGACTATGCAAGATGGATCGTTTAGCGACATTGCAACAAGTCTTTCCGTTTGATACCGAAAGCAGGATTTGTAGAAGTCTATGTATATTATGACGTACAAATATAATTAAAATAATAATATTAAATGGCTTTTCCGGAAACTATAGAACACATTATATCAGGATGTTCTATATTAGCGCCGTCTGAGTATACATTTAGGCACAATCAGGTTTTAAAAATAATTCACCAAAGTTTGGTAATTAAACATAACTTGATTGAATGTCATAATATGGTACCATATTATGAATACGAACCAAATTCATTTTTAGAAAATAATTTCTTTAAAATTTACTATGATAAAACTATACTAACAGACAGACCAATTGGTCATAATAGACCTGATATAGTTTTACATGACAAAATTAAAAAAATAACTTATATTATTGATGTAGCTATTCCAAATTCCTGTAATATTCAAAAATCTGTTTCTGAAAAAATAAGAAAGTATACAGATTTAGGAAATGAAATTAAAAGAATTTGGCATTCTCAGACTATAAAAATATTACCTTTTGTTATTTCGGCTACTGGCATTATACCTAGCTCTCTTATTAAAAATTTAGGCATATTAGATTTGTCAAAGAATTTGTATATAAAAATGCAAAAATCAGTCATTTTAAATACATGTAGAATTACGAAAGATTTTTTAAATATTTATATTGAGGGATCAGTAGGATTTATCGGTCAAATTAGGAATTCCAGAGAGCCGAACCCTCTGATATGAAAATATCTGGAGACGGTGAATTATATTCCCATTTAATAGTTTGGTAGATTAACGTGTTGTTCTTGTATTGTTTTGTATTAATTATACTTATATAATACACTTGCATAACGTAGATTTACTAGATGATCATTTATATGGAAAAGTGTATGAAAGGGTTTAGTTTTTCCTATGGGAAAAACTAAACCCGTTCCTGTAAATCTGGTGAAAAAAAAAAAAAAAACAATACACTATTAGTATGTTACCCTGTTTACCACAAGTAAAAAAATAACTTACCTAACTCTAAAATACTTTCAGTAAACAAACCTGATTAACTAAACTATTGCAACCAGTCCACTTTCTCTAGGTTCTCTTCCCTCTCCCATTATTTCTATAAGATTCATGATTCCTAATATTAAGGATATCAATAATTAATTTTTATTTTTTCCCCTTTACACACGAGTTTTTAACTCTCGTAAAGGTAAAAATGTATTTATTGTTTGAAACATTTACAGAGTGTTAACAAGTATTACATTAATACAATGCGTCGGAATGTGCACAGATATTAACACTCCAATTAAAAATGTTCACAGCATGCGTAATCAAGGTTTAGTTGTTACTAGGTGGTGATGCTAGTAGTGAAAATGACAGATAATAATAATAATAATATAATATATATAAAACATGAGATACAAAATATAGTAAGTGTACAGAGAACGAGAAGATATAAAAAGATAAAGAAAAGATATTATGATAAAACAATTATTGTATTGTAACAATAATTATTACCATGACGTATCATGGTAGAAGAAAAATGTCTAGTTTTTAATTTATCAAAGGTTTCACTGGCTTTTAAACCATGGATAGCCAGCTAGTCAATTGCCCGCCATATGCCGGCTGATACTATTTTCGTAATAACTGACTTGTTTTTAGCAAAATCATGAGTTTGTAAGTGTTGGTATTATTGTCTATGCCCATTTTCTACCCGATGGTCTGTGGTATATAAATCCTGCCCGTCATTACTTGTAATCTAAATGTCCGCTCGGCTGGTAATAAATAACGTACCAAATACAATCGTGTTATAATTAATATCCACCACAACACAACATGGTGTCAGATGTGTCTTTTTAAAAACGTTGTGAGTGAAGTCAAGTCAAGTCAAGTCAATATTTTGTCGTGCCAAACAAACTGTCGCAAGAACAAATAAAATGTCGAGTCACGTCGTTCAAATGGCGATTGTTCCGGATATGTCGGGCGAGTGGAAGAGGTTCAAGCAATCTTTCCTGATTTACATGATGGCCAATAATTTCAACGAGGAAAAGGAAGTGCAAAAAGTAGCAAGGCTTTTACATAACATCGGACCGAAAGGAGTAGAAATTTTCAACTCATTCGGAATTACAATTGAAAAAAGTACCCTTCAAGAAATCATTCAACTTTATGATAAACATTTCATTCCATTAATAAACGTAACAGTGGAACGATTCAAATTTTTCACGAGGAAGCAAGACGAAAGTGAATCAGTGGATGAATTTATCGCGGCATTGCAAAATCTTAGCCAAACGTGTGATTTCGGCAACCTAAAGTCATCATTAGTAAAAGATATATTTATATGCAACCTGAACCGAAACTTCTATTACTTGAAGGAAAGACTTTTACAAGAACCGTCTTTAAACTTGGAAAAAGCGATTATTTTATCAAAAGCGATTGTTGTATCGAGGGAAAACACGAGAAGTATTGAGGAGAATAATATACAACAAGTTCAAAGAAGCCCTTCTTCATCTTCGTTATCAGCCAGAAGTCAATCCAGAAGTCAATCCGGAAGTCCTAGCAGTCTATCTAGAAGTCAATCCAGAAGTCAATCCGGAAGTCCAAACAGTCAATTGAGAGGTCAATCCAGAAGTCAGGGCGGAGTCTGTACCAAATGTGGACAAATCCACCGCACAAACTGCCCAGCGTCATTAGCTAAATGCTTTAATTGTCTCAAGATTGGTCATTATTCGAAATTTTGTTTTAATAGGAAGTTAAAAGGTAGGAAAATTAATGTTAATACATTGTCACAAAGTAAGATACCTAACTACGACTACACAATTGATACATTAAATTGCAACAATATAAATACAACATTGAATTCATGGCACATTAATTTAAGAATAAATAATGTTATAATTTCATGTCTTCTAGATACCGGTGCCAATGTAAATGTAATGTCTTTTACAAATTTTAAAAAACTTGGTTTGTCCGAAGAAATTATCACAGAATCGGCATTTAAAATAAATTCTTTCGGTGGTACTCACATTCCTACAAAAGGAATGTGTAAATTAAATTGCTTTTATAATAATGATAAAAATATGTCCATTTCCTTCGTCATTACTGAATTGCAATCTTGTCAAACTATTTTAGGGCTAACCACCTGTCATGCGATGGGAATAATAAAACGTGTTTACTCTAATACGAATAATTCAGAAAATATTCCCAACAATGATTTGTCAATGTATAATACGAACAACGTAATAAAAAAATTTAATGATGTTTTTCAGGGTCTCGGATGTTTGCCTCACGAATGTCATTTAACAGTTCGAGCTGATGTTCAACCAAAAATCGATGCGCCAAGAAAGATTCCATTCAAGCTGCATGATAAGTTAAAAGAAGAATTAGGTAGAATGGAGGAAATGAAAGTCATTGTCAAGGTTACAAAACCAACACCGTGGGTGAGTTCTATTGTTGTTGTAGAGAAAAAAAATTCACAGTTAAGAGTTTGTTTAGACCCGAGAAATTTAAATAGGGCTATTTGCAGAACACATTACCCAACACCTTCCATGGATGAGATTAGATTTAAAATTAAAGGAGCAAATTATTTCTCAAATTTAGACGCATTCTCAGGATTTTGGATGATACCTTTAGATGAAGAAAGTTCTGATTTGTGCACTTTTCAAACGCCTTTCGGCAGGTATCAATTTTTAAGACTGCCGTATGGAATAAATTCCGCCCCTGAATTTTTCTCTAGAATAATGACGGAAATATTTGCTGATCTAGAAGGGGTGATAGTTTTCGTTGACGATATTTTAGTATGGGGAGAGGATCTCGAATCTCATGAAAGGAGATTAGAAAATGTGTTTAAAAGAGCCAGAGAAGTCAATTTAAAATTCAATCTAAATAAATGTCATTTTGGCTTACAGGAAGTAACATTTCTAGGTCATATTTTTAGCAATCAAGGGATCAGGCCAGACGAGTCAAAAGTTAGAGCTATTCGTGAATTACCAACTCCCACTTGTAAGAAAGACTTACAACGGTTTCTAGGTATGATTAATTACTTGGGTTCTTTCATAAAAGATTTGTCAAAAGAAACCGAAATTTTAAGGACTTTGTTAAAGAAAGACGTCAGCTGGTTATGGGATGCCAACCACGATCAGTCCTTTGTCAATTTAAAGAAAATTATAAGTTCGTCTCCAGTACTTATTAACTTTGATATTAAAAAACCACTAAAATTATCTGTAGATTCTTCACAGAGCGCAGTGGGCGCAGTTATTTTGCAGGAAAGTAGACCGATTGCTTACGCATCAAAAACACTAACATCCAGTCAGCAAAATTATGCACAAATAGAAAAGGAATTATATGCGATTTTATTCGGTTGTCAAAAATTCCATCAATATATCTATGGTCACATTGTAGATGTGGAAACAGATCACAAACCATTAGTTACACTTTTTAAGAAATCACTTTCTGAAGTTCCCGCAAGGTTACAGCGAATGATGATGTCGTTACAATGCTACCACCTAGAGGTCAATTATGTACCTGGTAAATTTATGTATATTGCCGATACATTATCTAGAGCACCGTTGCCTGATACAGAAGTAACGGATGCAGAAAAAGAAATTGACATTCATATCAATTTATTGATGTCCAGTCTGGCCGTTTCAGAAGAAAAACTAAAATCAATCACCGAGGCGACAAAACAAGATCAGACGTTATTAACTTTAATTAAATATTATAAAACCGGTTGGCCGTCAAGTAAAAATAAGATTGAACCTTGCGTTAAACCATATTGGAATTTTCAAGCAGAAATTCATGTTGTCAATGATCTGGTATTTAAGGGACCTAGTTTAATTATACCATTAATTTTACGTCCTGAGATCTTAAAAGATATACATAAAGGTCACTTAGGTATGTCAAAAGCAAAAAGTCTAGTCAGAAATATGATTTTTTGGCCGAATATTAATTCTGATATTCAAAATGTTGTCGATCAATGTCAGATTTGTACTAAATTTAAACCTAATAACCCTTCACAGCCTCTTTTACCACATGGTATCACTAATTTTCCCTGGGAAAAAGTAGGTGTAGATTTAATGCATTTTAACAACTCAAATTATCTCATCGTTACTGATTATTATTCAAAATACATAGAACATTCAATTTTGTACAATTATAATGCGGAAACTGTCGTCACACACTTAAAATCAATATTTTCACGTCACGGAATACCGTTAACGCTTGTAAGTGATAATGGACCACCATTTCAATCAGCCATTTTTAAAAACTTTTTATTTGAGTGGGATATTGAACATATCACCACCAGTCCAAACTATCCTCAGTCAAATGGTCAAGCTGAGAGTTCAGTAAAAATAGTTAAGAATATTTTAAGAAAATGCCTTGAATCCAAAACTGATCCATATCTCGCTATGTTACATTACAGAAATAGTCCAAAAAATAATTTTCCATCCCCTGCAAGTCTTTTAATGTCACGACAACTTAGATGTAATTTACCAGTAACATCCAGTCAACTTAGACCAAAAGTTGTACGCTTTAAAGATTATGAAATTAAATTTAAAGATCGTCAAAACAAAATGAAAAAATATTTCGACAAAAAGGTTCGCAACTTGACTGAGTTAAAGATAGGCGATAAAGTAGTATTTAAGAAAAATGTGTCATGTTCATGGTCGCCAGCTACTGTAGTAGAAATTGTTAAAGGATGCCCAAGGTCATATATTGTTGAAACTCCTGATGGTTCAAGATACCGCAGGAATAGGAAACACTTGAATTTAGACAGATCACGTCAGGAATCATCATCACCGCATAATGGAAATAATTCATCGAAGGAAGGTGTACGTTTTGACAATGATTTTCATTCAATTCCGTTTTATTCATATCCCACAACTTCTACTGAGATGACTAGCAATGAGGCAAGCATTCGAACCCGTTCGGGCAGAACTGTCAATAGACCCGATAGATATAATCCATCTGATTATAATTAATTTTGTTCATTTATTCCACTTGTATGATTTATTACTATGTCATGTATAATGTAAAGATCAAATCTCATATTTGTACTGTTTATGTTATTATAACTTGTTTTTTTTTATTAGGAAAAGAGGGATGTTGGTATTATTGTCTATGCCCATTTTCTACCCGATGGTCTGTGGTATATAAATCCTGCCCGTCATTACTTGTAATCTAAATGTCCGCTCGGCTGGTAATAAATAACGTACCAAATACAATCGTGTTATAATTAATATCCACCACAACACAACAGTAAGTTATACCTACTGTCTTAAAATTAGGAACAGATTATTTGATGTGTTCATAATTTTATAAAATAATTGTATTTACCTACCTATCCTGTGTAATTTCTCCATCTTTTGTTCTCTTCTCTTCTATTTTTCAGATAAATAAGCTTTCTTTTTAAAAAAAATATAGTATATAAGGCTTTCATATAAATACATACAGTACTATGAATTTTGTACATCGGAATTATGACTTTGACATGAAACTGTGACGCGCTTTTTCACATATAAAATAAACTAATTTGAAAGTGCAGAAACGACAAGCTAGAATAATATGTTTGAAAAGGGCAATCACCCTAAAAATAGTGCTTTGTATAGAATAATATTACATAATATAAATAATTTCCTTCCATCGATTAAATTTACGTACTTGCATTTTTTTATGATAAAAAAACCATAAAATCGTTGAAAGTGCAGTGAGCTACCAGCAAATTCACGGTGGATTTGTCTTGGCACACTAGGGGTTAAGTTAAAACTTTTGGGTTGTGATGGCTAGCAATAAATGCAATTTTACACGATTTTTTAATGTTTATTGTGCCCAACTTAGAGGAAAACATAATGAAACTAATATTTATATAGAAAATGAAGTATGATGTGTCTGGTGAACTGGTTATAACAAAGTGCAAAGATGAAAATAGCAGCCAGGAATGTAAAGCTTAAAACAAAAGTGCCAAATGACAAGTGTCGCGGATGAGTAAGAACTTTGCCGCGCCACAATTGAAGAAAAGCTTCGAGGTTTGCCAAAACGACAAGATTCATTAGAAATCATTAGGTTAAGCACCAATAACAAGGATGCAAGCAAGATACAGACCTATGCATATATCAGTTAGCATAATAATCTGCTCGACAGCATTTTTAAAATTTTACAGGGATAATACATATTTCTATGTCTACGGTGAATATGCCAAAAGACGCGAAAACTTGGTGGTAGTGCATAATAAAATTGATAGATTTTTATATCTCAACAAACGGCTTGATTAGGAGTTTAGAGTACAGGCGTCACACAGTGGGGCCGAATCCCCAAAACGTGGCCAAAACCCCAAAATGACGTTTAATTCAAACAAAACTCATCACTCGGGGGTTTTTGAGGTCGCTGATTACAAATTTGAAGTTAAAAATTGTCCAAACAAAATGGCGGATCCAATATAGCAACAAAACGCATGAAAACCCGTCATAATTTATGAATGGAAGCATATATATTGAGAGTTGGAGATCAATAATTACAACAATTAACATACTGAAAACGTCATTTGTTTATTAAACAAATTAAAAGAATGTCTGTCGAAAATATATCGAAGAATTTTTATCCTCCGATAAATTTTCGACGAATATTCTGTTATTCTGTTATAGAATTACAGTGTATAAAATACGGTCACTTGTGAGATCCAATAAAGCTTGTAGCTGAACTTCAGCCATGCTTTCTGTGATGGTGATAGCAGTATTAGGTGAATAGCAACGTTTTTTCTTCTGCCAATTTCTTGTAGGAAAGATACAACTTGCAGTTATTCTCCTTACTTGTTGTTCTCAATCCCTGATATTGATTCTTTGTGAATTTGCATTCAACATATAGTGAAAGTGCGGCTTCGGCGGACAAAGTTTTTCTCGCTTATCGCGGTCGATTGGAAAGCCTGTCGATACTTCGAAGCTCTCGATGGACTAGTCATTGTTATTTCATAAACAAACTGACAAACAGGCTCATTTGAGTTGCATAAGCTAACTCCTGTGGCGTCAAAGTTTCGCGAACTGATTGGGTTCTTCTGCGTTTCGACCCCAAAATGATTCAAAATCCCCAGAAGGACGTTCACTGCAGGTACTAGTCGATGGCAGATCAAAGTCAGCTTGATAATTGCCACTAACAATAGGTGCCGGAAATGAAACGGGTGCATTTAGCCATTCATTATTTCGTTTCAAAAAGGGATCCTCTGTCCTGTTAGCCTTTTGCCACCTTGTTCTTATTTGACTAAACAATGAGGAGAGCGAGACTCTCATATCCCTCAATTTTCTCAATCTCAATTTTCCCGGAAAGTTGTTCTTCCAGGTAGGCCATTATTCAACCGGTGTTTAACGATGTTGAATATTTCTGGCCGAGTGAATTTCACACATTCTTCATCCGAACCTGTGTGAAGAATATTACTTTAGCGTTAGCAACAAATTAATTACAGAAAAATAGTCAAATATCATAAGCGTGGTGCATGGATAAAAAGTAGTTCTGAAGCCAGCCGCACCGCACGCTACATCGACCGCAGCGCGCCGCCATGCTGTGATACGTTATTTGGGACGCACAAGCTCGAAGAAAAAATCATTATACAAGAGAATAGGCAGATTTAGGCAGCTGATTTTTGTCAATTCCATCAGATAATTGATCAATTTACAGTTTGGGAGTTATAATTCCGCATCATATTGCGTTATATGCTACTTTTGCCCTAGTTGAAAATACAAGTTCAGAAAATCTTGCTATTTTTGTACAAGCGTCGAAAGAGGTGTAATATAAATAGGATAACGAGGATATTTAAACCTTATTAGTGTACGGATATTTTTTACATACCTGTGGCAATCGTTTACATCTTGTAGAATTGTAATTATTTACTTCACTACTTAATTATCAACTCGATAACCGAGCGTAAATTTGACTAGTTTCGACAGCGACATGTGTGCTCTTGACAAAGGTCAATTTCGAACTGAAATAATTCGACAGGTATCGAAGGTAGGGTCCTATACTTTCGGAGTGAGATGCCCGAACCCTTCCTCTACCCGACCTATCCCTTCAAATACCCGAATCAAAAATTAATTTTTCGGGGTTTTGGCCACGTTTTGGGGATTCGGTCCCACTGTGCGTCAGGTGGAAATGCTGCTCTTGTTCTATCGGAATTTCAAAAGAAAGATCCTCCGAGGAACTAGCGTCATTGATCCCTTCGGCACCACCTCGAATTTAACAGCTCGGCTGTAGAACGGTTTGTCAGCCTGCGTGTTTCCTCCCTTCTATAACATGGGTGCATATTTCCATAGTTCTGGACGGTGTGGAAACATGGACACAGCGAAAGAAAGCGGTTAGGCGCCCTCGAAATGTGGTGCTGCAGAAAAAAGGTCAGCCAGACGCTTAAATGCGTCCATTCTGGAAGAGCTAGACAACCACAATAGACTTTCAACTATCTGCCTACAAGCCAGAAAAGCGGAGGAAGGTCAACAAATGCGTAGGAGTGACCAAGTATCACTGGCGTCCGGTACGTCGATGTCTGCACTTCTCCACACAGCACAGAACTGCGAGGAGCGAGGAGTCTTATCCACCAAGCAATTTGGAGGAGAGGTCACGATCCTTAGAAATGAGGAATCGACTTAAAAATAAGGTAACATGGATCTGATTTTTTTAAGAGAATGCACACTCATGCCTCTTTTCAAAAAAAAAAATCCACACAGATGCAGCATCCACAACAGCATCCAAAAGGTGAAATAGGCCGTGAGGGAAATTATTTTGATATATTAAATAAATTTAATACAATCTAACACAAGCCCATTCTGAGAGCTTACAATTTAAATTGGCTTTATTTGATTCTATTCCCAAATGATTATCCGACCAAGGGTTAAAAAACGCCAAAGGACAAAGCGCAGGCGAAGAAACCCTCTCACTCGGGCTCCCTCTGGTAGTCTCTCCGAGAGTGTAGAGCAGATGTACTTAATTGTTTTTAAAAAAATATATTGAAGAGCATACTTACACTCTTTGTTCTTGTCCATCGCGTGCTGCAGCGGACTAGCGTCCACCTGCGCTTTGGGAGGGGACACGCGCTGGCTGCGCTGGGTGTGCGTGGCGTGCTGAGCAGCGTGCTGAGCGTGCGGGGCGTGCTGGCCGCGCTGAGCGTGCGGGCGCGCGCCGACCGGGTCCTGCTGCGGCGGCGGCGGCGGAGGCGGCGGGGGGGGCGGAGGCGCGGCCCCCGCAGCGCCCGCCGGCCCGCCGCCTCCGCCCCCGCCCCCGCCCCCCTGCCCGCCCATGGCCGGGGCGCCGAACCACGGGAAGATGGCGCTCAGGGTCTGCACGAGGTCCTCGTCGAGGGTCACGCGCCACGACCCGCCCTCCGAACCGGGGCTGTGCCGAGACTCTGCAATTTAAAACACCCATTCATTAATTATTTGAATTAAAACGGAACATTTCTCGACCGTCTTGTGAAACAAAAATGGTTTACACAGAATCAAGGAGCATTTTCGCAAAGAAAAAAGGCCTACCCAAAAAGTATTCTTATTTGTTTATTTTATACTTGTTGTCTTTGAAATAGAAAAACCAAAATATTTACCTGCATTACGTGTAGGTACTAAAAATCATACATTTTTACAAAGTGAAACATCTACCTATGTAGTAGAATTTTTCACAAAAGCGAAATAACTAGGTAGGTTCATAGGTTTAAAAAAATATATATAATATATTAAAATATTTATAAATTATATATGTATAACTAAGAATTTGAAAGGTAAAGCAAACAATTTTCTTTATTATTAATTAGAATAATTTTATTGCTCAACTTTACTTGTTATTACCCACTATTCAAAAAAGTATTTTGACTTTTTTCCGGGAAATTAGTTCGTTGTATACAATGACGATTTAGGCTAAAAATATTCGTCTGTGGTCAATTGGTACACGGTAAAATGATCGAAATGAAACGTCATCTTTGCTCGCGCATAATTAAATAATAATAAGTAATAAGTAATGCTAATTTATAATGCACAATTGTTACGAAATCGTGTAACCGTTGACAAACAAAAACAAGTTGAATGAAATAATGACAGGTACGGGAGATACAGGTAGTGCCGCCCACCCGCCCCCCACACACACATTAATACTTCAATTAAGTAGTTCGCCTTCGGATGGGAAACCGGATGTCAACTTCGCATTCACCACTCACTCAAGAGGTCCAATTAAACTGTAAAGAGGAGGACACTCATGAGAAAAGGGAGAAGGTTAGATGCCTAACTGAATGTTATTATATTATTAACTATTCTATGATTACGAGGGGTTAAATCACGCAGACGACTTTACCTAAGATCCTATTGGGTGCGCGGCCGGTTTCATACAAAACGTAATTTTGGATTTTAGGCCAAAATACCCAACCAAACTGAAAAATTATTTTTGTAATCAAAAGGTATGTCAAATGTCGATCTCGGACAGGAGCTGCTTTATTTATTTTTGCTTTAATTTATAAAATAGAGGCTAATAAATATTTTAATATTTTATGATTTTAGATGCAACTTGGATAATTATTTGCGAGTAAATGTAAATATTTAAAAAAATAATTTTACTATATTTATTTTTAAATATGATGTAATATAAATTTTAAAATATTGTTTTTTTTTTTAGATACAATTTTGATGGGTGTAAACATAAATTACAAACTACCTATTTATATCGGAACAAAAACTTGTCGTATATATATTAAAATTACGACCCAAAGAAACGCATTATTTTTTATTTTATTTTTCATTATATTAAAACCAAGGATTAGGAAAAAAAATTATAAGTAGTTATAAATAACTCACAAAAAAAAATTTCCAAAGTTGCTTCCAAAATGAAACATACCTGATTTCTTTAATTAAACCTATACGTCATCACTTTAAAGCAAAAAAAAGTATCTCCTGTCCGAGATCGAAATTTGACCTACCTTTTTATTACAAATATAATTTTTCTGTTTGGTTGGGTTTTGAGTCATCCAAAACTACGTTTTGTATGAAAGCGGCCGCGCAGCCGTTTCTCTTAAACAAAATAGCTTTTAGTCAATTAGAACTGTCAAAACCTGTTAACAGACGATAATGTTGAGATAATTCTAAGGCAGTCGTTGTAGATCTCGAAGACGCAATGAATACATTATTTGTACGTGTTCACCCGGGTGTAAGACCACCATTCATAATTGAAACGTTGCTTCAAACGGCTTTAGCCGTATTTGGTGACCAGATCTGTATAGCCAGGTAATTCTCCACCTTCATTTATCGCATGCCCTTTCTCTTCCCACTACCTTTAGATTCACAACATACCACAATTGGGGATGCCAGTCTCACTAGCTCCAAGCGGTGCAGTTAGAGAAAATACATGGTATAATAAAAATTTAATTATTATTGAAGAAGAAGATAACAATAAAAATATAATTTTAAAAAATATGAAATTGAACAAGACACAGAAAAATAATAAAAGATAATGGTCGCAACTCGCAACTGGGACTCATATTTACTCACTTTCATATTTAAAAAAAATAGATTATTATTGTTATCTTCTTCTTCAATGATATATTAATTACATTGATGGGAATAACCTTCAAAAGTTAAAAAGAGAGTTTTTCTTATTAAAAAAAAAGAAAATTGAATTAAATTGCATTTTGTTATTTTCTTTAAAGAATTTCAGGTTTTAATAAAGTTGGGGTTCAGAGCCAAAGTCTTCCCACTCATATAAATCAAAACAAACCCGACCATCTCCGTCACATTTCACATTCTACGAGGTACGTTTAATTTCTCACGTAGCTTACGACAAGTATCGACGTCAGCTCTCATCAGCCGCATCAACAGAATGGGAGGAAACTGCCAATAATGTTAATGTTAATCTCTTTATCTTATAGTGATGGTGCGTCTGCAATGTCTGCATACACGATAGATCGCAGGAATTAGAGAACAATGCACGCGCCCTCTATGGCGGAGGTAACACCGTACAAGTCATGTAATAATATGTGTACAATTAACATTTCATTAACATGCCACCATATACAGTTGTTAATTATTTTTATAACTACATCTAAATCCATATTAGTTTATTACTTAAACGTGTGTCGTGCGAGATCAATCAATGATAAAATAAACACATTTAGCTTCCAAAACTGAAACCAAATCGATATGATAATTGTAGTATAGAGAATATAATATAGTTTCAATGTCTCTCAACAGATGTCATTAGTATAGGTAGTTATATGTAGTTTTAAGGTGTTTAATTTGCTTAGGTCAGCAGGTACATCATAGGTCATAGCATAGTTCAGTAGTTGTACTGTATGAGAGAAAACTGCCGCCGGTTCGGGTTTAATTCACGAATGGTTACGAAGATAGCCGATCATATCCGATCTACAGATGGGCACCATCAGTGACCATTTTACCATCTCCAGATTATCACATTGCATCAGTTAGAATGCACGTTAAGTCGAGTTAGATATTTATTGTAATTAGGGCGATAATATATGTACAAGACTCGTAATCTAGACGAACCGAAGAATTATTGAAACTCTTGATCATCAGAGATGTATTGTTATCAGAGAAAATAACAAAATACCACAATAATAAAGTGTAATGTAGAGTTTGATTACTTGATGGGCGACCACTTATCAACATCATCATCGCTTTAGTTTAAATATTAATGGGCGAAGGCAGCCACTCTCGTTCGCTCCTTACGTCAATTTCAGGGTCTTAATCCTCCTCGTACCGATTGTCATCGGTCTGCAATGGTCTGGTATTTGGCCATCTTTTCAATGAATGACTTTCGTTTGCCAACAGATTTCACACCCTATTTCTTGTTACGAAGAAAAATCGTTAAATTTCTCTCGAGGTTTCGTGTTCGTATTGTGCTCGTGCGTTGATCAATAGCACATTTGAGAGGATTTTTGATGAACAGGACCTGATCTCCTGAGATGTCTTAGGTGAGGGAGGCAATGTGATGAGAGATTGGAAGCAATTTCTCAAGTACATCACACAAAAAGATTTGCCCTAATGTCCTAAACAACACAATATTGAAAACCTTCTCAAAATGAAAGACTAGCCAACGTTTTGCTTTCTTGTAAATTCTAACAATGTCGAGAGGATTTATTTAACTAGGTCTGATTAAAAACGCTACCGCAATCCGTATTCATTACACATATCAAATCGCATAACCTTGATGACGGCAGGTATATAGACATAGGAGATACAAAGACACAGTATCTAGTTTACATTATATTGCTTCACGTCGGGGCCCAGTCATTGTAGTGACTATAGCAGTAGCCTTCCCACGCGAGGTTCGCAATATTCACCTAGAATCTAGATATTGATGACGATAGACTTCTGCGTCACAACTCTGGGTTCCTGGTTCCTGGTACCATCCTACAGTAAACATCTTACTATTTAAACAACGGCACACGTGGCATCTGAATAGAAAATAGATTCGAGAAAAATAAACTCATCTATGATTTTTGACGCTCACTCAAAATTTGTCATATAATGAGAGAGCCAGGATGACCTTCAAAAAGAAAATCAGGCAGAAAATTAGAGACAGGCATCTTAAATATTTAAAAACAAAAAACTGTCACTCATATTGTGAAGACTGTTGCGTTGGACATGAAAGCACTTGTAGTTTACTGGTTTATTTATTGATCGATGACTTCGTTACTACCTGAATCTCTATATTAATTCCAAGTAGCTGAAACGATCAGAATGCGATCAATAAATCTGCGTCAATATTACAATGGAAGTCCATCAACCACAAGAAGTGATTGCGCCTACTGAGCTTGTGTGTAAGGACTGTGGGCATACATAACATGATGGTACAAATGTAAGAAGATAATTGAATACAAGTGTAACCAGTAAATGCAAAGGCATGAAATATTAGCCTGCATCTTGCGTTGTCCATGCGATTTGTATGCGTCATCGGTGTCATCACACAAAGACATTAAATTAAATTGAGGTTAACGTAGCAACAAGCCGTCTACATACGAGTACGTTGATAGCAGATATTGTTAAACTAGTACTCTTCTATGTGCTTGTCTATATTTGCTACGAATCAGGAAAAGAGGTGAGCTTTAAAATTTCCTTTTGGTATACGAAGACACTTAGCGATCGTACATAGTGGCTGATCTCTGCGTGAGGGACAATATTCCCCAAAGGCAAATTATGCTAAGGTCGACCAAGGCTGATGCTTCTAACAGACTGGTTGAACCCTCTAGCATGAATGATATTGTGTTAAATTCAAGCAAATAGCAATTAACGCGTGGGATCCACACTCTTAGAAAGAACTGTATGCATAATCTAACGTGTGTAAACTGGTATTGAAAACTTTAAAAGACGCATAAAAACACATAAAGTAAATTGAAAATTATTCAAAATAATCAAAAATATACGCTTAAAGCATTGTCGAGGTACGTGTTTTACTCGTCTTAATCGGGAAAAGAAGAACGGCAGATTTTACCCCGAAAACCCGGAAAATATATCCTTTTGAAATGTTTATGATCTTTTAATATTTTTTTTATAAATCCTCCAATTTAGAATGATTTTTTAAATATAGGTGAATCCATTGGCTGTTGAGAACTATAATTTGTTTATATGTTTACATACACATATAATGATTTTTTTAATGAGGGCGGAAAATTTTCAAAATTAATTTTCGAACGTTGCGAGCGCTCAAGGCAAAGTTATTTATTTCGCGTGATCGCTCGAGTGGTTATCTAATCATGTCTTGTATGAGGAAATGGAGGGTGTGGGGTAGGAGATGGCCAGACAATGGGATTATTGGAAATTACTTTACAAAAGCGGAGAATCCCAAGTATATCGATATTAAGTACGAGCTCACCGAAGGATATTCGGCTATCTACTCGTAATATTGTATTCATTTCCGAAAGCACTCTACCAGAGTGTGAATTGTCTAAATTAGCTATTTTCCCTTATCAGAATAACAACAGCCTCATGCGTTAGATAGGCTAATTGAAGCAAAGTACTGGAAATGGATGCGAATGCTATTGGAAAAAATATTCGCTTTTACGCAACATGTTAAACATATATTTTTCTAGAATTCCAGTAGTATTAACCGCAGAAGGTTAAATTATATTAGATCCTTTCCACTTACCTACATTTCTCAGTAACAAGACTATCGCAAGCATTCAGAATTTGAGCCCTCAGGATAATTTGTTCGCTTTTGGAAACAACTCACATAGGTCTCATAGAAATCGTCAGGTCACACTTAATATCGTGTTGAAAAATATAAAGATCTAAACGGTGTTAGAAAGAGAATACACCAGGCTTTATAATCAAATCTAAAAGATAATCACAAAATATTTTAAAATACCTTTATGAAACTAAAGTTTCTGACCGCAATGTGAAAAAAAAAACTTGGGAAATTTTTCATTAAATATATTCACATGAAACGACAAAAAGTTAATGAGATAACGTGTATAATATATTGATCCAATAAAGTATATGTGTTTTTTTCGTTATCATACATATTTAGTTAAAAAAATAAAATGATGCATTTTTAAAACTTTTTTTATGTTTGCATTTAAAATTTGTATATTTCAAAAATTACATGTTTATTTCGAGTTATAAAATTAGAAAGCGTCTTTAAAATGCATTTTTTAGTTTTCGGATAGATTAAGAAATATTCTATTTATTTGGATTTCAATTGCAAAACCGACTTATTTTGACCTTCTGACGAAATATGCCCGAGACCTGGGGTTAAATTCATCAAAATAATATGTTTAGAAGATAGAAACTTAACCCCAACATATCTGCAACGTTCTTCCTCTCCCTAATTGCTAATAGCACAAAACAGGTAATTACTAAAATTAGAAGTAAAATAGATACATGACCCTTGCCTGAGAGACTAATGTGTACATACTAACAAATATATAGGATTGCTTTTACTATACAAAACACATCAATGTCTCATACCTGAAAAATTAAAAATTATAATTAATGGCAGATTGGATAAAAAATATTATAAATCAAGGTTGTAAAATGAATTAGAGGCTTGCCTTTGAGAGGCTGCCGTTACCGGAATTAAATAAACTCCCGCGTGGGTCTTTAACGCCCATGCTGATTTTTTTTTAAATTACTAAACATTACATATCAATGTTTCACGTAGGTCACGGCTTTTTGATTCATTTATCATTCAATTTAAACAATAAACTAGGAACCTACTTGGAAACTTTGACGGAATCGATTATATTATTAACAAGCGAGTTACCGGCATGCGTTTCAATGCCTATTAAATAAATAAATTATTTCTAAAATATATGAAATGCACTAACTTTAAATAACTCGCGTGTCACCTATTTCAATTTTTTGTATAAATTTCATAACGCCAGAGCTCACTAATATGCATAGGAACCTTCGCGGGCGTGTGCACATAATATCCCCAAAGTTTCATCGCAATCGGATGAATAGTAAAGAAAATAATTTAATAACGTTAGAGCTCACTGTTATATATTCCATCCCGGGCATTTACACATCAAATCCCCAAAGTTTCAGCGCAATCGGATGATTGGTTTAGGAACGCAGAAGGGACAAACAAAGAAACATTCATTTTTATATATTAAAATTATTTTAAAAAAAAACAGGAAGAAAACTGAACACCGCATAATAGTATCAACTACTCAGCCAGTAATCTCATATAGGTCTCATATAAATCGTTGTTTTCCTTACTATCATCGTGGTTAGAAATAAGAAAGAGAAAACACCACGCTTTATACTTATATTCAAAAGTTAACCACACAATAATTAAAATGTACACCTTTATGAAGTATCTGACCGCAATTTAAAAAGAAATTATGAAACTTTGGGAATATTTTATTAATTATTTTTACATGAAACGACAAAAAAGTGAGTTGACGAAAACGTTTATAATAAAAACATTTGCCTAGTAAAATGTGTGTGTTTTTTAATTTTTTTCATTATCAGTAAGTATAAGTTTCGATAGAAAATATGTAAGGCGAGCCATTTTTAACACCTGTTTGCATTAAAAAATTTCATATAGATACCTATTTTAAAAATTATATGTTTATTTCGATTTACAAATTTTGAAAGAGTATTTCATCACCTTTCAAAAACAGTTTTTATTTTTCGCAAATATTCCATTTATTTGGGTTTTTATTGCACAGCGGAAATATTGACCTTCCGAAAAAAAGGGCCCGAGGATTGAGGGTAAAACTCATATTTGTCATCACCATTGTGTTTCATAGGATTTGACGTCAAATTGGATAAGATTAAAATACACGATATTGGTTAACAGGTAAGTATCTAATACTCCCAAATATAATATTTATAATAAGAAGTTAAGCTCGATAAATAATTAATTGACAACTTAGCTGGCATCCCGTCATAAAAATACGTAGGTAGATACCAAATTTGATTGGACAAATGCGCGTTTCCGGATCTTCTCCATTATTTGTTTTTGGAGAAATAACTCAATATCCGGTGAAGCGCTCCATTAAGGGCGGAAGGGTGAAATTTATTTAGGCTATAAGCCTCCGGGAGGCTTTACACGGACGGAAAGGTGGGACACTCCCCGCCGGAAAGATATAAAAGTTTCAAATAATCAGAAATTGGCGTTACAATTTAAAGTGAAATACAGGAAAATAGATCTTTTAATGCGGTACTTGGAGGTAGCGGATTACGATTTCCGAAAAAAATCGAAGAAAAAAGAGAATTCTAAATGGGACAGTATTTTTTTTTACATTAACTCCACACGAGGTCCTGAAAAAATTCCTCAGGGTATATGACATCTTTGGGGGTGCTATGTGGAGGATCTTTTTAGAGAAAGGAAGTTCTAGAAAGGAAAAAGGTACGATAAATCTGGGGGACAATGCGTTCAGATGAGTGACGATCGCATGAATCCTCCCCTCCCTCATGCAAGGCGATGGGTCGAGAGTCTGGCTGGAGAGGTCAAAAAGTTTCCCTCAAACATAAACCTCATCCCATTAATCCGGACACCCCCGCTAAGTCACCAAACTATCGAAACACTTGTGGAGACCTATAGTAGGAGTGTTGGTTATCAAATCAATGGTTCCCAGGGCGACGGTGCCCATGTTTGAGGGATCATTCGTGTAGAGAGAATTATCATATTAAACAAAAGAGGATACAAAACTCACAAATTACTGGCAACCACTAATTTGCAAACATAAATGTGTTGCATCTATCTGGTAGAATTGGCGGAAGACCCATTTTTTACATTAACTCCACACGGGAGGCCCTGAGGAAAACAATTTCCCTCAGGGCCTATGTCATCTTTGTAGATGCTGTGTGGAACCATTAAGCTTTATAAAGGATTTTATTCTAAAATTCCATCTTCGTTAAATTCTGAGCACGAGCATATTTAGTCGCGTGATCGGAGTCGCAGCTTTTCAAAGGTACAACGACCAAGGCTGGAAAAAGGTTACGTAACCAAACCCAAATATAAATTACGCTAAACGTATTGTCGATTGACACGGCGGACTCATTCATACAGCATGCCCACTGAACCAAATATTAGTAAACGTATGGGCACGTAGTACCACGCATTGTTTATTTATGGATGATTAATTTGCTTACATATAAATAAAAAATAAATACAAATGAAAGGGACTAAACATGCATGCTAAATCAAACGTTTTCAGATGCAGCATATTGAATATAAGGCGTCAATAAACTTAATAGAAATTGCACAACGCGCGGTGATAAGAATCAAATATTGAAATAAGTAATGTTGATCAAGGCAGATTATCTACTCGTAGATTGTTGGTGTTTATAGCAGTTGTTGTTCATTTAGTGGAAAAATCCGGAACTCAAATTCCCGTTGCGGCTTCAACCGTTTTCCTAATGTACACCATTCGATTGTCATCTTTTGATCAGTAAATAGTCTCAATTTGAGAGGCGGGTATGGGTACCACCGCCCCGGCAACCATTTATTGGATAACCAACACCTCTGCCATAAGTCACCCCAAGTGGTGCGCTACGTTTGGTAACTTAGCAGGGGTGCCCGGGTTCATGTCATGAGGTGAGGTTTGTCCAGGTCTTGGCGGCGGATGCATCTACCCACCTATTGCGCAGCAACCTGACCTGGACACACTGACCCCCAGATTCCTACTCACCCCTGGTAGCTTTTCCTTCCCAGAACTTCCTCTCCTTCCTTTCCTTAAAAAGACCCTCCACACAGCATCCCCTTAGATGATATAGGCCCTTAGGGACATTATTTTCCTCCGGACCTCCTGTGTGCAGTAAATAAAAAAATAAAAAAATAGAGATTTCAATTAAAGCCATGGAAAGTTGAATAAAGCAAGCTAAAAATCTGCAAATCAATATAGCATTACGTATACATGTTACCAATACGGAGAGTTCAAAAGTCAAGCAGTGTTAGTCACTATTTAGCAATAATATCGTCATAGCTTTCTCCTGTCACTAGATGAAAGCTTTTAGATATATACTATATGAACACATAGATTATACACTGTATCCCACAGCAAAACGGACGTAGTGGCTCGGCATAGCATGACAAGGGGTATGGTGCTGTTCAATAACTCTTCCAAAACTGTTGACATTTTTAAGATGGTATAACCTGATAACACCGGAAATTTGTCCTTTTTAAATCAAATTCTAGACGTTTTGACTCTTTTTTACAAAAAAACATAAATTGATTTCGAAGAATTTTTATTTTATCTGGTGAATTTATATTGTAAATGAACACTACAAGACTATTTATTGTTATTGTATTTTATTCGTAGAACTCCATAAATGTTGTTAATAATTTAAAATAAATTAAATTTAATAATGTTAATAAGTAATAAGTATTTTAGGCCAAAATTTCAGTTGCTTTTTAAGCTCGCCATGAGAAATTCATTAGTCACGATGCTTCATGCTAGAAACCCTGACAAGACTAGCCGAAACTCTCCACATTAAAAATCTTGATATAACCATGTAAAATGCATTACCTACGCTATTATTTCAAACTAAAATTATCATCTTTATATCGCCAACATCTCTCCCGGGTCATTACGATCTTCAGTAAAAACTGCACATCACGAGAACGATTCTGATTTTAAGTATGATGGTGAGAACGAGAAATCTACCCATTTCAATGCAAAATATACACGCACTATTTGATATTACGTTCTCGCATCAGTTATATGGATTATAATTCTGAACAAAGAGCACCAGGAGTGAAGAGTGAGGGACAGATGAATTGACTTCGCTGGGCTATTAAAGATGTCATCGGAGATTGAATGGCAATATTCTCATGTTGTCACAAAACCGGTTAAAAAGCCTCCACGGAGCGGTCATAAAACCAATTCAAGGACTTAAATAATCTGTGCATGTTTATAATGTGCTCTGATCTGATCTAATAAGGGAAAACGGGTTGTACGGATTTATGTGTTTCAGCATTTTTACAACTAATGCGCCACAATAACGTTAATTTAATCTAAGGGCTAAGTAAGTACATACCTAGCGAATTAATGTTTTCAATAATTGCAACTTTGCAGAATCATTTTAATGAAATGGAATAGAATACCGCACAAGAGTGCCCACTGTTCCCGACAGGAGCCAGTGAGGTTATGGCATTCGCAATTGGGGTATGTTTTGAAGGTAATGGGGAAGAGAAGGAGATAGATAAAGGGAATAAACACTTTTAAAGCCATTTCAAGCTAAGTTTCAATTCTGAATAGTGGTATTATACCAGAGCGATAATGAGAGTACCTTCCACTCTGGTACGTGCTGCAAATCTTACTAATATAAACGCGAAAGTTTGTATGGAAGTATGTATGTTTGTTACTCTTTCACGCAAAACCACTGAATGGACTTAAATGAAACTTTAAAATAATATAGCTCATACATCAGAATAAAATATAGGCTATAATTTATATGCAAAGCTTGCTATTTTCCGTGTATTACAAATAATAATTATTGTTTAATAGAAAATGTCAAAATTTGAGAATGACATTTTGAAAAACAATGATTGTAAAACCAAAATTCTATTTTAGAAAATATTTAAATTTGTGAATTTATTTAAAGTACTCACCCTTGAATCGAATCAAGAAATATAGATATTTTAAATAAATAGGTTAAGAATTTTGGTAAAAACATAGATGGGACCTACGAAAAGAAAATAGGCTAATCGAAGTACTAATCCTGCGCAGACGAAGTCGCGGGCAGAAGCTAGTATACCATATATTGATATAATGATTAAATTGTAAAATAACACAATTCAATCAAATAAAATTTACTTGCGTACGCCCGGATTTGAACCCGATAATTTAGGATTGCTAGTCTAGAGCCTTATCCTTCGACCACGAAGGCCATGTACACCATTATAAAATTTAACATCTCAAAACCAAATGTCTCTTTATTAGGATACAAAGTTTACTTTGGTTTTGGCTTGATGTCTGATTCTGATGAAGAAACTTTTGGTTTTGAAACTTTTGATATTTTCGATTGAATAGTGGCTTAAAAAAGTGTGTTATTTATATGTAATTAGTGTATTTATTTATTAAAACACGAAGAAACCTGCGCATACAAGGGGAAACGTACAAAAAATGTGAAACGAATGTTAAGTAAAGAGAATCCATGTTTGTAGGTTAGTTACGTTCTCTAAAAGGGCGTACGTTTTGACTATTGTTACAGTACAACAATGGATTTTTGGATTAGCAACAAAGCACACAACATTATGCCCGTGTGTAAACAAACTCTATGCATATAAATAAAGTAGCAGGTACCTACAATGTAGGTACATAAATGTAACAGTTGGTGACCCAAATATAAATTTTAACAAATAAGTACACAGAAACAGTTTCGTAAGCTAAACAAAGTTAACCCGTAGTTTAAAAACAATGGATTAACCCTTCATACTGCGCGCATCAAAACTAAGGTGATTCCAAATCTAATTTGGTAAGTCATATTTTTTAAGTATTTATATTGACAGTGTAGTTCATTCTGTAATGAGTAATATCACAGTAGAACGTTGTGTCAGCAGTTATCTTTCAGAACGTGCATAAACTATACGCGTAAAACACGTGTCTGAGTTATTCTTGGTATCATGAATAGTAATGACACAATATAATTAACTTCTATATCCAGAGCATTTGGAGAAAAATTGTCAGATTTCTGAAACAACTTGAAGGCTGATTCTGAATCTTTTGAGTCAAGTCAGAGTTACGAGACAATTAAGACAAAAAGGCAAAATATGTCGGATATCGGAAGGCGTCCGTCGTGCGTTATCGGCTGTCAAATGTCTGTGTTCTTCTAAGACTTGCCTGTGGTTTGTTAAATGGATTCATAATCTACTTTAAAACACGAAATAATATTAATTTATTATTAAAACTACTTAAATATAAGCTTAATTGATTCCTCCATTCAAATTTTCCCACGACTGACATCTCTTAACGAGGATTACGCGGTAAAACGCGCCGTCATCTCTGGCGTTAGAGTAATTAATTTTAAAAGTTGGTATCTTATGTGACTACTTTTAAGAGTTGTTTTCTATAACCACTGGAGCGACAGAGCAATAAATTTTTTTTCTCGGATTGCTAAAGCAAAATTTTTTCGCCCACATTAAAAAAATCATGCCTCCGAATTTGAATATGGAGACATACAAACTGATTATAGTTCTATGAAGCCAATGAATATTATCCCCCTATCTTTTGTCTATTATCACATATTTGTAGGATTTAAAAAAATATATATAATTAATTCTTTAACCTTAAAACATTTTAGAGAATCTAGAGAATATTTATTTTGTTATATTTTGAATGTACAATATACTATATAATCGTTTTAATAAAAATAAAATTTGGAAAATTTGCCACATTTTGGTAAGAAAGCAATCCGAGGTTTTGGAAATAGTGCCATAATGTGGCAAAAAGCGCTCGAGGGGATAAGAAAGCAATGAGTAATGATTCCATTGAATCTACAAGAAGTATGCAATAGAAGTTAACCTTATAATGTCTCTTTAGATTTGCGAAATAAAAGTTCTGGTTATAATCTCACCTCTGCCAGAACTAGCCGGTTGATTGATTGATTGTTATGTTGAATGATTGACTGACCCCACTATGACAGATACGCCAGATCAAAGCACATGGCGCAAAGATTGCTCACACAAAACGCTATCATCTGGAGATCACGCCTATGTTCGGAAAGGTTAATGTTATTACGGCTATTACTTATAAGTGTTCCTAATTCATACCCAATCAACTTAGTAGAGTATTCATAGGTGCGTCTGTAGCATACGATTGTGAAAGAAAAAACTAATAATAAATACATTTAAAAAAAATAATAGAACTTAAGATGATAGACTTCGCTTTTCGGCCCATACAAAAAGGACGCCCGGGAAAAAACACTTTTCTACATCGAAAATTGCACAAAATTAATATATTTTTTTTATACTGCCTTCTAGAAGGTGAAAACTATGTCGGTATGTTTTCGAATTTTCGATGCGTTTCGTATTGACGTAAACATTCACTGTCAAACATGTACGATTTATCAAAAAATATTATTTAAGGAAAAAGTGCTGCTAACTCAACTCTCATAAAGAATTATAAAATTATAAAAAGCTACCGACGTAGCTTCTTCTTTCTAAAAAATACATATTTTTTAAAATTTCAATTTCGTGAAAGTTTTGGTGTAGAAAAGTGTATTCTCCATAAACCCCTTTTCGAGCGATTTCTGTAGATAAATTTGAGCGTTGTTTCATTCGCACATTTCGCATTCGCATGTATTGTAAGTGTGCGTGAGCTTATTGTGAGAGGGACAGAATGACAGTCGCGGGTGTTCCGCGTGTGGTTCAAAGTCTAGCCTCTTAAAAAACATTTGTTTTCTACTATCTTGGTAGAATATCCAACTTTGCATTTTACTTTGACATGCCACAATATCAATGTAAGTCACTAATGTACAAACACTTTTAAATGGTCTATCACAAATATAATGACTAATGACATGGCAACGAAGTTATTTATAAGATAGAAAAAGAACTGACGATAACCTTACTAAGCTGCGTAATATATCTAATCAAAGTACGTACTACCAATGACCTGTGTCCGTATGAAAAAAAAACAACAAATATACAGAACACAATAAGAAATAAATCTAGAAATGGACGTTATTATTCCTGTAAATACTTAATGCCAATTGTTTCACAGAACTAGAACAATTCATGAAATTTTAAAGTTAATATACGTTATGTTATTCCATTATGGGCCAGTTGAATAAAACTTACACAGAAATTGAATATCAACCCCTCAGGCCAATTTGTTCGCTTTTGGTAATAACTCATATAGGTCCAATGGAAATCGTTGTGTCTCCCTTACTATCATGGTAACCAATATGATCTAAACAGTATCAGAAAGAAAAAAACACCACGCTGTATATTTAAATCTAAATGTAAACCATAATATATATATATATATATATTTTAATAGGCAATTCGTCCTAAAGAGAGTGCTTTGTGCACAATATATAATTGAAATGTGCACCTTTTTGAGAAAAAACACCACGCTGTGTATTTAAATTTAAATGTAAACCATAATATATATATATATATATATATATATATATATATATATATATATATATATATATGTAAATAGGCAATTCGCCCTAAAGAGAGTGCTTTGTGCACAATATATAATTGAAATGTGCACCTTTTTGATGCCAAAGTTTCCGAACACACATTGAAAAAAATTAATGAAACTTTGTGAATTTATTAATTATTTTTTACATGAAACGGCACAAAAAGAAAGGTAACAATGATGTTTACAATACATTTGATTTATAAAATATGCATTTTTTATCAGTAATTTTAATTAGAAAAACGCAAGGTGAGCCATTTAAAAAAAATTATATATTTGTATGCAAATTTTATATATTGACCTTTCAAATACAGTTTTTAATTTTCGAATATGTTCAGAAATATTAAATTTATTTGGATTTTACTGTAAAGCGAAAATATGTTGACCCTCTGACAAAATATGGTGGAGGACTGAGGGGTTAGTATTCGTGTTGTTATTCCATTATGGGCCATTTTTTTTTTTGCATAAAACATTTACAGAAATTGAATATTAATTTAAATTTCACCGAATTCTTTAAATAACTGGTCCTTAATAAAGCACTTGCTCTGATAGGGTATTAGTGTTACGCATACACAATAAAATGGGGCATCCTTCCACTTGAAATCTCGCCAATAACCATTCAATAGTTTTTTTATGACACCCGTTTGCCTTGGCAGTCGCCTCGCTTATTTAATAATAGCAGGGAAACTTGTTCATTGATAATATAAAATTATGTGACAAACATTAGTCAGAAATCATAAACACTCCGTGATTTCCAAATAATACGTGAGTTCGAAATGATGACGGGAGAGTCAATAAGGAAAAGAGTACAACTCGTTAACTCAATAAACACGGAATAATGTAAGTACTATCATAACAAACAATGAACTTTAGAAAAACGTTGAATTTGTGAACTAGGTTTTTTTATTTAACGATCTTTGTATGTAGACCCAAAGCGTGGAATAAATTCCCATCTGACGGGTTTATTCTGCGTGTTTCGTGTTTGGATATGGTTATGGCAGGATAATCAGTGTTAAATCAGTCGCGTGTGACGTACATAATCAGAACTTCCACTTTTTCTCCATCAACACTCCTGTTAGGTAAGTTACATGCGACTCATTTAACACCGATTAACCTGCGTTAGCTAACGCAAACGTCAGAACGGTGAATGTAACGAATATAAAAATTAACAGAATTCAGATGGAAACAGAAAACAAGTCTCCCCTGAATGTCGTTTGAATAATAAGTAAATAATAATAAAAACCCTCTTCTTTAATTGCAAAATAACTTTCTGGCACCATATTAATTATTTGAACATAAAATACTGTGGCGGTCGCCAGGATAAACAAATAACGATAAAAACCAATGGTATCTTCGTCAGGATAAACAATAAGCGATAAAAATGGTATCTTCGTCAGGATAAACAATAAGCGATACAAACCAATGGTATCTTCGTCAGGATAAACATTAAGCGATAAAAACCAGTGGTATCTTCGTCAGGATAAACAATGAGCGATAAAAACCAATGGTATCTTCGTCAGAATAAACAATGAGCTATAAAAACCAATGGTATCTTCGTCAGGATACACAATGAGCGATAAAAACCAATGGTATCTTCGTCAGGATAAACATTAAGCAATAAAAACCAATGGTATCTTCGTCAGGATAAACAATGAGCGATAAAAACCAATGGTATCTTCGTCAGGATAAACAATGAGCGATCAAAACCAATGGTATCTTCGTCAGGATAAACAATAAGCAATAAAAAGAAACAATGTTTTCTCGTCATGATAAACAACAAGAAACTATTGGTTTCGAAACATTTCGATTATTTTGATAAAAAAATTTTTTTATCAAAATTTTGGTTTCGTATAAAATTAAAAATATTATTTCAGAGAGTTTTTAAGTTTGTAGCTTGTAGGATTGTGGCCTTTATGCAGATAAATCAGTGTGACAAACCGAAGAAATATCCACTAGCCTAAGAAAAAACAGATAGAATCTATCTCCGAGTTTCACCAGTCTTTTATCTGTCCACGAGTCAATTATGCAGCTGCATTTTACTATTTTTTCAACTTACTCTGTGTTCTTATTTATGTATAGGTATATATATTTATCTATGGCAGTGCGACTTACTGAATAATTAATAATTTATGTATTTGCGCTTATACTATTATTCTTATCTGATGGTTTATTTTCATGTAGCTTACATACATTACGTAGGTACCTGCCTTCTACTACGCATCTATTTGAACAGCATGATTTCATCCCACAAAGCACTAAAAGGGCCAATGTTAGTTTTTCAAAGTTCACTAGGCCTACGTAAAATTTGTTCTTTTTAGAAAGCATTAATTTGAAAGAAATACGATTTTCTAGTGTAACTTTGGCCCCCAAAAATCGAATAATCATGACTCCAAATCAAAAAGTTCTTTTAGAATGCGGATAATAAGCTAATTTCGAGTCAAAATCGCTAAAAATGTAATACACCGAAAAAACTGACATTAGCCCTTTTAGAAGCAAGCCACAGAAATTATAGTATCTGTTTTAAAGATACTTATATATTATGTTGTGCCAAAAATGATTTTCTACCCATAATGTTAATTTTAATCAATCTTGACAGTTGTTCCAAAAATGTGAAACGACATCAGAATAGTCAGTGAAATGTACACTAGTATTTACCTAGTAACATGGGTTACATTCTCAGTATAAACCAATAATCAGAATAGTCAGTAATATGTACATTAGTATCTACCTAGCATCATATGTGACATTCTCAGTATATACCAAAAATTAGAAATAGTGAGTGAAATGTAGATAGCATTACTAGGTACCTGGTAACATAGATGATATCCTCAGTATAAACCAATAATCAGAAATAGCGAGTGAAATGTACATTAGTATCTACCTAGTAACATAGAAGACATTCTCAGTCTAAAACCCAATAATCAGAAACGACGTAAAAATAGTAAGTAGCTATGTTATGGTAGTGCCATACCAAACACTGTTTGTCTCCAGAAATTGAATTGGGGCAAACACAGAGTTGAGTCTCAAAGTAGAGACATAAACTGAAATTGGTACAAGTCTATTTACTTACATTATATCGAAATATGAAGATGAAGAATCGCAAGTAGTATCATTACGGCTAGACAACCCGGAAGCAATCGCAAACGGCAGCGGCAGGTGGGGCATGGAGCAGAACCTAGGATGTCTCACTCCACTCCTTGTCGCCGGCGTCTCTGATAGAATAATATTATTACTGCTAAAGCGGGAAGTTATCCGCTAGACCGGCCACAGATCAAGCTAAAGCTGGTCCGGTTAAAAATAGCCCGACACACTTCACACTGCTAACCGGAGAAGCTTTCAGAGGAAGCTTTCGTGTCACGACACCGGGAGATGACAAACAGCGGGGAGGGAAATAACATACACCTCAACACAACACTACACATAATAATCTGTTATGATAAAATGCGTCCTGAATTCCGGGTTTCAGTTACAAGCTTTCACTGGAATGGAAATACGAGATTAACTTATCATTCCTGGGTACACACAACTAAACTTGGCACTGTATGCACTCCTGGTCAGACAAAGGTTCCTGTCACATTACATTATTATTATACAGATAGCACAAAAAGACACTGTAACACAATACGCGCAGAACATGACCAGAATGTTAATAACAACAGTTGCAGGGTCCTTAATGCGTGTTGTTGACAACTACGAATCACAACTACTGTGTTTTTCTCACTATTGATTGCCTCATTCACAAATATATGTGTTAATCACGTAACGAGGTTCGACCGCACACCACATGTTCAACGATTCCAAAAAACCTAACAACCTTCAACTAGAAATTAAGCGCTCGCAGCACCTGAGAGAAATGATGCAATCAATATATTTAGTAAGTGTGATTGATGGATTCGCCTCCCGGAGCGCAAAAGTGGGCAAGGCAATGTGTTTGTTGTGATCGGGCAGTCCATACAACTACAACATGACCAGTCCTAGCCACCTTCCTCGTGACACTGGTAGTGGTTGACTGGTTGCATCCCAAATAAAACACGGTTGAGCACCAATCTAGTAGATACCGGTAAGATCGCACTCGAATAAGCGATTACGTCAACTCCGGTTGCGCCGGTAAACAAGACAGCCGATGTATAACCGTCGATAGGTAGGTTGTTTGTTATGAAAGGTGTGGGAGGAAAAACCTGCTCGGGCACGTGGGCGAAACGTGTGCCTGGGGCGCCGATTCGCTAAACAGACTGCAAAGGAGGCAGTGTGCAAAGGAGAATGATCTAGAAGTCAATAGTTAATCATTGTAAATCAAGTACTTAACGTTTGCCATAGCAATAATACAATGTAAAACAGTTTATAATAAATTCAGAAACAATTCTTCAACTTATCTATAAATATCATATTCCATCATTACTTGAAAGTAAATTAACAATAATATTATTGTCAATATTATATGGATATTCTTCAACCACATAAATTATATTATAGAAAATTAATCTAAACCGAGTGGTGTTTTATGTGAGTCTAAGCCACTCTGAGCCGGGGGGACTATAGCATCCGCAATATGAAAAAGAAGTAAGACAGATGAGCAGGCCTGTGGGCCTAAATATCTTACCGCATTGCCTTTATTACAGGTCGATTACAAGAAATGCTTGTAAAATCTAGCCTGTGTTCGGTTTTCATTCAGCAGGTAATCTATTATTCTTAAATGCATTTTTCACTACAATACATCTTCGTCGTGTCTGGTATTTTTGGCGAATTTTCCTGAACTTTTCATCAGTCCTTAATACTTTATTCATAGTAAAAATGATATTACGATAGCGACAGATGGGCAATCAATGTAATGTCAGCTCAGAGCCGGAAAGGTTGAAGAACCCAACAAGAGGTGAATACACGAGAATCTGCACCCACAGGTGGAGAATGGCGAATGGATTCAAGGAAACATAAACATGTATAATAATGAAATAATATTAAACTAATGTGTGTTAAGGAGTGGGATAATAAAACGGTGTTGGTTACTTAGAAGTAGAGTCCATAAAATTAATAAAAATATAGCGTGAGAAAAAGCGTTAAGACTTCCGCATTATACTTACTAATTCCACCCCTAAATCAGAGGTTAACCCATCAGGCCTCGAAAAATTATGCATGCTTTTTTTTTAAATAGTAAAAACTTTAATAAATTTTCATTAACCCGTTTAATCACAGGAGACCATATTTGTCCCAGCTCACATAGGTCTCACAGAAATCGTTGTTTTTCCCTTACTATCATAGTCAGAAATGTGATCTAAACGGTATTGGAATGAGAATTCAACAAACTATATATTCAAATCTCAAAGAAAACCACAAATAAATTAAAATTTACCCCTTTCTGAAACCAAAGTTTCCGATAGCAATTTGAAAAAAATTTATGCAACTTTGTGAATTTTTTAAGAATTTTTTTACATGAAACGAAAAAAAGTGAGGTGATAGTAAGGTTTATAATTCATTTATCTAATGAAATACGTATGTGTTTTATTTTTTTTCATTATCAGTAATTTTAGTTAGAAAAAAAAGTAAAGTGAGCCATTTTTAAAACTTTTTGAAGTTTTCGCAAAAAAAATTTATATTTAAAAAAATACATAGTAATTTTTAATATGTAAATTTGAAAGCCTATTTCATCACCTTTCGAAAACAGTTTTTAGTTTTCGAATACGTTAACAAATGTTCCATTCATTTGGATTTTATTGCAAAGCGGGAATATTTTTAGCCTCTGACAAAATACGCCAATTTTTTTAGGGGTTAATAATTCACAATAAAATGTAATTTTTTAAATATAAAAATTTTCTCTTCAAATTTTCGAACTAATCCAACAACTTATGACCGAAGCGTCCTTCTGTTTGATTATTATAAAATGAAAGGATTGGATAATAAGTGAAATAACAAACAGTATCTACCCTTTATTTAACAATAATAATACTTCATGGGTGTTATTGTGACACCACTATCTAACCCACAGGACATCAAAAACTTAACGTTAATAATATATAACAGATAGGTACGTTGGTCAGTACTGATGATGTCAGAAGGGTTCCTAGAACCCACTGCAATGATAATTCATTATTATAATAGTAGTAGCAACGTGTTAATCGGGAGCTAAATACTTGAACTAACTAAGCTACCGTTGTGCACAGAGAATTAGTATACACTGATATAGAACTAATAACAAAGTAAATTAAATACTAATTATTATCTACAAACACTGCGATTCACAGGAAACTGTTAACGTAATATTATGTTTTATAAGAGAGTAGAGGAAATCCACTATTTAAAGCAGACCTTTGAAGAATGATTAAAATGATAACAATAATTTTACCAGAAAAATGATAAAGAATAGAAACACATTTCGGTTAACAAATAAAAAGTACGAGCTACGTACAATAGACATTTTTTTCGTGACACATTTTGATACTTTTTGTGACACATTTTGATAATGCCTTCAGAAGGCGAAAAATCTGTCACATGTAATAATAATTAGCAGATAATTATGTTTAATAAATTGAAAAAATTATTGAATATTTAAAACAAAAACTTATTAAAAAATATCAATTTCTTTTTTATTAGATGCTTCCTACAACCTTCATAACGACACAACAAATCGTTTTTGTTACCAATTCGCACAAAATTCCCAGCTATCCAAAGCTAGTAGGACAATGGCATCCCAAATTTTTGTTGTAAAGCAGTATGGAGGGGAAGACGTGACGAAGAATAAAATTGAGAAGTACTCGCCTATTCAGATCTGACCAGTAAAACCTAAGAATAATGGCTGTAATCGAATAAATTTGACTTAAGTCATAGGGGGCGACATAAAAAATAATCGATCAGGAAATCCACTATTTAAAGCAGACCTTTGAAGAATGATTAAAATGATAACAATAATTTTACCAGAAAAATGATAAAGAATAGAAACACATCTCGGTTAACAAATAAAAAGTACGAGCTACGTACAATAGACATTTTTTTCGTGACACATTTTGATACTTTTTGTGACACATTTTGATAATGCCTTCAGAAGGCGAAAAATCTGTCACATGTAATAATAATTAGCAGATAATTATTTTTAATAAATTGAAAAAATTATTGAATATTTAAAACAAAAACTTATTAAAAAATATCAATTTCTTTTTTATTAGATGCTTCCTACAACCTTCATAACGACACAACAAATCGTTTTTGTTACCAATTCGCACAAAATTCCCAGCTATCCAAAGCTAGTAGGACAATGGCATCCCAAATTTTTGTTGTAAAGCAGTATGGAGGGGAAGACGTGACGAAGAATAAAATTGAGAAGTACTCGCCTATTCAGATCTGACCAGTAAAACCTAAGAATAATGGCTGTAATCGAATAAATTTGACTTAAGTCATAGGGGGCGACATAAAAAATAATCGATCAATAGGGAAGTTGAGTGAAAAATATTTTGACTTATAAAAAATATTTTCATGTAGATGACATACCAAACTTAAGTACTAAACTAATTTAATTATGAAAACGAACTTTAAAAAAAAAAATACTAGTATTTAAGTTTGCGTGTGAACATTGTTGAAAAAAAAGGACTCAACTTCCTTATTCTTAACACGACAAAATTATAAGAAAATTTCTTGAATTCTCATCACTACTGCGATGAAATGAGCGATAGGCAATATTGAACGATGTTATTATAGCTTTTGACATCTTACATCTGACGCACAAAAGCATTAAAAAAAATCCAACGACTCAGTGTAAAACGAAATCATGGTTGATTAGGAGAAAGCTGCTTTCGCAATCGAATGGACATGGAATAGTTGATGTGGCGCCAATAGATTGGAAGAATTGGAACACCTTATTCCATATACGTAAGCTAAACATTGTTCCTGTCCGAGAGACACTGTGTAGAGCGGTGGTTCTTAAGTTTATGTAACCATGGACCACTTACAAAATTTCCAAATAACCGTCACAGTCGAGAAAATTCTAGGAAATCTCACAGGAAAACTCTAGGAAAAATGTTACGGCTGCCTTATTCACATTCAGACATTAGTATCTAATTGTGTTGGGGTTCTTCAAGAATAATAAGTTCCTTGTATAATCTGATATATTATTAATCTTTACGTGTTTACAATATATTATACTTCTGTATATAACTATATAACTGTTGGCGAATATGAATCTGAACTTGTTGGCGATCGTTGACCGAGGTGTACTGCTCTTACTAATGGACATCTGTCGGAACTTGACATAAGCCCTAAGCCTAACTGCACCTATTAAATCAACTGGAACTACGTGTCATTAAAGGACACTACTAAAAGAAAACAATGTTTTTTAAATATCACTTTTATTGGTTAGTTTACAATATTAGTAGTAATAGGTTAGTTTACTTTACTTAATTACTCTTATATCGTATATCATAACTAGAATAATGAGAAGGATGCTGTTGTTTGGATCCAGTGAGCACATTAAATAATTGAGATATCGGCTTCGGTAAGGGAAGGCGCATGTCATCTTTGACGTCTAATCGATTACGATTTTTAGTTTTAATTGACACCAGAACCGCAAATCCATACTTACACGGGTAAACGTAGTTTTCGAATGGTACCAGAGTGGACATAACACGTTTGGTAAGGAAAGGGTAAGCTTATCCTAAAGAACACCAAAACTTGGGAAGACTCTTTGTATAAAATTCAGCTCGAAATTTTTTTTTGGATCTCATGGCAATCTCTCTCTGGTTTCAATCCCGGGATTGGTTTGCAGCAATTTCCTTTATTTTTCTCTTTCATTCATCCCTGTCTCGTGCGGCTCTTTTGAAGTCTGCATATGATGAGCAGCTCATGTCCACCAGCAGGTCCTCCAGGTACTCTCGGCGTAGGCGTCCCCTAGAGTTTGTCCCCTCAATCATACCCTCCATTATGGCAATGTGATGCAAGAAAACTTTCAAAAGATCTTTAACAAAATCTTCATCCCTGATATTATCAATAGATACGAATTGAAAATGGACTTCGCACCCGAGTTTCTTTATTGAGGAATTTTTTATTTTTTATTATTTAATCTATACATATATTATAATTACATGTTATTTTTTTCAATGCCTGTCTCACTAGGGTAAACCTGTGTCGAGACAGACGTAGAATTCTGAGCTAAGTAACATTCAAAAGAATTCTGCAATGTTTCCAGATGCTCTGACATGTCCGTTGTATTATTTTTTTTATATACTTTCATAGTGCTGTCTTCACCGTGGGTCAGTAACTCTTCCAACATAGAAAAAACTAGTGTTACCTGCTTCCAGTCTTCTTTTCCAAAGAGGGTCCCGTGGACCTCTGACACTCACGACATGAACCCCAAAGGGGTCCATGGACCCTACTTTAAGAAACACTGCCGTAGAGGCTGGGTCTGAAGACTGAAGAGGATTGTATGGTATTGCGCAATAGTAATGTTTAATAGCCGAACGCTTGGAGCAATTGACCTGGTGCAATTAGTAGTCTAAGTTATAACAAACAGACGTGATTTAATCACACGCGTACATAGATAGCTAGAGTACTAATAGTAATAATTGTTAATCACACACAGCGAAAGACACGTAGCTGCGAGTCCGGCAGAATAATATAATGCATAATATGAATTATAAGATAAGCGAAAAAAAATGCAATAGGTAGGTTTTATACATTTGGATTGTCGCAGTTAGCAATCCGATAGAGTAAAGATTTCCCTCAGTTCCAGAAAATATATTGATTAATTTATTGTTTTGGAATATTTACAGACTATTAACATGAACAAGTTACAAGATTAACATTGCGAAGAGCCTAAATGTTAATCTCTATGTAGAGATGTTAACAATAATTTGAAATAACAAAATATAAAAAGATATAGGAAAAATAAAACAAAGATTAAAATATGATGTAAAAAGCGAATAATAACATACATTCACATTCGACTTGAAATATAACAATTCTCCATGATATGTCATGTTAGTTAAGTTAATTTACTTTTTAAAATATGCGAGACTGTCTATAAATATTTTTATTCACGATCATTATAAAACCACAGACAGGCAAAGGAAGCCGCTCTAAATGTTCATTTACACGGTAAGACCAAAATAACTAAGACGGATAGATAGATAGCCTTTAAAAAATCTACGCTCTATAAATGTCAAATGCGACGCATGTCATTTCCTATACCACAAAGCAGTAGGCAAAAAACCGCAATATTGAAGTTGAATTAAATTTATTTATTTAATTTTTCATGTTTGGTAATTATGTTACAATTAGTAATGTGCTACGCCTGTCTCACTAGTAACTTCTGTGTTGAGAGTAGGAGCAGTTTAAAACGTAAGCAGTTTATAACATAAATAATAAATAAACACATCAGTGAAACCCTATTTTTGGTTAAATAATATACACTATTTTATCATACATTATAAAATATTTCAATGTTTCAAAATAAAAAATAATGAATATCGTACCACTGGAAATGCATACTTATAAAATGGGTTTGATAAAATCATTGATGAATAAAATATAAATAAATAAATTGTAAATACTTATCAGATAAGTAATAATAATTTTCAACGCTAGTTGACCTACTTAACTACGAAAATAAAATAATATTAAAGCAACATTCATTAATTAAGATTTAAGAATCGTTCTCATCTAAAGCGAAATTACCTACTGATTTTCTATGCATTTACGTAATAGGTACTGTAACCATGTACCTAACAATTTTTTTTTTTTTTAAAGAAAGACAAACATTCCCAGGTTATAACCCAACAACATTTGAAAATCTCCTACTACCACCACACTAAGCGGAAGATGTTGCTTGTGTTGTGATGGAGGACTTAGCCAGCCGAGGAATCGAACACGGAACGCCTGGGTGGGACCCGAACGCGATGCCCACTCAACTACTGACCGGTCTATATATATATAATATATTGGTTTATTTGCTATAATGATACTGACACACTTGCTTATTACAATCCGGCTTATGAGCATGCTCATTAATGAGCATGCTCACACAACTGTACACACTTGCTCATAAATGAAGAGGCTTGGCTTGAGTTTTCTCATGAATGAGCATGCTCAAAGCAAACAATTGAACACACATGCTCTTTAATGAGCATGCTCATGTCAAATAATAAATGTCATCGTATAGAATCAGTTCTGTTCGCCCAGAATATCTTATTGCTTGCAACGCAATAATTAATTATTTCAGAAAATTATAAAGGTTATACAAGATTTTATTATGTTAAGAAAATAAAAAGATAGATTTGGGTTTGTAATTGGATCACTAGGAGCAAGTAATCGTATGTTAGAGGAAACGCGAGAAGAAGATGTCAACGGATATAAAAATCATTTACGAATGCTTCCGCAGAAATTTGACGAGCTACTCTCTAGAATTGCATACAAAAACGAGATACTCAAATGCGGAATGCTATTCCGAACTGAGATCGGATTGAAATGAGCAATGAGCATGCTCATAAGCCAGCCTGTTCACACATGCTTAGAGGCTTCCCCTTCCATCCGATAATCCAATGAGCATGCTCACAAATCAAACGGCTGTCGATTTGAGAGCATGCTCTTTTGGCTTCAAATGAGCGTGCTCATTACTAGCAACGTCACTGACACATGCTACTAGGTTGCAATTGCTCCTAGGTAGCATGCTCTTTGGCTTCATAAGTGTCGTAGCTTAAAGGAGCATGTTTTGCTATTTGCCTTCCCGCCTGGAGAAATGAGATGGGTAGTTAAGTGTTTTCTAGCATTCAATTTTTTTGATGTCACAATTGTTCTAACCTCTTATTTCAGTGTAAATAATAAAAGCTGTGGAATTCGCTGTGCCAAACCAAATTTCGCAACCGGCTGCAGTGGCCATATTGATGATTGAGCAAATGTAAAATACAACATAGAACTAATGTCTGAATGTTTGTATGTTGGTTTAGCCAGTTGGTTTATGGAGTTATCTGGAAGAGATGTGTTACGCAATCTGCATACAGCTTTCTATTCCTGGAGCGTGCCACTACAGCAATATAGTCCGCTAAGTCCGATTGACGTCTAAGGCCGGCAGAGATCTTTCTTCAATTAAGGAATATATAAATTAGATCAAGTTGTTGCACCAACTACTGTGGTGAACAGTTTAGTTCATAATATATGAATTCATCTCGAGAATATGGAAATACTATGGAACAATTTGTGATAATACTGATAATAATTAAAGAAAGAACTTTTTAATATTTTATAATACAGACTTTATTTATTATGACTTGACACTATTGACATCAACCATAGACGACAATTGTGTGACAATTAGTTCATCACTAGTGATGTGCAACACATAACAATAGTGATGTAATAGTATAGTATAATCATGATAAAAAGGATAAAAAGTGTTATTCAAAAAAAGAATAAGTAATAAATATATTGGTTTGACATTACTTACCGGGACTAAAAATTATAACTTACAGGGAGCCACAAGCCTAAAATGAATCTTATATCGCCACGAATATAATTGATGGGTTTAATAATCGCTTGGTCAATGGATGACTGTGGGTCACAATTTCAATCGCCAAAGTGTTTTTTTTTTATTAATTTTGAGAATAATTTTATAAGAAAAAAGCTACTCAATGGAAACTCAGAGACAATTTATGCCATAATTTTTTTAAGATGTTTCTTATACGCGTTTGTACATTTCTAATGAAAAAATTCATTTATCAGTAGTTTACTTTTATATTTTTTATAAAAAAATTAACATTTTTATTTTTATTCTACTCAATGGAAACGATAGGAAAAGCTTTAATTTATCAAAAGCATTTTTTTTTGTAAATACAATGCAAAACGATTTATAGTAAAGATTAACCGAAAATAGTGTTGAGCATTAATCTACGCCTTTATTGAAAATTAACAACACCAAACCTATCTTAACACTACGCAGGAGAGAAATTACAAAATTTAAAACCTAACAAGACACAAGAACACCCAGGACAAAGTAGGATCTATCCCATCTAACCAGAGAAGACTTTCCACTAGTGGTGACGCTGCATTTAGCTCTCGATTCTAGTGCATTATGCATTCTCAGAATGCAAAGTAAAAAAGCGCTGATTGTAGTTAGAGCAGTCGCGTGGGCAAGAAAGGTCGCTAGCGGCATCCGTCCGTCCCCCGGTATTATTAATATTAATTATTACAGGCGAAAAGATGACATCCAGCGGACATTATCAAATCTCGCACATTATTCTTTGCCAAGACCGCAATAAGAGTTATTGTATAGTTACCATTATATATTTTTAAAATAAACATAACTAATATTTATTTTTCATTTGAATGTAAATACAGTACAAGAATTCTAAAGTTGAAGAGGTTACAACTAACCTTAGTCAATGGATATCCCAATTGAGGTATGAGGTGAGGCTGAAGGAGACGGGGTGGGGGAAGGTTGTGAAGTAACTAGCTGTACAGATCTGGTCACCAAACATGACTATTACCATTTACAGGCTTAAAAAACTATCAATAATGAAAAATAAATTAAAAACTGTTGAAATTTACAAACAGTATTAAGTAGTCTGAAAGATCTAATCGCTGTTATTTTACAATAAAAAATCATCATTTATAGGTCGGCAAAAACAGAAGACAAGATTTTTTTTTGAAAAAATAAGTAGCTTTCTTTTTGCTCTACTGAACAATTAACATTTTGTGATCGATAAATTTGTGATATTTTAAGCTCTTTCGCTTGATCCTGTTTTTTTTAATTGAGTCTTTTAATCCAACCTTCAACCGCGAAAATACATTTAAGTTTTTCAGTTTAAAAAATGTTCAACAACACGTGTGAAGAAGGTTTTGACCATAAAGCACGATATAATTTAAAAACTAATAAAAACACACATATCCAGACAAATAACAGCTTGTTTGCCAAATTTGTAATAATTTGTGACTTACGTTCGCAGCTCATAAATTGAATTGAAACATAAGCAAAACAACACACATTTATTTGAAATTCACTTTTGTTTTCGTGAATGAATGTATTATTAAAGTGGAATTTTGAAAGTGGAAATTAACCCGACATCCGATTGAGCTGACACTCGATAGTTAGACTCAATGACATTGCTTTCTACCTACTTTTGGTGGTAATCATACACACACGCGGATATATTATACGCACTGATTGCATAATTATGTATTTACCAGTTGGGAGAGGTTCACGTGTGTTGTACGGCGCGTCTGGAAGCAACTATTGACGTGCAACGAATTTATAACAAAATTGCAATCTTGCAACAAATGCAATAACAGTAATAAATTATTAGAATGTTCTAGGAAATTCGTTAATATTATCTTAAACCAGCACTACCCAAAGAAAAACAATAAAATTATAAATAAACTTGAAAACAATAGAAAATTTTACATAAAAATTTGCGCTTTATAATTGGTATAATTAAGTATTGACAGCTTATTTACAATGTTTTTTTTAGAAAGATGATAAATAACGCTACTGTATTCACAATTACAACGGTCATTAGATATTAGACGTGCCAAGCATTCCGCGACGACTGTGTTAACAAGATTGGTACGCTTGATCGTGCCAATTATTTCGGGAAAACGATTTGGAATGGTATCAAAACCACGAATTTTGTACAAAAAAACTGCTAGCCAAAATCAGATAATAATAAAGGCATTCCACGGTGATAAAACTACATTTTAACACAAAATAATATACCTACAGAAACAAGATGGTTAGTCTCGTGCCAGGCATATTTCCGTGCAATTTAGACCCATAATATACTAGTAATTATGTGAATTGTAAGACTTCATGCGTCCAAAAAACAATTTTTCAAAATTTGCCCCTAAATCACAATATGTGTTAATAGAAACATGAATACTTTCATTTCTGGAATATAAAACTGCCACCATCTTGAAACAGAACAGAAAGATACAAAAAAATTTAAAGACGGAAGAAATGCAAAACGGTCGAGTTAAAACAGAACTGTGTGTTTCTGTCGGTCGAGTTAAAATAGGCCTCTGTGTTCCAACCCTTCCACAACATGCGTCTCTTCAAGACCCATGTTCGCTGCTTCCTCTCCCCAAAAAGACCCTCCACATAGCATGTCCAAAGATGACATAGGCATAAATTGTTTTCCTCAGGGCCTCATTCATATATGGAGGTAATGTAAAAAAGGGTCTTCATTACGCTCAGCCAAATAATAATTTTTTAAGATAAGATTATTTTGTTGTTTTATAAAGATATATCTTCGTGAAAGAATAGAGTTAGACCTTTTTTAAAGGATTGTGGGAAAGGTATATATAGAGCTATATACAATCAATCAATTATGAATGGTGACATATAAAGTTGTTCCGTTATTTTGCGATGGCATTTCATTATGTTATAAAGTATAAAGGAAAGGAAAACAGAAATAAAAATTTACATAGCACATTTTTGAAGCGATATTTATAAGTGTCGTTCGATGCAACTTATGGCATTTCCTGTGTTTTAAATTCTTACCGGATTCGTACCCACTTGTATTTATATATCGGTGGATATATTTAGATTGGTATCTGAACACAACACGGTCCCTTTTTGTATTCGTACCATATTGTTTCCATCTTCCGGGCATTAATAATTAAATTCTTATTTCTACATGGTCCAAAAAATGTCAATGAAAAATAAAAATAAAATTTGGCTATTACCAATAATGCAAGTTTATTAAATATTAGTACTCTAGCACACTAAAATTCACGAGCCGCTACTGTCGGTTACCCGACGGTAGACCCCTTTCCATAGTTTTCCCTCCGACAGTTTGCCATCCGAAATTAAAATTACAAATTATAATATTTGTGCATTATAATATTATTATAATGTATATAATATTATTTTACATGACAAAATTAAAAAAATAACTTATATTATTGATGTAGCTATTCCAAATTCCTGTAATATTCAAAAATCTGTTTCTGAAAAAATAAGAAAGTATACAGATTTAGGAAATGAAATTAAAAGAATTTGGCATTCTCAGACTATAAAAATATTACCTTTTGTTATTTCGGCTACTGGCATTATACCTAGCTCTCTTATTAAAAATTTAGGCATATTAGATTTGTCAAAGAATTTTTTACACAAAAATGCAAAAATCAGTCATTTTAAATACATGTAGAATTACGAAATACTTTTTAAATATTTATATTGAGGGATCAGTATGATTTATCGGTCAAATTAGGAATTCCACAGAGCCGAACCCTCTGATATGAAAATATCTGGAGACGGTGAATTATATTCCCATTTAATAGTTTGGTAGATTAACGTGTTGTTCTTGTATTGTTTTGTATTAATTATACTTAAATAATGCACTTGTATAACGTGGATTTACTAGATGATCATTTATATGGAAAAGTGTATGAAAGGGTTTAGTTTTTCCCATAGGAAATTTTGGGTTCCTGAAAATCTGGTGAAAATAAATTATTAATTTTAAACCTAAAATCGACATCAAAAATACCTTTAATAATATATTGGTATCGAAATAAAACGATTTTTTTAGTGTCGATTTTTTTGTACTTTTCACTGGTATAGTATATAGACAAGTTTATGATAAGTTATGATGATTTAATTCAAATACATATGAATATAAATACTTTAACAGCCGCTTTTTCACCCATCAAAATAAACTAATGTAATGTTAAAAAATGGCTCAAAAGCATATTATTGGTCTCGCCAATTTGGGGAAACACAGTTGTATAGTTTTGAAATCTAAATATACATAGTTCCCACCGGGATGTTATTTACACAATACCTACCTCTCCCTAACCACGTCACCTTGCTGGAAAATCATTTGAATTTGGAACAATCACAAGAGAAAAATAGCAAATTCGAGTGCGTTTGTTTTTGAAAAATAGAAGAAGAATTGAGACTATCTTGGAAACAGGTTGTTGGTATTCATTGTGTTGTGTCAATTAAAAAGAAGGTTTTTGACCATATCAAAGAAAACAATATTTGTTTATACTTATTTGTGTTGTTGTGGTTGTAATCACCTCGAGGTATCACGGTGTAACTAAATAAACTATATTTGCGATTGTGTCGTGTGCTCCTAGAGGAAAGTGATTGGTTATCCTTCTTCCTTCCATCCCTAGTTATCCCAGCACATTTTACCACACAATTTCAGCAAACACCACTTCATTTAGTTTTCATACTTATTATTTACAGTCCATTTTCAAGTGCACCTAAAGCTGTAATTCATTAACAGTTTCGGATGCAACAACAGTGTACAGGAGAAATAAATATTTAAAAGTTAATATTTATTGTTAATATTTTTTTTTAAATCGTGTAGAAATGGGCGAAGCCTCGGTTACATACATATATAACTGAAGAAATAAAATAAATTAAAAAACGGAAGATGGCGATTCGGCGTATTTTATTTAACTTATATTTTAAGAAAAGCTATAAAGTGAGAATTTATTGAAATAAAAAGAAACGTTTATTACCAACCCAGTGGGTGTATACTTAATTCTTGTGTATAGAAGCAGTCACGGTCAAGGTTCGCCATTTTCCTCTGACGTCTCACACTAAGCTATAAGTTATATTTACACTCCTGTCCATCGGATTTTCACGGGCGTTCGATAGCTTAGAAGAAAAAATCGCCATCAATTTGTCTGCAAAAACTCCTAGAGCCAAATCGCCGTCAGAAATTGAAAAAATACTATAAACATATATTAAGACTAAAAATGTCGCCGGGCCCGGGGGTGTTAACGAGGGTATAAATTAGAATGTCGGTTACGACTGAACAGAAGTATAAATACAAATTAAGCGTGTTACGCAATGGAAATGTGAAAAATCACGTAAAATTACTTAAATACTTACACGTGTAAAAAGAATGAAAATATTTTGAGGACATATTCGTGGAGTGAATACACTCGCATGTACAATATACAAGCACGTCTTCAAAATACCTAGAATGGAGAGGGTAAGTAATTCACGCGCATTAGTCTTGTTATCGTCGATTTGAAGTGCTATCAAAAATTGTTTTCAGAAGCGAATCGAAACGTGTGATTTTCACAATTTTTCAGCATTGTCTTAATTCCCGAATAGTTGAATGACAAATTATTCAGTCTAATAATCTCAACGTTTAATCGTTAAAATGAATTATTTCGGTTGTGCTTCTGTCTGTAACTCTACTTTACATACCTAAAGTATAATATATTTAAAATGAAAATGATTTTCCAAAATTAATACAATTCTTGGTTGTAACCACGTTTATTGTTTAAAAAACCAATATCTTTGATGAAGTAAACATTGCTTACGAAACATGTTGTTTTAAGTAAACCCTGATAAAGTAAGCATTGCTTACGAAACATGTTGTTTTAAGTAAACCCTTATAAAGTAAGCATTGCTTACGAATCATGTTGTTTTACGTAAACCCTGATAAGCTGACTCCCAGCATACGCCGACGTTAAACGTGGTGAAAACCAAATATTCTATTAATTTTTAATTAAAACGGTGCCACAAAATAAGTTTGCTGTGTTAACGTACATTCCAATATTAGGTGCAACAGAGCCAATTTTTCACTGATGTCACATAATTGCACAAAAAATATTGCAAATAACAATATAAAACATAATATCAACAAAAATCAGTATGAAATGGCCATTTTTCATTCCATTTACCAGCATGCATTTCTATAGAATATTGCGTAAGCCAAAACACCAAGTAGTTTAATTTTATATGAAACTGTAAAATCACAACGCAGTAGCTTTAACGACTTATTCACATGCGCCTACGAAGCATCTCAAAATTACGTGAATATTTCAAATAAGATGTTGTTCGTAAAATTCGCCAATTCGGCGCAATACTCTTCGCAAAACTACCAATAATAATAATATCATCCGGTGAACTTTATACATTAAATAGTCGGCGAAACCAGCTTAATACCGGGGCTTAGGAACCGCAGAGGGTTAACCTTTCAGGCTAATTTTAATTTTTTCTTCAAACTTCGCAAAATCACTTTGTGGCGTCATTTTTAATTAAATTAAAACAAATAACTTTGTTTAAACCACTAATATAATCACAATTACCTACATGTTTCAAAACCGATGGTTTCTTCGTCAGGGTAGTAATGACTACCCTGTTCGCTTTTCTGAACATACTCATACAGGTCTCATAGAAATCATTGTGTCTCCCGAACTATCATCACGGTGAGAAATATGATATAAAAGGGTTCCACGACAACTAAAAAAGGGGCATTCCAACACCCCTTTGGAAAGTCTACTACCATAATACGGGCATTTGCCTAGCTTGGTAGTCAAAAAGCCATGTAAAATAAACATGTAACAAAAAAAAAAGAATAAAGAAAATTTAAAAAAAAAGTCATTAAAGTTAAAAAAAATAAAATAGTGTGCTTTAGACCACACGACTGAAGTAAATACTTTTTTAGCGCTGTCCATGCATCCGCATCCGCATGCATGACTGAGATATGAAGAGAGAAAGAAATGTGCACGCGCACTGCTCTCTCTTGCTTCTACAGTGTGATACAGCCCATTCGCCTCGCAGCGCATTTCACTTTTCGTAACGCATTCGCCAGCTTACCCCCAAGTCAAGCGTGCGTAAAGAAGTATTTATTTTTTAAAAAATAGCCCATAACCTAAACTAACCTAACAAAGTTTTTTGTTCATCACTTTTAAAGACTTTTCAAGGGAGGTGTTAAAATTGCAGGAGTTGTCATGTCACCATATAAAAGATATTAGAAAGAGAAAACACTACGCTTTGTATTAAAATCTAAATTCCCAAACTGAAACTTTGGGAAGTTTTTATAAATTAGTTTTACATGGAAAGACAAAAAGGGGACGATTAAGGTTTATAATACATTTGTCTAATAAATAAGTATGTATTTGTACATTTTTTCGATATCAGTAATATTTGTTAAAAAAAACGTTAGGTAGATCATCTTTAAAACTTTATTATGTGTGCGTTTGAGAGTTTTGTTTTATTTAGGCGAAAACATTTTATTAAAAAAAATGTGTTTATTTTGATTTATAAAATTTGAATGCTTATTTTATCACCTATAAAACATTTTTAGTATTCGAATATGTTCAAAAATATTATTTGTATTTTCTGACCTTCCGACAAAACATGGTCGAGGCCTGAGGGGGTTAAAGACAATAAAATTAACGAGTTGGCGCCCAAACATCATCGGTATTATTCAGTAAATGAACGCTTGGCCGACTGTCCGGCGAACATTTGCACATCGGACCATTAAGCGTATTAGCTCTAAATCCAAGCTAGCAATAACGGCAAAATGGATTCGTAAGCCAAAAGGCGAGACGTAATCGAGCAATTCGCGTAATGTCGGGACTGTGTGCGAACCATTGTTATAATCCGATTGTTTGGTACTATACCCACTTCTTAATCGAATGCACTCATCTGGTGAATAATATCTAGTAAGATAATATTATAGGTGACGGACTCTGTAGCGAAATGATTAACGCATTTAAATGTAAGAACATTTAAAAACATATTAGTCAAAAATTCAATCGTACAAATTATAAAAGAAAAAGATAAATACCCATTCATAACTGAAAATCGTACTAGACTTAAACATGTATTTGTAGGCCCCAAACTAAACACTTATTTTGCCCAACACCATTATACACACCAAGGAAAATACTTCTTTAATAAACTACCAATAGAAATCAGAAACATTAATAACAAAGTGCAACTGTTGAACTCTATCAAAAAATATTTTAAAGAAACCATTAACAGGAAGGCTGCTTCCTCTATTTCCACATGAAAGTCTCACTAATAATAATTATACTTGGTTTTCTTCTTAATGAATAAAAAGATGTTTATTAGTTACCGTATTAACTGTACATACGAGTGTGTGAAACACGTGATTGTATTAATCGAACATATATGAAATGTAAACTCTTCTTCCATACACAAGCAAATGCTTTTAATGGAAGACCAGTATGAATTAACATGTACCATTCTTAAGTTAATAAAAAAAAAAAATTACAGGATACTTCGCAAATCGTATTTGGAGAGAGGGTGAAAAGCAGCAAAACGTATTTTTCTAGTTAGTAAAAGGTTCGTCTTGTTTAGTGGGGCTGATTTTTGGATTCCTTCTGGATGCAGCTAACAGTGAAATTATTATCAAATTTTTTGTTGTAATAACATAAAATTTTTTAAAAAAGAGATGAAAAATACACGTTTTCCAAAAATTTTTTCATAAATAACAGCACAAATTGACATTATCTTTATACAGGAGGCCCTAAAGAAAATGCATTCCCTCAGTTCATCTTCGATTACTCTGTGTGGAGGGTCTTTTTTAAAAGAGAGGAAGGAGTGAACATGGGTCTTGAAGAAACGCATGTTGCAGGAGGGAGAAAACTCAGGGGCTGGCAAATCATTTCACAGCCGAGCTTTTCAACTCAAGAACTAGTCGTAGAACTGACCCGTTCTCAAGTGACAAATCGACCCTTTGGAATAACAAGGTTGAATCTGTTGAGGAAACGTCATGCGATTATAGGATCTATGGTAAGCTACCTTAGAGTTAATTATCGCAAGACGTTAAAGCAAGAGATGGTTATTCCAAAGAGTCGAAATGTCAACTATGTACAAGGACAGGGCGCGTTTGGCGTGTTTCCCGACTTAAGACTAGTTTCCTATGGGAAAAACTAAACCCGGACCAGAAAATCTGGTGCGTAAAAATTAATTAGCTAATTAAAAATTAATTAGCTCAGCGAGTTGATATTGAGAATGTTTGGTAGCCCTTTTTCCCTACCCATAGTGTTCTGGAATGTTCTGGAATGTTCTGGAATGTTCTGGAATGTTCTGGAATGTTCTGGAATGTTCTGGAATGTTGTGGAATGCTCTCAAATACTCTAGAATGTTTTGGACTATTCTAGAAATTTCTAGAGAGCGAAACTTCCAGCCCTTATATCATCAAAAGCACACCCTTCAGGAAAAACGGGAACCTTCTACATGGATGGGGGATAGAGGGCTACCACACTATTTTACTCCCTTGATCGTGCCGGAACTCGTTTTCGGCACCCTCATTATATGTACACTTACATTTATTAAAATGTTATATCTGCATTTAAAAAAAAATATATATATATATATATTTTTTTTTTTTATTATAATAAAGTTTGCCATCATAAAAAAATAACAGATATAAAAGCAACAGATGCGCAAATAATTGAACTGCCAACGAGATGATCCATCGGCAGTTAACGACTTAACCTTTGGGCGCGATCCCACGCCATACTTCAATCAATAGTAATGGACGATAAACCAAACCCGATTATAAGAAACCAAAGCGTCCATCAATTTACTGACAATGCTCTGATTACTATTATAAGAATAAGATGCAATAAATTTGAAAACAATTTTATAATAGATTTGATAATATTTAAAAATTAAATAAATAAATAAATAAATATGAGTGTAAAAAATTGTTTAGTAAACAAACAGAAATTTCCTAACGAAGTGAAAGATAAAATTCGGGCGAAAAAAAATCGTGCGGGTATTAAAAATGTTTGAAATTAATAATTACATCATTTTAGCAATGGGGAAGCGGGGGCTACAGAAAATGTTATTAACCTCTTCAGTAATCATAAAAAAATTTAAAAAACTGAAAAAAAACCCATATTAGTACATTAGTGTTAAGTTTGCCCGAGTTATCTCGGGTGTGGGATTTTCGCACATAATAGCCTCCCGAGTATACTCGGGGGGTAATCCTTAAGCGGTTTAAGGTGATATTTAAAAGAATTCATAATCTGATTTTTTTGGATGGCGCGAGTTTAATTAATTTAGGAAAAAAACTCTTTTTGTAAGTTATGCTTTATAATATTAGGATGCATTATTGGTTTGCGCCCGTACATATGCGAATAAATAGTTTTGTCCATAAACAAACTCAAAACTTTCAAGAAAGGCTTACAAATACAATTTTCTATCAGTGATTCAATCGAATATTGTTTTTGTAAGCTTTTCTTGAAAAAATTGAGTTTGTTTACGCAGAAAACTATTCATTCCTATTCATATTGCAATTTTACGGGCGCAAACAATTAATTCAACTTAATATTTTTAAAGCTTAAACTGTAAAAATTATTTTTTTCCCTAAAATAATTAAACTAGAGTCATCTACAAAAAAACAGTTGAATTCTTTTAAGTATCACCTAAAGAAGTGCCAGCAAAAACCCAACCATTGATTAACTAGATATATGCTTCACAGTGAGTTGTTATTAGCTGAGAAAACTAAACTAAACTACATAACACGGTTTCTGTTTTCATTATTTAACTGGCTAGGAAAAATATACAAAGATTTTATTGAAATTAGCACCATAAAATTGAATTAGTTTTGCGTAGTAAAATCAATTAGTAATTGAATTAATTAAATTACTAATTAATAGGCTTGCCCAAATGTCCAAGGGCACGACAGAGGGCATAGTTTACTTGTCTTGGTCAATGTATAAGTCTAAGAAAAATGCCTTCTGCCTCAAAACAGATGAGTTTCAAAAAGTCTTCCGAAAACGATCCCATTTTTAAAAAAATCGATTACTTAATGTAATGAATGCCCAATCCACAGGCAGACTTTGTGTTGGGCTTCTTCAATAAATATTATAAGATCATTTGACAATACTGTTTTATTTATAATAATACGTGTTTACAATAATTATACTAGTGGGCCTAGCGACCAGCTTCAATTCTCTAGGAAAAGAATCTGCCCGGCAGAGCTCTGCTTGATCGGCTATATTAACTGGATGCACTTCCTATAACTCCCTGACATAACTGGCGTAAGCTTTAAGCCTACTGCTATCTATCCAACACCCCCTGAACCTACATGCCAATCAAGAATACTACACTTAAACTACAAAGTCAGGATAGCTAAGTACTTATGTTGTATTAGAAAGACTGGGAGGTGTCTTTTAACACCATTGCATCTCGAAAGTTGAAAGTTGGGTGTAAATATTTATTCGCTTTTTTGCATTAGCGAACGAACAAGCACAACGTCAGCAAATGAAAGCGTTAACAAAAATTATATATCCGATCGCTTTCTTAACCTACAGTTTTGGCAAGTGACTTTGAAATCCGACTTTTTGCAAAATGCATAATTTCGATTATGCATTTTTGAGACAATTGATGCAAGTGCAAAAATTCGTGACACAAAACGATCATCAGTAATCGATGACGAGAGAAACAATAATAAATACATCATAATGTATTAGTAGTTTTAGAAAAATACATATATAGCAGGAAAACTGCAGCATCAGATACATCCCAAGTCAATATTAGGCATCCAAAGTTAAGAATAAATTAAATATCAAAATGATATAATATGCAAACATGCATCTATTTTCCTTTTTTATGTGAAACCTCACAAGAGTCCTAATGCTCCCAACCGTCAGAATCCAATGAGACTACGGCATTCTAAACTGGGGCGTGTCGTGAGACCGAAGGTGAAGAAGATGAGGATGAGGAAGGTGGAGAAGTACCTGGCTATTCAGATCTAGTTACCAAACACGGCCAAAGTAATTTAAAGCAACGCTTCAATTCTGAATGGTGGTCTCACACCACGGCGATGAGAGTATCTTCCACTCTGGAACGTGCCGCAAATATTCTACTAAAAATTATTTTTTGAATTTGTGTATTGTGAATTAACACAAATTAATCAAATATAATTTGCTTTCGCACACCGGGATTTAAACCCGCGACCTCCAGCTTGCTAGACGAGTCATACTTGCCTTTACTTACTTATCTCAATTTTAAAGCAGAAATCTGTTGTATTAAACAATAAAATCTGTCGAACTGTGGGCTCTGCCATCATGAAATTTCGAAATTTAATATTTACAATTTTGAACAAGGATTAATAAATTTTGACAAATCTTTCATAATTAGGAAAATATATTCTGTAAAAAAAAACCTATACCAAACTAGGTTGAAAAAATATAACCTCAAAGACAATAACAATGTTGTATTAAATGTTGTTTGGATATCTGAATAGTTCAAAATGGAGCATTTAAACCGTCTGATATGATTGGTGAAATCAATCACGAATACTATTAACATAAACATCGATAGACGTAATCCAAATACATTTCGTTTAGGTTATTATTTGGAACGTCAATTTATTTATAAGGAACACAAATGGCAGTAAACTAAACGCCATATTTTGCCATTAAATTTATTTACATTTAAATATAACACAAGTCCAAATAGCGCGTGATGCATTCCAGAGGAAGATGAAACCGACACATCGATAAATAATGCACTGGGAAGATCTCGACCATTATGCAACCAAACGTGTATATTAGACAAAATAGACAAGAGTCGACTCCAGTCTTTATTTATTACGGTGGAAAAGTGAAAACATTGTCGTAAATCAATATTATAGGGAATTAGACAGAAGGATATATTATGCATCTGAGAGTCGTAAAAACCTCAAGCTTCAAGTCTACACATGTACAGCTAGATTCACTTGAATATAAAGATAGTTATTTAGATCAAGGTAGAGCTGAAATAGAACAATCTCCAGAGAAAAGTACTTTCAAAACAATCTTTGGTAAACATTATCGTGTAAGTACAAACATTACTCTCGTTCGAGGGCGCTGTGTACTAAGGAGCGTATCAGTAATTCCCTCAGGGCCTATGTCATCTTTGGGGATGCTGTGTGGACAGCATTTTTAAGGAAAGGAAGGAGAGGTGTTCTGGGAAGGAAATATATGTGAAGTGTGGATCCTGAACGTGTTCAGGAGAGACGAACGTATGAATCCATCCCTCCCACTACGATGCAAGGAGATGGGTCAGTAGAGTCTGGTTGAAGAGGTCAAAAGTTCTCCCTCAATCAGTCTATCCCAATCCGGTAGGTGGGCAAACGCATCCGCCGGCAGGACCTAGAAAAATCTCACCCTACGAACACAGTCACCAAACGTAGCGAACCACTTGGCGTACCCTATTGCAGTGGTGTTGGTTGTCCAATAAATCATTCCCAGGCCGGCGGTACCCCTAACCGCCTCCCAAATTGTATCGAAGTAAAATATAGGAAATTCATATCGTTATCTGCCAGACAATACGATGCCATCGGGATAAATAATGTACCTAAGGTGTAACGAATCAAAATGATAACGGCGAAAGTTAGGTGTAATAATTTTTTGTAATACTTAGTTTGACCTACCAACCTGACCCTAAAAAAACCAGCGCATTAGTACCCATTATATAAGATATGTGTAAAATAATATTATAGTAATTAGTTTGCGGTAGTGTTCTAAAGAATTCAAGCAGCTTAAAGTTAAATTTAAAAAGATAACGTGAACCCATAAAACTAGTTTTTCTGATACCAATTACAAACAACAACAAAAAACACGTCAATTAAATCTAGTCATGTGAGTCCGTTACGTTAATAAAACGGTCATTAGCTTATCTTACAGATATCAGCTATTTGACTGACAGCTATCGCATAAATTATACAAAAACCAGTCTTGAAAACTTGCAACTCGGACAACGGGTGTAGCTTTTGGCGGTATGTCTTGAAAACAAAAGATTCAAAGTTGCCGCAAACGAATTACGAAACATCCAACCAGAATATAAAACAAACACATGTCATAATTCTTAAATTAAGGACTAGCAAAATTTCCCAAGTGGAACAAGCAGATGAAACATCTATTTTCCGGCTCAAGAAGGGCCATTGTCTGTCCGCACAGCTGTTCCACTCGAGACATCTTATTAATTCAGATGCACGACCAGTCTACGTCTGAAAACAGATGATAGAGAAGCTCCCGTAGTCTGGGAGGCTATCACCTACCTAGGAAGTATGCCTAAAAAGAGATAATTAATTATTAGCACAACAGACAAATTCAAGAAGTATGACGACTGATTAATGTCGCTTTGCAATTCATTTAGTTTAACACTAAAGGCGATGCACCACGTCGTGTAAAATTCGGGATCAGGTAGTTAACAATAATACTCCTTATGTCGATGGAGATAAGGTGTAAACTCCCGTTTAACACCAGCCGCCTATTCCAGAAAAAACATGGCCAAAAAGCGTGTTTAATTTTATTCTGTGAAGCTCAGGAATAATATTTAAATGTTTTACGATCATTTTCTAAAAAACTTAATTTTCCACGTTTTACAATAAAACCATAACCGAATAAGGGTTCGTAACTAGATTTTTAGAACTTTAAAGCAGTTTTTGTACGTCTAATACTATATATTTTCTGAGTTTATAAAAAGACTAATACAAAAAATACTCGATTATTTCAAAGGCAAGTAAGTATCTGTTTTGTTTTACTCGCAGTATTTAATCCAATTTTCAAACCAAAATTACATGATTTTAAATTGCCTCCTAGTGCATCACCTTAATAGAAGATGTTATAATACTGAGATGTTTTGAAAATACGAAAAAGAATAATAAATAATAATGTTACTCTACCTCCTAGTTGTTACCCAATAAGAAAAATAATTTTTACAAGAGAAGAAAATTCGTTGTCGAATAAAATTTAATCAGGTCGTAAATTTTCGAAAGATGAGCGGTTACATTTGTGTGCGCTTTTCGGGAAAATGCAAACAAATTTTCTGTCAAAATTATTTTTAGAATAAAACTGAATGTTTCTACTACAATATGACATTTGTATTAAAATACGCTTGCAGTAGACCGCCTGCCAAAAATAATAATTATCACAAGACACGTTTGTTTTTGAACGATAAAATACTAGGTTACACATTAAATACTAAACCATTACAACACAATATTAAACAGACACATAAAAAGGGATGGATAGGAAGAATGGAACTAGTTCACCTATAGAAAACAGCGAGAAAATAATGAAATAAAGTAGATTTACAGCATTGCAAGTCCTGGAAATCTCATTAAAATCTCGACCATTTCTATGAAGATATTAGTGTCAGTTTTAGCAGTGTCAGGATGAGATATTTTCAATGGAGAATGGAGAATTGCCAGAGTGCTCGCAATGCGTTTGCTATGAAAAGTGATCTACTTTCTGCATTTCAAAGCTCTGGAAACTACTTGAAATAGATAAGGTGCTGATTTAAAATGTTACGAATTGTAAATAAATTATACAAATGCACACTCCGCTCAGCATTCAACCATTGAACCGAGAATAAAACAAATAATTACTAAGTGGGTAAGCTTACGTATGAGTAAATTGTGTTTAGTTTGAGTGCAGTCAGTAGTACCTGTGGAGTCAGCAATAGCACACTAACTTTAAACAAGCCTAATGAATGGCAAACACAAAAACTAGAAATAAATACGTAAGTGTAAAATGATGATTATGCAATACCAATACAATCCGGAATCCAATTTGTTTACTTTGCAATGAAGAATGTGTTCCGGTGTTATTAATCCATTAATTTGGCGAAGTCCATACCCACAAAAGAAAGCGCAATAGACATTTTGCAACCCGTTACAAGGAAGCGGCGCCAAAGTAATAAAAAATGACCTTCTTAATAGTGATTTTTGCGTGTAGCAATTTAGCAAAATAGAAAATTTGACGGAAAAACACGCCAAGTCCAGGCACTAGTACATGTCAAATAATAATAATTATATAAATATCCAAGGCGGTCAGTAAAACCGACTAAGTGATGAGTTTGCTCGCAAAATAAACATCAAACGCCCCCTACACAATCATATTTTTACTCTCGGCCTTGAAAACTGGCTCGGAAACAGCAAATCTAATGAAAGTCTGCATTTTCTTCAGAATCGAATAATACTAAGGCCCGAATTCCTATTTTCGGTACAATCAGTTAAATGATTTTTTTACGAATTGGAAACCGGTGTACCTGAATCACTAAACAATGAACTTAGAGCAAATAATTAAGACCAGTGGCAAACCAAACGTTCTAAGCGCCAGGGTTATTTGGCCTATTTCAGCACATCCCTCGCCATACATTACCATTGCAAATATTTGGCGAGCTATTCGCTGAAATAGGCCAAGCCAAATAACGCCGGCGCTTTTAACGCTTGGTATGTCACTAGTCTTATTGTATATAATATTGATCTGTTCTAAGGTAAAAAATATATGCTCTAAATAAAATAAAAACTTTGATCAAACTCAAAAAAATTACAAAGCTTGAAAAATTTTTATGTTTCATTTAATATTAAAACTACACGGAGAAAAATGTTATTCTAAAATACGATCATTTTATTCGTAAAAACGGTTAAAAACGGGACGGAAATTCTTACGAACAAATTAACAGGGTTCAATGTTTATTGGCGGGAACATGTAAGAATAATTGGTTGGTATACGTAATTTCGTACGTATACCAACAAATTATTCTTACGTTTTCTCGCCAATAAACATTGAAACACTGTTTATTTGTTCGTAAGAACTTCCGTCCCGTTTTTAACCGTTTTTTACGAATAAAATGATGGTATTTTATAATAACATTTTTCTCCGTATAGGATGTTTAGACAATAAGCTAAAGGGGACGGGGGAGCAGAGAGTTCGGTTATAAAGTGATCATAACCACTTGAGCGATCGTGATTTCTAGGAGTTCGATTTGAAAACTTCCCGCCTACATTAAAAAAATCTCCGAGTACATATCATACCTCCGAATTTGAATATGGAACTCGATAAGATATAATTTGATTATAGTGCTATATAGGAAATGAATACACTTTTGTTTTACAGACTATACCATGGTTTTAGGATTTATGAAAAAAATATTAAAAAATCTTAAACTTTCTAAATTAAAAATCTTAAATTCTTCGTGTCTTCTTGGTTCTTCTTCAAACCCCGATTAAAACATTGCTAAAGACAAAACCTTTTTCTAAGCGTATGTTTTAAAACTCGATAAGATAAGGTAATAAATGTTGAAACATTCCACTACAGTGTTTAGAATTCTAATATAGTCAATAAAACAATCAACAGTGTATTTATTTGCAACACCGGCCGTGAAATCTAACAAATAGATTTACAACACGATCGTTAATGCAGTCATCACAAAACGGCAAATTGGATAATAATTCAACTTGGCACCTGCCAATCCTCGAATCCCAGCCTCCCGACTTAATGGCTCCGATAATCTCGCTGGCCGCAAGATCGATTATTTACGTTTGCGCGATTGTTGCCCACGCGAGCATCAACAGCAACAGCGGGAGGGGGCAACCGGCAAACCGTATTCTGTTCATTGTATCCTCTCGATTATCTGCCCCTGGTGGAGTAATCATTGTTGAGAGCAAACATCCCGTCTTTATTGTTATCCAATCGACGCGTTTTCTCGGCGAGGGCGGGGCGCGTTAATGTGGAAAATTCGCCTACTGATTCTGACTGTTGCATTTCAATGATTTAATTTAATGTAGGTATGGAAACGAAGCAAAACTAAATAAATAAAAAGGAGCCAATTACACTGACAATTTACTATCTGGCTTTTACCGAGAATTGAACAATCTTTATCGAAATCTTACGATTGAAAACGAAAAATACCGAGCAAACAATGTCTTGACTTATTTCTTGTATTTTTTATTTTGTTTTTTACATTAGCACCACACAGAAGGCCCTGAGGAAAATAATTTTCCGTGGATCCTATTTCATCTTTGGGATGCTGTGGGCAGTTCTTTGAAGAAAACAGGTGTGTTAGGAGGATTGAAATATGGGGATCCGTGTGTCCATCCGTGTGACAGACGTACGAATCCATCCCTTCCACTGCGGTCTACGCGATGGGTCGAGAGCCTCCGGCTAAAGAGGTCAAAAGGTCTCCCTCAAACAGTGTCTCCCGATTCGACACGCCACGCAGTAGGTGGGCAGACGCATCCGCCGCCAAAACCTAGACAAACCTCACCTCATAAACCCTGGCACCCCTGCTAAATCAAACGTAGAGAAACCGCTCGGAGTGACCTACGGCAGAGGTGTTGATTATTCATTAATGATGATTCTGAAAATGACGCCAGAACTTCCATTTTTTGTTTTTGCTTCATATACAATGGGATATTATGCAAAATTGTTAATATTGTAGGAAAACATATTTTATCCGGAGTTGTTTAGGCTTGGGGAGAGGAAATGCTAGTTTTGAGTGAACCAATTGATGGAGTTTTTGAATTACATTATCCGCACCCTGTATGTAGTGATAGCTATTTCCCAAGACGACATAAACACCGTTGGCGACTTCTCACTCCGCGTACAAAGATATTATTATGTAATAGCAATTTATTATGCACAAGCATTAAATCTTGAAATGTTTCTCTTTGATTTACATTCGATTTAAAAGTGGCCTGTTTTTCTGGAAGCAGTGTCTGGGATGACATTACCACTGGGCGAGCAGCACGATGTGGTAATTGGCCATTTCTAATTCGCAAGTGGCAAACAGAACGGTTTGTTTGCACTTCGGGAGATAAAATCTCTGGCACCTCTGTTCACTAATCTTACAATGTGTTGATACACGTGTCTTATTAATGAGTAATCAAATAATATAAAATCACCGGCTAAATGGATGTTTTCAACGTCCTAATTGAAAACTTCCGGAAAAGATATAATTAAATATGCGTAGGAATCGAATTCTACACACTAAAATAAGGTCTAAATATGAATCAACACAAAGAAATACTTGAAATATGAAGAAAAAAATACAAGAACAAATTAGTACAAAAGTTTTATATCATTTCGTTACCCACCTCTCACGACAATGTGTGTTCTGAGAGCTTCTTAGCATAGAGGTCAAAAGTTTAAAATTATTAACAAAATATTAATAAAGCATGTTTAAAAAAATGGTTGTTATTCGCAATTCGGCATTTAGACCACATAATAAAGGAAATGAGTATATTTAAAACAAAAGTCAAAACATGGCTGAGAGATCAAAGTAATAATCAACTTACAAACATTATGAATACGATGTAAAGACAACTAAATACAAACGTTTAAAAAAACTACAGGCCGCCTCAGAACAGGAAACCCTAGTGAGGAAGACTGTGAAAAAAGAAAAAAAAAATATACTTTATATCAACACAATGTACAAACTTTGATATTGAAACTAAAAAAAAAAAAAAAACCTATTATCCAGGTGTACTTGCATATTTATTTATTTAAGATACAATACAGAATCAAACATTAGTTAACATACAAAATTGATTACAAAACTACAGTGCAAACGTACGATTTAAGTTAACTGAAATTTATAATTTTGGAAACGAAATGTTTACTAATAAGAAAATATCTGCTACTTCTGCATATTGGTTACATAAGCTGTGTATGTCTGATTTAAGGGAGTTCATAAACTAGTTGGTAATTGACATGTGTGTTGCAGTGAAAGGTATTTTCATTTCGTGTGACTCCATTAGAAACATGAAATAAAATCAATTGCAATAATGCAGTAAGGCAATTGATGATTTTAAAAAGAAAAATGTCATCAGATATCAATCTTCGGTCGGACAGGAGCCAGATTAATTTTAGTGATTTTCGTGCAATACAAATTTGAACATCTAAATCATGCATATCAATAATCATCAAACCCTTCTTTGAGAGGCATTATTGAAGCTTATATTATCATCATTGTCATCAACACTCAACCTGTAGCACAGAACTTTCCTGCAACGTGGTAACAGTATTTATTTATATCTTCTCACCATACACATATTATAATTATTTTTTACACAAAAATTAACCTCACTAGGACTATAGCCTGTGTTGAGGTTAAAATTAATAAATTTGAGCGAAGAAGCACAAGTTAAATACAAATAACAAAAACCACATACAAAACACTAAAATATTTCATGGAGAAAGAAAGAAATTAAAATATTACAGTAGTGGCCAGATGGGTAGAACTTGAGAATGAAATTGTAACAAAATTTAAACTATAAAAAAATTATTAATCACTATACCCATTAAGAAGCAAAGTGAAAGTACAAAACAACTAGTTCGACACTCTGATTTTGGCAAATGGAACTTAAATAAAATCTTACTATTTAAAAAAATCTTATTATTTAAAAAAGGACAAGGATGAAAAAATAGTATGCCAATCCTCTGTCAACACAAATATCTCATAATTATTTTTAAATTTGGGCAATGCATTACTTTTATTGTTTCACTGGTTGTCAAAAATCAAAATGATAAAATCTTTAACACTTCTGTAATGTACCGTAATCAGTCTATGATTAGTTCTCACATTACTTTAGTTGTGTATGGGCTCTTCAGGTCACATAGTCTCGTTTCCGAGTTGTACCGAAGGTAGATTCAAGGTAGAGTCATTATAATTCTAGAGCTCGGCAGACAAACGCTAGCTTTGAGCCAGGAAGGACGTTTGTCCTCCGAAGTGTAATATAAATTACGATACGTTAATAAACAGCCACTGTGATTCAAAGAACCTAAGTCTTTCAATAAGCATCCTGTGGTACTGGAGAATATTGGTCTAATAACGAATGTCTCTGTAATTAAATTAATAATCAAATAAAATGAAACTAACAAAGTTAGACCAGATGGTTATTAATTTCAACGCGTCTCGATTAGAAGTTTTCACATAAAAGAATACTTATTTAATACAAAGTTTAGCGAGTAAACTTCCATCCGTTTTCACATATAAAACTTATTTAGCAGTAAACATTAGGTGCGGATCACAACATTGTTTTAATGTACACCTGGCAATTTAACGATGGATCTAGCTGGCACTACAAACGGGCCTATTGTTTAGGATTTTCCTTAGAGCGGCGTTCCGAGGCTATTTTGCGCAAACCGCGTTCCCGTTTTGAACGTAAACAGTTTGGAGCTAGTCCCGAGACCGGGAAGCCGAACTTCCTCAACACAATCTACCGGCGAGAGTATGTTTGGTCGGTGAGCTGCTTTGGCTTGTTTGGTTTACGTTCATATCCTATAAACGGTGAAGTTATGGAAACCAGTATGGGCGCGGGCAGCGGGAAGAAATGGGAAAAAATAGCGCAGACTCGTGAAAAATCATGCAAATTATAAATGCATTATTTTTTTTTTTTGTTTTTATTATTATTGAGTTAGTTTATACTACATGAATATAAACTAATAAGCACAATGTAACATTTCATTTGATAAATTTAAATATTTTTACAGTAATCATAACATTTCTTTTTAAATACATTCATTCTTTCTTCATTCTTCATAGTTTCAGGATAATAATTGATAATTGATTTCATTGATAATTTCATGTTAGCTAAAAAGCTCAGAAAACAACAGAATTTGCCAAGATTTACTCAGAAAATAAAATTTAAAAAAAAAATCTAATCTAATATAAAAATTAACTAAATAATTAAAAAAAAAAAAAAATTATAGGTATCTTGGAAATTTATCGCTTATTATTAATTATTGACATAACTTGCCAGTTAGCCACTACTTCCGTAGACATTATTTTTATAACATGTACCCACAGTGTATGACGTATCTTTAGATTGTTTTTGTACATCAACAAATTAAAATGTTTGTTGGTTTGTTCCTTTATTCATCTTCGAATTCCTTATCCTATCGGAGGTTGGTTATCATCGAGGCAATCTTCAGTCTGCATGCTTAACAACAACAGTTCACTCGTAACAAAATTGCCATGGGTTTAAGGTGATTTCATAAAAATTCTCCACTCCTAAATAATTCAGTTCATCAAAATAAATATCACCTCTATTGCTACTATTTTCACATAAATGTAATATCAACAACAACAGTAATGGATGGTAGCAAATGTAAAATCATGCAATGTCCAGTGTTTAGAATATACTGTGCGTGTAAATACTATTTTCTCCAAGCATTATACCTACTAAAAGTGTATTTATTAAAAGTGACCTGCCAGGTAATTATGTTTTCTATATCTGTTTGTAAATAATAAACTTAAATGTATTGTACAGCGCCCTATGGGTGATTTTTCACAAAATCCGTGTTCTAAAAATTACCCAATTATTATTTTGAGGCCGACCAAAAAGCAACCAGCAAAAATTCATTCAAAGAAAAAAATATCCAATTGAAGAAAGATTTCTAAGTTCCCGGTATTTCGAAACCATATAGAAGATATATAAGGTTTAAATTTGTTTTATTATATTATTAGGGTGACAGACATTAAGAGATTTAGTTAATTTTAACAATATAATTGAATCTGTGCCAGACATCAAATTTATGAATCAAAATTTAAGAAAGACACAAATTCGTAGCCAAGTTTCCGTCGTCACTGCTGACTGCAGGGCAAGTTGTTGCACGAATTTCCGTAGGAGATAGCTCTCCCGGTATCTTTAGAACACCCGAAGCAGAACCGGTATATAGGTTGGTACGGATCGGCGCACTGTCGCCCCAAAAGCAAAACCAACTGCATTTAATTAAAAAAATCCATGTTTTATATTCCGAAATAATGCAAAATACCTGCTTACCCACGTCCCAATAAAACTTTTTCGATATTGTCACTAAGGACGGCAAGGATCCCGCTAGGACTGATAGAAGTTTATGATTATACCATTGTCCAGGCAATCGAGCAACCGCCATGTAAACATCTTATCGTGGGCATCTATGGTTTTCGGTCAAAGCAAATTACTTGTGAATTTATAAACGCATACGTCTGGGTATACATACTTTAATTTTATAATAAGTTCAATCAAAACTTTCAATTATTTTAGACACTAGGTACCTAATTACGTATTTACGTAACGGTGGTTGTTTTTCAATTGTTAAAGTAAATTTCAACTATTTTTGACCGGTAAAACTTTTTCCCGCGTATGCCCGTGTTGATTATTATTTCTTTATATAGAACATACGTCTGAGTATTATTAGGCTGAAGAAAATTAGAACAATCTTCGTCCATCACTATTTTATATGAATTTTTCAGTGGTTGCAGGCGGCTTTCCGCGGAAAGGGTCATTTTTCGTTAAGCGCGCTGAAACTGAACTAGGCGATCAGTAGAGTCCAAGCTAGTCCGCGCTATGATTGATTAAAAAAATTGCATTGACTGGGCAGAACATCGGCCCAGAATTGCAAATAAAATAATAATTCAACCCTTTTAGCCCCGCATTACTGTTTCCATACATAGAGCATATTTTGCATGTGATAACTTCTAGATGGTTATAAGGAACTTTTACGGAAATATTTTTTTTTTGCTGTATATTTTACATTACTTAAGTGATTTATTGCCAGATCACATAAAAACAGGCGAAGTAAGTCTTTAAAATTTATAACTTTAGTTCAATAAACACAAGGGTTCACACGAATCCCTTAAAATATTAGAAGTAAAGAAGATAATAAAGTTCAGTTGGATCGGTCATTGGGACCACAGTGCGACGGGGAAATAATGGCACACTAGGGTATTAGTTATTGGCGACCATGTCCGTATAGTATAGGAGTTATGCGGGAAATGTTTTGGAATAATAATGACATTAATCACAGACAGCTCTTCTTCTACACGCGTTCACTAATCATAATACATTATGTGTTCGCTATTTATATTTGTTCGGTCTCTATTGCTAGTAGCTTCTGGTTAGAAAATACCGAAGGAGAGCGAAAAAAAAACACTTTTTTTATTATAGAGTGATTAAGTGTAATCCGGCTCATCACCCCAAAACACCACCCACAAGATTGGCTGGGAAATTCTTGTTCAGATATTTCAGTGAAATTATTTTTCTCTGGACCAGTGTCATCTGTGGAGACACTGTGCGGGCATTAAATCAATAATAAACAATGTTAGGCTTCAGAATTTCAATTAAATTAAAACAAAAATTCTAAAAATATATTAACATAGGTTTTTGTAGGTTACACAGAAATAGAATTTACAGTTACAAGTCATAAATTACAATTTAGTTACACATAAATAAGAAAAATATACATAAAAAATGTGAAACAATAAGAACTATGCAAGGGAAAGAGTATAACAGTAAAGGTAATGTAATAAATATACAAAAAAAAATAATGTCTAGTCGTTTAAATGCTGCCGGACTGAAGAAAAATATTGGTAATAAGCATTAAATTTGGGCTCGCCATAATTTACAATAAAATATATAAATTTGTTTTAAACCATTTTAAATTTTAATTACACTCTACCGGTTTCGGAAGAACCCTTCCTTCGTCAGGAGAATATTAAAACTTATTAGAATATAATATTTAAATAAAATAGAATAATACTTATTAGAATATTAAAAGTTTTAATATTCTCCTGACGAAGGAAGGGTTCTTCCGAAACCGGTAGAGTGTAATTAAAATTTAAAGTGGTCTAAAACAAATTTATATATTTTATTGAAGAAAAATATTTTTATATTCGACGCGATTTGATTGAACAAAGGGACGGCTTTCCTTACCATGACAAGAATATTAACCACAACCATGCAAGTAGCCATCTTACATACCGAGAAATAAAACAGTCTATGCTGTCGATAACGAAGATAACCAGGCGAAACATAAAACCAAACACTCTCCCATTATCAATGAATTTTCCACAATCCTCGAATCAATAGCATATAATTTATTAACAATAAAAAAGCGCCGATCGATTATTCTCGGATTCCTCCAAGATGTTATAATCCGGCCATAAGCGATTGTTTCTCGAGGAAATGGTATTTATTGAAACAATAAAAGCTAGCTGACCGACGAAGATGAATCACTATCAGATCTGCGTCAGTTAGAAACAAACTAAACAAACATTAACGATAGCTGTAATAATAGTGATCTCGGAACTATCAAACATCGCAGAGTCAAACAACTATACATCTAGTAGCTCTATAAGGTCTTCCCGCGAGACGAAGACGTCAGAGGGCCAACCAAGAAAACGTTAAATAACACATTAAAGATGACAACATGAGTAGGTGGCAGTTTAAACGATCAACAACTCGGAAAAGATTTTCCCAATATACGCGGCTATAACAGCAAATATTTCTTCGAGAAGATCAGACTAAAAGAAGTCTCTAGTTTTATTCAAAGATTGCCATGTGTTGAATCATACACATAGTTAGGCGACCAGTAGTTCTAGCACGGTGAAGTGGATAACTTCACAATATTGGATTGATAGGTCTAACTTCAGATGATTTTATATCGATGTCCCTAGCACAGTTTCACCATTGACAGCCGAACCGATGATAGGGAATAAATAATAAATCGATATACGCTGGCAACATTGACGACCGTCCGTGGTCGAGTGGTAAGACACTTGACTCCCAATCGGAAAGTTGCGGGTTCGAACCCGGCGTGCGCAAATAAATTTTATTTGATTTTTTTTTTTTTAAAGAAAGACAAACATTCCCGGGTTACGAATAACCCAACAACATTTGAAAATCTCCTACTACCACCACACTAAGCGGAAGATGTTGCTTGTGTTGTGATGGAGGACTTAGTCAGCCGAGGAATCGAACACGGAACGCATGGGTGGGACCCAAACGCGATGCCCACACAACCACTGACCGGTCATTTGTGACCGGTCATTCAATTTGTGTTATTTCACAATTAATTAATAAAAAAATAATATATACTATATTTGCGGCACGTTCCAGAGTGGAAGATACTCTGAGTATCGCCCTGGTGTAAGACCACCATTCAGAATTGAAACGTTGCTTAATAATGGCTTTAGCCGTGTTTAGTGACTAGATTTGAATAGCCAGGTACTTTCCCACCTTCCTCTTCCCCATCTCCTTCCCTTCCCCACTTACCTTCAGCCTCACAACATACTCCAATTGGGGATGCCATAGTCTCACTGGCTCCAGAAGGGAGCAGTTGGGACTCTTGTGAGGTTTCTCTATAAAAAAAAATTTAAAAAACATTGGAGATGTTTTCTATGAATTCACATTCCGAAACGTCAAACGCCAAACAATTACGTAAAAATATGAATAAATTGGCATTGTTCAATTGAAACACTAACCTAAATATGCATTGGCAGTCTGCATTTACTTTTTTGACACTAAACGGGAGTTAATTAGTTATTCAGACCTTTAGTCATATTTCAACCACTTAAGTTTCTCAAAGATCCAACGGGTTAAATTGGTCACGTGTATGGATCGCGTATACGATTTATTTCAATTCTAAAAGCTTAGTTAGTTGAACTCGGTTCATTAATAAGCCAGGAAATTTGCATAAATAACGACATTATCCAAATAAAAGCGAAATGTCAATCTATTATTCTTTATGTGAATACCGCACAAGCGTTTCAACTGCTCCCAACGGCCTAAAGCCAGTGAGACTATGTTATCCCAATTGGGGTATGTTGTCAGGCTGAAGGTGTTTTGGGTAGATATTTCTCTTCGTGAAAACGCTCCTCATTTTCTCTAATCTATGCTTTTTATTATTTCATCATAGGGACATAGGGAGTGAAGATTTAACTATGCGGTTTTCTTATTGCAGAGGATTAGTTCTTCCTAGAGTGGTAAACCGCACACATTAATAGATATTAGACATAATTTGGATTAACCAACGGTTTATACGCTTGTCAAAATAGGAAGACCAAAATCGAAAAACAAACAAGTCGCAAGCCGTGAAAACACCTTCCTGCCATGAGTTAAATGTTAAGCAATCGTATTGCCCTAGACCCAGATATAAGGATGCATACACAAGACGCAGACCAGAGAGTGATGGGCGTGTATGTGTAATATACAGACATGTAATCACGCTCGTGCTGTGTTGGTTGTTTGGGGAAATGTTCGCAGGATTGTTGTTGGTCGGTATCCGGCGGTCTGACGCCATATGGTGAAGACCGCAGCCGACAGCCGCGCGGACGACCGAGTCGAACGTTGACTCGACAAGATGAAAATTTTACCAAAATTTACACATTCTTGGACTAGCTAGATGATACATGATTACATTATAATACTAGCGAGATCAGTGATAAATCACTAGTTAGTTTGTGCGTGATGTACGTGGTCAAGGGGTAACGCTCTCGACTAGCAAATCCGAAAGTCTCAGATCGGCACTTTTCGGATGATACTCTCAGTATCTCCTTGGTGTAAGACTACCATTCAGAATGTTTGGTAATAAGATCTGAATAGCCGGGTAGATACTTCCCCATCTCCTTCGCCTCCCCACTATCTTCAATCTCACAACGTGCCTCAATTGGGAATGCCATAGTCTCTGGCTCCTTGTGGATGGAAGCAGTTGGGACTCTTGTGCGGTATCTACATTAAATAATTTATTTTTAAATATTATATTGTATTACAGATAGGTATTCAATGAACAAAAGAAAAGGTTTTTAGATATTCAAAAATCACTTTGAACCTTTTGCAATTACCATTTTGTTAGTATCTGACAGTTCATCGTTTTTACGAGTCAAAGTTTGCGAAATAAGTAATATGAAATCTATTCTAAATTCATTGTAAAATAATCTTACTGTGTCAAAAAGTCTGCAAAAATAATAATAAAATTGCATCTCGCATCGATTCTTCCATACTGCACAGGTATAACGGACGGTAATTGGTTCACCAGATTACAACCAGAATGATAAAACTGTCAGTTTACACAACACCTCAATCAAAACTGCCTCAGCGTGCGAGAAATAATATAAAAATAAGTTATATAAATAACTCACTAAAACCATGTGGCTTTTCAATGAACAAAATAGTCAGCGCAGCATAAACAAAGGCATTTCCAAGAATTTAAGAACGTTATGCAAAGGAAGTGTGTGCGATAATTATTATTTAAAGAATGGGATATTAAGAATAAGCGCGGCATGCTAAATCGTAAATAGACACAGCAGCGTTTTTATCATTATTCCACGAATTTCTGTCCAAAGGCTCTGTGGATCTCTCAAGTCATCAGAATCAATAAATTTGAAACGATGAAATCAATCTTGTTCCCCGGTATAAATACTAAAGATGACATAATGCTAGTAGTTATGTGAACAGCAGACCTCAAATCCAAAAAGTATGCTTCTAATTTTCCTCTGAAGCATTAAGATTTGTAAGTACCTAGGTACATTAATACTTACATACTTAATCGTAAAAAACCATATATTGTATGTAACTTATTTTTAATTTCAAACAAGGAATTATAATTTTTTTGAAAAAAACCTCATTACATCAATGACAATTCTTTTTTCAAATATTTTTTCCGACAATCTTGAAAAAAAATTCGAGTAATGCTGGGGCCGGATCTGCGCCTATCGTCCCGAAGTATTGCGGAAAATTTGGAAAAAAGAATACGCTTACGCGAAGCTTCGTGGCGATAGGCGCAGATGCGGCCCCAGCAAAACGCTTGAAAAAATAATCTCTACTTGCCCATGAAAAATGGCCTTACTAAAAATCTCGAAACAGAAACCCAACACACAAACCAATTTACAGACAAACGAAGTGTAAAAAACAAAATGTCGGCATTAAAGTCCGCACAGTTGGTCTTGGAATAGCCGTTTTTAAAATTCCCATGTTACAGCACGGCGACGGCACAAAAAGCAATGAAGGTACTTACCGTATCGCAATAATGCTGCAGCTCTTTCTTACAAACAAAATAATAGCGAGACAAACGATGTACGTGTATATGCTTCCTCCAGAGGAAAAAGTAATAATTTTCTTGCATCTCCCTCACTCGTCATAAAGAAATGCGATTCCGCGAACCCTTGCCGAAAAAGACTTTCCACAAAGCAAGCCCAAAGATGACAAGGCCCTGAGGGATATTTTTCCTCGGGGCCTTCTGTGTGGAGCTGATGAAAAATAAACATAGATGAAGCTATTTAAAAAAAAAATACATTCATATTCACTATTCAACGGGTTCAAAAGTTTTCTTTACATTTCGTGTGGTGAGGAGTCACCCATAGGGCCAAACCGAACAATCGGCAGCTGGTTGTTAACTGTTAGTAATAATAATGGTTACGTAGGTGAAGAATCGTGCGGTTAGGCACAAAACTGCGAAGTTTTCTCATCGTCCGCCGCAACTGTAAACATTGCCGTGAAACTTCAAAACACAAACCACGCTACGAGCAACAAACAAGCCCTCAGTCGCGTCGATCTCTCCCGTTGGCATTTTATTACATACATAACACATTATATTATTTTATGCAAAACCCATTCATGATTCCTCTTCCCCGGTGAATACCAGGAATCCACCGTCTATCATCGATATAATTAGGAAATTTTCTACCAAGCTGTTTACATAAGCCTCTAAGTATACAAAACGTTAGATTTTTCACGGTCGGCGAAAATGCTAACGTAAATGTATTCGAAACATCGATTTGGTGTGTCAGGTCTAGCTAGCAATCTAGACTTCATCGTAGGGCTGATAAATTCAAAATTCAGCATTGAGAGGACGACTGAAGACGCTAACCTCATCGTAGATAGAAGAAATAGCAAATAAGCAGCCAGGGTATCTAGAAAGGGCGATCGATATAGGTTTTATCGATAGTGTCGGTAACTTGACAACATCACTGCAGACAGCTAACGAACAAACAAACGTTCACAAAGACTAAATTTGTGCTCGGGAACAATGACAAGTTATCGACATTATCGACAAATATTTTTTTTTTTTTTTTAAGAAAGACAAACATTCCCGGGTTACGAATAACCCAACAACATTTGAAAATCTCCTACTATCACCACACTAAGCGGAAGATGTTGCTTGTGTTGTGATGGAGGACTTAGCCAGCCGAGGAATCGAACACGGAACGCCTGGGTGGGACCCAAACGCGATGCCCACTCAACCACTGACCGGTCAGAGATTAGATTATATTATTAGATAGATATTAAATTATTATTTTGAATTCTTTCGAATCCTTTCTAGAGGATGAAACATTAGCAAAAATTTCTCAGTGACTGCATTACAATGCTGCCTAATATCGCACATCCCGTAGAAGAGTGTCGTAAGTCAAAAAAGTTAATTTTACAGGAGAGCGAAAACAAATGAATGAATGGTGAACAAGCGATCCCTTTGAAAAGAGATAATTTTGCGAAGATATAGTGATCTAACTTAAATACGGTTTTCGTGAGGCGTTAGTAATCACAAACACTTGGCTTTTCATAGATAAAACATAAAATAGCAAATTTTGACTTACGACACTTTTCCAACGTACGCGAAATATGTATTAAAAAAAAAACCATTATCTATGGCATTTTATTACATCAAGTATACCGCACGTATTAGCAAGACGGAAAAATATAAAATCTAAGTGTATATTTGATAATTAAAAGCAAACATGTTTGTTTCGCTTAAAGAATGTCCGAGGGTAAAAATTGCTTGTTGCTTTTGGCGCTTTAGGAAGAATATCTTAGTCATTTTGGCGGAAAAACGAAACTCACACGACATTAAGCTCCAAATATACCTACAATTTTCTTTCACACGATGAAAGTTTGTAATTTACAATAAAATCGGTACAATATGAATGCTATCCCCAGGTTTCAAAAGTGCGTAATTTTGAATATATCCCAATATGGAGTGATTGAAAGAGGAAATAAAAGTATATTTAGTGTTAATAATTGAGTGAAATATTGTGTGGCAATTTATTTCACTGTCTGTCTGAAGGTTTTTTTTTAACTCAGTTTCTGTCATCTTTGGGGGTGCTGTGTGGAGGGTTTTTAGAGAAGGGAAGTTCTAAGAAGGAAAAAGTGAGGGGTGGGTAGGAATCTGGGGGTTAGTGTGTCCAGGAGTGACGGACGTATGAATCCATCCCTCCCACTGCGGAGAAGTTCAAAATGTATCCCTCACATAGTCTCTCCCGATCCGATCCGACCCGCTACATAGGTGGGCAAAAGCGTCCGCCGCCAAGATATAGTCAAACCTCAACCCATGAACTCGGGCACCCCTGCTAAGTCACCAAATGTAGCGAACCATTTGGGGTTCAACGATTTCGAACATACGGAATATTGAAGACGCGCTATGTGACGAGACCGCTACAAGAAATCTACAATTAAATTTATCGGCACTTTTAATCATCCGTAAAACAGTATGCATATTTTCACGCAAGGTAAATAAAGCAGGGCATGGTACCCTACAACAGGACAGGGCTGAGAGCGAATGTTCGGCAAGATGTCCGCGTCATAAATTGGTGCCGTATTGCGTGGCACTGCGGAAAGAAATGTAGGAAATCCTCCGCGTTATTTGGCCCCATTTCAACTGCGCTCACGCTGCCAAAAGAGCACAGCTAACATATAAAGCACCATCCGGCGCGAGATCGACCACAACCCACACAAACACCGCGAGAACATGACAAAAAAACCTAATCACACCATCACATGAATACTCCTCCCCGTGATTTAAATTTTCGCTTTTTGCAAGGTGCCTAAATTGAATAAGCTCCCGACGGGCTGTTTGCGCGTTGAAGATCAGAAGGAGTGAAGGCATTTGGTTGCCGTTTCGGCAGACGAGTTTGACAAATCGACGTGCTTTCGTAGAGAAATGTGCAGCGAGGAAGCTGATGAGCTTCATAACGGGAAGAGCGTGCCAGGCTCAAAGAGAAACTCCGTGTAAAACAGGCTGCATCATATTGAAAAAAGTTTTAATATGCTCTGTTATCTCACGACATATGGCTCCTACGTCTTTAAATAGATGGAGCTGACGTTTGATCTCAAATCTCAACCAAAACGAAAGCTGCTCTCCTAACCCGTGAACGTGCTCGCAAAATGTCTTCAAGAATAAGAATTATTTTTAAAATCTATAAACAGAAAAATCTGTCAAACAAAAACAGTCTAATGGTGAAATTTTGCACAACTTTTCCTGGCCAGGATTTCGAGGTCGCACTATATTCACTTCACAATGTCGACCATTGTACGCTGAAATGTCTATACAGTGTGTCCGGGGGTAAAGTGCATTAACTTCAAGAGGTGATTTTACATAGCAGTATAAGTTAAATGATAAATAACTTTTTTCGAAGTTTCAATTTGGTAAAAAGATAAAATTAGTCCGGCGTGAGCGACCAGCACTGTTATTTTCCGCTGTTACGATACGGACCAATTACATCCATCCAACGTCACCGCTATCGCGTCCAGCAGGCTCATAGCAAATCTATCGGGTAAGTTTGTGCCTTACACTAAGAATTTTTAATAGATACTTCTATTACACGGAGAAAAATGTTTTTTGAAAAAACGATCATTTTAATAGTAAAACCGGTTAAAAACGGGACTGGTTTCAATGTTTATTGGCGGTAAAATACGTACGAAATTACGTATACCAGCAAATTATTCTTACATGTTCTCGCCAATAAACATTGAAACCCTGTTATTTGTTCGTAAAAACTTCAGTCCCGTTTTTAACCGTTTTTACTATTAAAATGGTCGTTTTTTCTATTAAAATGATCGTTTTTTCTATTAAAATTATCGTTTTTTCGAATAACATTTTTCTCCGTGTAGTATGGGAAAAAAAACGTTGGAAATTCGTAAAAAAAAATTGTTTGAATACCACTTTATTACATATCTTTAACCAACCAGTTTTAGTTCAACCTAAACCTTCATCAGAGGTGTATACAACATATTAATATGTTTAATATACCCATGCTGAAGGTTCAGGTTGAACCGAAACTGGTTGGTTAAAGATATAATGTATTCAAACAAAGTTATTTTATTGTAATTATTATAACTGGTATTCTCTAAAACTAATGGTACTCCATCGGACATTCAAATGTAAAAAGTTCCTTTGCCTTTAGCAACAGGCGAACCTACTTTCCCACGACTGACCCAGTTATGATTTCCACGCTTCCTGAAAACAAAACTCATATTAGTGTGCCGATGCCTGACTGACGGCCGACCAAGATATTAATCTTGTCAGACTCTCTCTAAAATGACACATTTGCTGGTCCACCAGACTACTTCTTGAGACAAGCCAATAAAAACAACACAATTGTCCAACGCTTAATTATTATGGCAAACTTTTAAATTAATAGAATAAACTTGAAAGACTTTGCTAACGCATAAAAATATTTCAGTCTTATTAATATTTCTTGGTGCTATTATGAGCGGCGATGTATCACAATCAAAAGAAGAACTAGAAAATTATATATACATCGCTGAGTAGAAATAAAAGCAAATAACACACATTCCGAGAGCCGAGAAAAGCGAAATATTAGTTCGTGTCAAACTCTTTTTACATTAGGTCCGCCTCAGGGCCTATGTCTTCTTTGTGGATGGTGTGTGGGAGGTTTTTTTAGAAAGGAAGTTCTGGGAAGGAAAAAGGTATGAAGGGTGGGTATGAATCTAAGGGCTGGGTTGCCAGGAGCAACGGAAGTATGAATCCAACCCTCCCGCTGCGGCGCAAAGCGATGTTCCCAAAGAGTCCTGAAAGAGAGATCAAAAGTTCTTCCTCAACCAGTACCTCCTGATCCGGCCTGTCACGCAGTTGGTGGACAGACGCATCCACTGCCAAGACCCGGACAAACCTCACGTCATGCACTCGGGCAAACCTCAAGTCACCAAACATAGTCACGAACCACTTGGGGTGAGCTGTGGCAGAGGTATTGGTTATCCAATAAATTGTTCCCTTATCCGTAATGGCAATACCCGCCTCTCAAATTTAAAATTATACTTAGAGATGTATGTTTAAACGACCATATTATGGCAAACATCAACGTATTCTTGTAAAAAGCAATCACTTTGTGGTTTGACATATTTAATAAAAATAAAACACTTAATAAAGTATTAATTTGTATCCTGATCATCCTTGATCAAAGCGAAAGCGTTCGGTAAAATTAATTAAAACTCGTGGTTTTACAGAAAATAGGTGTTTATGCACTAATAAGTCAACAAAACTGACGAATATATACGTTTATTTTAATTGCCTATTCGTCATCAAGCGCACACTTTTAAATCTTAAGACACTTAAAATACACGAATTTTTGCCTTACATAACCATCACCGGACCTTCTAAATCATATGCTGGCATTTATGGATTCCGTTTGTCGCACAGTCGACAGAATAAGTATTTAAGTACCTATTAACGGAGTTCCCCTTTCACGGTCAGTGCATTTTAAAGCTTCCTTGATACATAAGCATTTAAGTGGTAGGCACGAACGGACACTAGAAATAATAATCCGAGCACAAATCTCCGGCAAGCTTATAATTTCTAATCTAACAACGAATGGGAAAACGTATAAATGACCGCGAAGTTGACAGAGTCGGAGAAAATGGAGAAAACTAAATCGAATTGGACAGATTCATCTTGCACTCGTAGATAAAAAAATGGATACGTTGATAGTTATCGGTCCAATAATTAAATACATAGAAAAACTGAGGAATTTTCATCACAAAACAAGTTCTCGGATTTATTTTTTAAATGATTTTAATTTAACTAAAATTAAAATTCAGAAAAAAAGCATTTACTAGATTATGCATTGATTTATTTTGTTGTACGATTATATGATTTGAAATTTGTGTTGTATAATACAATATGTCGTTTGAAAGGGAACAAATCTGCCAACGTAGTCCAGCGGTAGGGCGTTAGACTCCCATTCCGAAGGCCGCGGGTTCGAACCCGGCGTGCGCAAATAAATTTTATTTTCGCTCTGGTGTAAGACCACCATTCAGAATTGAAACGTTGCTTGAGTTGCGTTTCGTTGAGACCTATGCGAGCTGGGACAAATATGGTCTCCTGTGATTAAACGGGTTAATGTGTCAGTGAAAATTGTAGAAAAAAAATAAGAAAATTGTACGTGGAAGATCAAGCACAATTTTACTTAAAAGGGATGGTAAAAACGACAAATAAGCATCCAGAATATAGTTTGTAACGTGTTGAACATCGTGTTGCAATCGATCCCACAAAATAGATCGATACTCCTAAATGGCTATCACTACGTCAGTGTAACGGCTGGGCAACAGGAAGGATCTCTATGGAAAGTTCGAAGGGCTTGATAGAGGTCGACTTGCGTTTCGCAAAAACCAAATCGAACCATGGCAGACACTGGAACACGTAAACGAAATCATTATACTTAGCCTCTTTATATATTGGTTTTACCATTTAAATTCATATTTATACACTTGGTTATTGTGTATAAATAACATGGCGATCTAAATCTTTTATATTTACATACTATTTAATATCGAGCCGATATATCGTGTGACATTTCTATAGATAGATTAACTCACAAGTTATCTTTGAGCGTGTACAAATAATGTGGAGTCTGTAATTCAATCCTATTTATTAATTATTTAACTTTGGCATTTGTTTCACATAACCCTTTTCATTTCATTGTCAATAGGACAGTTATTTTCATGCTACTTTCAATACACTTTTCATTTTATAAATAAAATCCTACTATTACAAGTTTAACCCAAAAACTCAATGAAAACACATTCAAGAGACCTTCCTTCTTAAAGTAGGTAGTAAGTCAACGATAGAAAAAGAGGATTAATGAAGGCGAATTTTGAGTAAAACGGTAAACTCCACGACATCTGAATTATTGTAGGGCACTTTGCGTCGACCTTTAATATGGAAAAACGAAGAAAAAGGTTGCCAGAATGAGGAAATTATGTGTGCGTTAAAAAGGAGGTCATTACTCACGGTTGACGAAGGACGAGTTTATTTACGGAAATGACCTTATTTTCCGTTAATTAGTCTTTAGAGTTACTTCTCTCAATAGCGTGCGAGGGGAAGGGGTGAACCGAACTTACGTCAATTTTAAATGGCGGGTAATCTGAAAAGCTCGAAGCAGATGGCGCTGGTGTAGTTGGATATCATTTGGTTGATATGACAGTTGTGTTATACGGTTGAAAAAAAAAATTGATGGATTTTAGTAGGTATATCTTTTCAACAAATGATTGATAAATATGGTGGTCGGAGTGTCAAGGAGTTATTAAATAATAAATTTTGAAGTATAAATGCAAAAGCGCAATTGATAAAAAGGAAGACTTGGTTTGTTTGTAACCGCAACTTATTTCAGGTTGTTTTCCTATGAACGTATGCATCTGCACATACTTTTAACAGAATAAGATAAAATATAAGTAAATTAAACAAATAACTTTGTATCAACCACTATTATATAATCATGTTTCGAAACCGATGGTTTCTTCGTCAGAGTAGTAAAGACATACATACCCTGACGAAGAAACCATTCGAAACATGTAGGTAATTGTGATTATATAATAGTGGTTGATACAAAGTTATTTGTTTAATTTAATTAAAAATAACGCCACAAAGTGATGTTGCGAAGTTTGAAGAAATAAAATATAAGTTTTGCTGTTTTCAGATTGGCGGCTTACGACAAAAATAACAATTTTCAGAGCCAAAATTTTGAAAAGTGACGTTAGTCCAAGTTTAAAAAATGCTTATTTGTGTTTATATTTCTATAAAAATAGCGTTTTGCTCAAATTACACTGTACTTACAATAATAACAGATTCGAGAGTACGATGGAAAAAATGCTGACTGCAAATACGAGAAAAAAAATTAACGGTTTATATTAATGTATTTTTAAGGCACAATTAACATTTTTGGCTTAATTGCTCATCACTAGGAAATATATTTTAAAGACGTTCTCGATGATCTGAAGGGCACATTACAACTTTTGTACATTTTAAATAACTATTATTACTAAATTTTTGTAAAAAAATCATTCGTCAACGCATACGAATAATGACTAGCGTGATGACCAACTACAAAAGCGCTAACGGCAGATTCGAGCGGTTCAGATTAAGGGGTATACATTAATTACGTGAGCAAAAAGTATGGGGGGGTCTAGTAAAATCTCTCCAAATCTCATTATACCGAGGGGGGGGGGGGGGGGGTCAATAAAAATCTCACGTCAACTTTATAAGAGTATATATTATTATAGAGATAATAAAAAAATATTGTTACACTTCTTTTGAAGAGTCCCATTTTGCCCGCTGAAAAAATGACTATTACGAAAAGCATTTATTTCCAGAGTAAGAAAAAAATATCTCACGTGAGGGGGGGGTCCCGCTAAATCTCACTTCATCTCATCGAAGGGGGGAGGGGTTTAATTTTTTTTTAAACTGCTCACGTTTAATGTATATCCCCTTACATGACACAACTCAACAAGCTCGAATTTTGGAACCGTGAAATAGGTACTTTAGTATATGAGCTGTTAAACGAGTTAAGTTGAATAGGGGTTGGGGATAATCAGATTAAATAAGAAATTGCAGATTTTTGGAATAAAATGTGACAACACTACATAATTACAAAGCTAATAATGACGTTTACAGAAATTTGCACAGTAAATGTGAAGATTCCAAATTACAAATTAATTATTGTAAAATTAACTTAAATACCAGTAGGTATATTTTATTATTCTTCAATAGATAAATATTTTTTTAAATTTTAATTTTTCGAGTCACCCGAAATCGCACCAAATCAGTGGTTGTCTGTGCGAAGTCACCAGTCTCAAAAGGCCAACGTTGTATTGTAACAGGCACTGTTTTTTTGTATGGCGGCGTCGACAGTCGACACATTTTTATATTCTTACTAGCTTCTACCTGCGCAGGATTAGTACTATTAGTAGTAGGTACCATCCATGTTTATACCAAAATTCTTAACCTATTTATTTAAAATATCTATAATTCTTGATTCGATTCAAGGGTGAGTACTTCAAATAAATTCGCTAATTTAAATATTTTCTTAAATAGAATTTTGGTTTTACAATTTTTTTTTTGAAAATGTCATTCTCAAATTTTGACATTTTCTATTAAACAATGATTATTCTTTGTAATACATGGAAAATAGCAAGCTTTTGGTATAAATTATAGCCTATACGTTATTCGGATGTATGGGCTATATTATTGTAAAGTTTCATTAAAGTCCATTCAGTGGTTTTTGCATGAAAGAGTAACAAACATACATACATCCATACAAACTTTCGCGTTTATAATATTAGTAAGATAAGATAAGATTGGCGACTTTTTATTCGTAAAACGCTTTCAGTATCTATTGAAGAACACTAGGTAAAAATTGTCAGAATAAAGCTCTCCACACAACTTCACCCGACCCTGCAGGCCGTGGGCGGTTACATGTGTATTAATTTGTCCCCAAATAATGTATTATTACCGTTGATTTAGAACTAAAAATGATTCTGGCCGCGCTCCAGAACATTTTATTTCTCTACGTTTGCGACGGATTTATCCTAAACAATAAACAATCATTATGCTCAGCACTATTTCCCAAGGGCACATTACTAAATCGAAAGCTTGGATTCATTTCCCTATACAATAAATTATTTACGAAAATATCTAACTTACCAAAAGTAATATAATGTTTTAGAATAGTAGTCCTTACAGCCACTTACCTGAAAAATAATGGAAAACAAACATTAATTTGGGAAGAACAATGAAACAACTTGAAGAATACAAATAAATATATATAAAACCTATCTACTACATAATATAACTAGCAGACAATTGCGTGCTAAGATGACCTAATGTACAAATAATCAACACGTAAAAAAATTTTTTTAAACTTTAACATCTATGTTCAATTTTCGACCTAATTGCGCCTTCTCTTGGGTCGGCTAGTAGCCAATTAAAAAATAAATAAAAATGGTTTGATTAAGGATTAAACTTTCCTCCCCAGGGATTGGCTCTTAACTGCTGTTAATATTTTGTTGTTTTTTTTTATTTTTTTTATTTGTTATAACAAAAATACATTTACATTGTATTGACATTTTGACTGTCCGACTAGGTAAATCTCCCGTTCTAGGAATATATATATATATATATAATTTTTTTAGAACATATATCGCACATCCCATAGAAAAAAAAGTGTCGTAAGTTTAAATTTTGTATTTTACATTTTATTTCTTAAAATTAAAATTATTGTGATTATCTATGTCCCACTATTAATTATGTTAGATCATTGCATCTACGCAAGATGTCGCTAGTATATCTTTTCGATGAGACCGCTTGTTCATGATTCATTCATTTGTTTTCGATCTCTTTTAAAATTAAATATTTTGACTTACGACACTTTTCTACGGGATGTGCGATATTTAGTATATATTGGTTTGACTGAGGATTGAATCTTACTCTCCAAGAACTAAGTAAAATGAGTGAACAACGCTGCTCCCACCTCAGCCAAATCCTAATTGGATGGCTACTTGGTACATTTATTTCGTATATAAAAATTGCTATAATATGTTTTAATAAATATCATCCAATTTCTGAAAAATGCAAAAAATGCGAGAAAAATAAAAATTCAAACACGTAGACATTGAAAAAATAAAGAGATAATCAAACCGAAACGATAAAGATCCCATCTAGTAAACTAAAAAAAAAAAATGTATTTCATAAACGTGTACAAAAATCGGAGTTTGCACGTAAAATATAACATGCTTGATAAACGATTTTCATATTTTAAATAAAATTTTCCATTTATTACAATGTCGGGCGCCATATTGTATTTATTTGACTATTTGATTGTTGATTGTTGATTTGAAAGACACGTTTCTTATAATACGGAATTCACATTATTTGTCAATAGTGATATTTTGTAAATAATTAATGAACGCAACGTTGGGTATTTTGAATTCCAAGCATTCTTTGAATTTTCCGTAGAAAATATGAAATAACGCATTTTGACATCTACTTCAAATTAGTCACATCATAGCATTAACCGGACATAAAAAAAAATAAAAAGCTTGGTTAAACGAGGTGTTGCTCTAAATTTTAAATAAATGGAGATAATATGCTTTGAAATTTTATTATTGTTATAAATATATATATTTTTTTAATTTACAAGAAAAAAAGTTTTGTTAATGCAAACATTAATAGCTCACCTTACGTTTTTCTAACTAAAATTACTGACAACGAAAAAAAAGCACACACTTTATTTCTCAAATGAATTACAAACATTATTGTCACCTCACCTTTTTATCGTTTCATGTAAAAAATAATGAATAAAAAATTCACACAGTTTCAAGCTTTTTTTTCTAACTGCGGTTTTATAATATTGTCAATATTTAGGCTTTTATAAAGGTGTAATATTTTTTTTATTATTTTGTGGTTAACTTTTAGATTTGAACATAAAGCATGTTGTTTTCCCTTTCTAGCACCGTTTACACCATATTTCTCACGATGATAGTAAGTGAGACACGACGATTTCTATGAGACCTACAAGGTCTGTTCTCAAAAGCATACAAATTAGCCTGATGGGTTAATAAGCTGTGAATAGACCATCGACAATTTGTCGGAATCAAAATTACGATAAATAATAATTATAAAAAAGCGTAATTAAATAAAGAAATAAATTTGGGAGAACAAATTAGCATCGGTAAACAACTCCTACGTCGGCCTTGGTACGGTTTCGCTCCATTTCGCGGAGGACACGGACCAGTGTGGTCGGGAAACGAACAGATAAGATGATAATAGAAGTGTGCTTAGGGCGTGTCCGTATGTCTGTACTGAGCTTAAATTTTCCTTAGTTCTGGTGGAAATCATCAAACTTTTTCAAGTAATTAAATTCTTTCTTGTGCAGACAATACTCCTAGTTCCGTGAACAGTAGACAATTGTATCCGAAAAAAGATTTTTCTAATTTTCTTTTATTTAATAAATCAGAGCCAAAATTTCCTCTTAAATCATAAAATGCATAAGTAGATAGGTAGGTACTTAAATATCTATCTGCTTAATTATAAACCATATATTATTTAACATAAAATTTAATAAATTTACAACCAGGAATTATACAACTTGTCCAAAGAAATGCCATTTCAAACTTTATACGTGCGGTTAGGTTAATATTGAAAAACAAATACGAATCAGGTCCTTCGCACAAAGAGAAACTGAAACCAAACTAAAACTGGCGGGTTGCTATGGTTGCCAACCAAACTTCTCGCACAGTGCAACTCAATTGAACGATTTCAGTAATTATCTCAGCTTATTTAACCATAGACCTTTTTTTCAGTTGCCTGTAAGCGAATGTACTTAATATTGAAAAAAAATGTTAATAAGAAAATTCAAATAATCAAAATTTAAATAGTACGTTTGAAAAAAGAATCTTTACTGAACCATCCTCATAATTAGCTACATGGTCAAAGATAACCATCTAGTCAAAATAAGATAATTTTTTTCTTCTTGTTTATTCCAGATCTCGGGGAGGTGGTGCAATCTCACGATCTCCATATATAAAGTGGATGCAGAAATATAAACAAATTTTCAGACAGACGAAATGCAAAACAGTCGAGTTGAATACTCAGTCAATTGACTTGTCTGGCGTCTAGGAGTCGATAGGTCTCACGTGATGTGCGACAGCAATTTTCTTTCAAGTCGGTATAGACCACATTTCTAGAGATTATCCGTTCAGCGTCGGGAATCGGCCAAGCAGCCACATTCAACAAATAATTAAGACTATTTCCGTTGCTATTTTTCATATGGGATCGACGGGAACTAAGGGTAAGCAGTTAGAAAGCGGAGAAATAAAGAATAAAGGTGTCATGGTGATGAATTGGTATCTAAGCGCAAAACAATAAATTATTATAACAGCCGAAAGCTCGACCAGATAACACGAAATTTATTTAACCATTTTTTACGAGACAGTTGATTTACCATACGAAATTTTGGCCCACGAGATAGATTTAGGAACAACATTTTAATAATTATTATCATCTTGTTAAATATTAAACGACTTGTGGTTGCACATATTGTTTTCATTTAATAGTTTATTGGTTGATAGTTTTAATATATTTAATAGTTTAAATATTTTGTAATTAATAGCAAAGTTACGACTTTTTAAAAGTTTTAATATTTTGTAATTAATAGCAAATTTACAACTTTTTAATAGTTTTAATATTTTGTAATTATTCTTAAGTTGCGACTTTTTAATAGTTTTAATATTTTGTAATTAATAGCAAAGTTACGACTTTTTAATAGTTTTAATATTTTGTAATTAATAGCAAAGTTTCGACATTTTAATAGTTTTAATATTTTGTAATTAATCTCAAAGTTACGACTTTTTAATATTTTGTAATTAATCGCAAAGTTACGACTTAGACGTATTTTTTGAAAGATTTTATTCCTAGGTGCGTCTTTTGTTATTTCTACGTATTTAAAAAAAGTGTGGTCTTACAAAGACCAAAATTATCATAGGCGCAAAGCGTTCATTTTGTGACAGGACATTTCATAAAGTTTTCGTTCAGTCTTTTGTTTGATATTGCCATTAAAACTAACTAACCATCACATCTTTTCCCGCGGGGTTAGGACAGAATATCTACGACTATATTTTTTTCATTATATTTCTGTCGTAAGACCGAAAGATGCACAAACAAAAAAAAGTGAATCCGAAAAAAAAGCTTAAATATCTAAAAACCTAATTTAATTTTTTGACTAAAAACTAAAATCCGCATTATTCTTATGTGAGAAGATAAATAAATAACTTTCATTGTATTCATATTTTTTATTTTTTGAAGTATAAAATCTGCCGGCGGACACCTTGTACAATATTGTACTGTATGTTTTAATACTCTCGTAATTGTATAAAATATCTAATATTTTAACCACCCACTAAATTAAATAATGCATAGTAGCTAGTGAACAAGGGATATAAAAAGCGACTGTGTCAAAGTAAACTTAAATTAGCTGGTGCTGTTTTTTTATCTCGCCGTTTGAGAACCGCCGGTTCCTATTTTTATCTCCTAGTTTCCAGTTATACACAGTTTACATTTGCATGTATTTTCTTGACATACAAAGCAATCGTGCCAAGTTTGGCAAAACATTGAGGAATGTGTTTTCCCGGCATCGAGATTAGCACCTGGCAACAGAGTCAAAACTGAACTGAATGAAAACTCTAGAGTACAGGCCTAGACGTGCGACCGTCAAATAACGAAATCAGCAACTTCACCGATTAAATGTTGAAAAAGTCTAATCACTCGGTTTATTTAATATGCTTGCGATAAAACAACATACGAATCAGCAGTAACAACGAGTATCAACAACAATCGCCGCTATTTGCCAACTGTACAATACTTGATCACTAATACTCTAATGACGTAATACATTATTATGATTATGAGATACCGAAAAGGAGACCAAATTCTTCGGAGCCATTGGAACTGTGGAACCCAGGACAATCAGAACACTATTGGAACTTATTAAAATTCCCAATTTTGTGTGGCATGTTGTGATGCTGAAAACAGTAAGATGGGGAAAAAGAAATGAAAAAAATAAATTGGGATGAATCTGACTTTTAAGACTAGTCGCAAAACAGAGCAAAAAGCCATTTCAAGCAACGCGCAACGGTTCGATACAGAAAGGTAATCTCTCAACAAATGATATGCAAATAACATAATATGCACTTGAATTTTTAAATGGTTTTATCATCCGTGATCGCTAAGGAAACTTAACTTTCTGCAACGGATTTGGCCTATTTGCGCTGTACTTTAGATCGGAAGATTATTTTACTTACGCCCGCCACCGCGAGAGGTCACCAGACTAGTTACAGATGAAGGTAAAAAGATTTGGTAATTATAAAATATTATTTTATTTACTTGTGAATATAGGTGGCTTTCTGCCACATTTAAAAGTATTGCGCTGTTAAACGGGGTCAGACCCAAAAAGAAAACAAACAGATCTCGCAAAATGGCAAAACTCATCACTCAACACAACCCATCGTCGCGACTGACATCAACTAATCTTACCAATATACCCTAATAACCGCAGTCCGAGGCAGAGACAATGGCGGGATGTCATGTGGCCAGGCGATGAGGGATGACGAAGGTCGCAGAATTGAGAGATTCGAAACATTTCAAAGACATCGAGATTCGGATACGATACTGACAACTATTTCAGTATACATAGAATGAGACAATGCGTGCGATTTTCATATGTAAAGAATTACGACGCAGTTTGACGCCCATGAATATCAATATATACATGGAGATCAATTCTTGCTTTACCTCTAGTAAGTGATCAGCTCTTAACTTCTAGGTGCTTTCCAAGGCTTCGTTCCGTATTCTTCGCCAATAGGATGACACAGTCCCGCTAACTCCCGGACAGTTGAGTGTATTTTTTGAACGTACAAACCAATATCGTGAGGTAATTACTATAATAAGGTAACTGTGAAATCAGATTTGTTGGGAAATTGAATTACAAGATGGTAATCAGTCTGATAAATTAGTTTTTATATATTCACAACTTTTTAGTATAAAACATATTATGTTTTATACTAAAAAGTTGTGAATATATCCAAGTTATATATTTTATACTAACTGGTTAAATCGTAGATTTGTGTATTGGGAAACGTAATACTTATATATTGGAAATAAGAAAATGGCTAAAAAAAAATTATGTACTGATTTATATACTTAGTTTAGTTGCCCAGTTGAAATATAGAAAAAATATTTGTGTATAAATAGAGTTACCTAATTATAGAATTGAACCATTTTTGTAGATACCCACAAAAAACATATTAAAATAACTTGATGATTCCAATGCGTTACGACTTTTCTGTTTGAAGCATTCATAGACCAGGAAATAGAGTTAAGATTTTAGTGCGCAATTCAAAAACACTGATTTCGAAGTTACCTACACGGTGAAAAATGTTATTCTAAAATACAATCATTTTATTCGTAAAAACGGGACTGAAGTTCTTACGAACAAATTAACAGTGTTTCAATGTTTATTGGCGGGAAAATGTAAGAATAATTTGTTGGTGTACGTACGAAATTACGTATAAAAACAAATTATTCTTAAGTGTTCCCGACAATAAACATTGAAACCCAGTTAATTTCTTCATAAGAACTTCAGTCCCGTTTTCAACCGTTTTACGAATAAAATGATCATATTTTAGAATAACATTTTTCTCCGTGTAGTTGAAGTAATTACACCACCTTATGATTATGGTAGAAATTTACCAAGATATGACATGCTACACACAAAAGCAATAACTTTTTTTTAAGAAAATCGTGAATATTTAAAAAGGAACTCCAATCGTTTTGCTTTTTATGTAAACATATTGTAAATATCATCCATTGATTGATTGATTAATTGTTGATTTGATTCTGCAAGAGACTATTTGGAATGAGGCCCTTCTCGGGATGAACGATTTATAAAACTGCGTAATCAATTCAGTAACGTTATTCGAAGACTAAACATAAACAAAAGTGAAATTCAGATTAAGGAGCAACACGAAGCATGCACGCTGTTATGCTTCACCATCTCTACGCCTAAATATTTCGTTCCAAGTTTGGCAGATAGTTCGCTCGGCAACTGTGGTCAATGCACCAGGAGCACAGCGTGCGGCGGAGATGAGATGTGCATAACACTTGATGCATAATGCTACACCAACACCAGCAGCAGTGTGTAGTCTGTACTCTGTAGTGTGCAGCGCGTAGAGGCAGGCAAGGGGCAGCGGCATAATCCGCACTCCGCGGTCCGTAGCCTGTCCTGTCGTGCCGGCCGCGAACTGAACTATCGCGGGATGAATGAATCGGAACGGATGCCTTTATAACATGGGTGGAAAACCGTCGACAATGGGATCCCATTAACATTATTTATATTCAATTTTAATAAGATTGCCTTATAATTTTTTTAATAAAAATGTAATGCAGGGTGTTAAGGGACATACTTGATTTACTTTAACCAATGATTCCTGGCATTATTTGGAAAAAAAATGTAAAAGAAATATTGGTCACCTGTGACGTTTTCGATTTTTTTTTTCTACAAAAACATAAACCTCTCCCAACAACTGGCGGTTGTTGGGACAGTTAGGGGCGGGGTTACTTGGCTGAGTGATATCAGTTACGACATGAAGAAGAAAAATAATTTGTTTGATTTTGAAAGAAAAAATATTGAAAAAAAAGTCACCGGAGACCAAAATTTCATTGACATATTTTACTCCAAATAATGTCAGGAATCACTGGCTGAAGTAAGTCAAGTACGTACATTAACATCCTGTAGGTATATTTAAAGAATAAAAACGAGATTAAAATTATTATTTTCGATATCTCAAAAAATGACGAAGATACTAGCTTTCAAATGTGAACTACAAAAGTAATTAAGGTAAGCAATGGTGTCTTGTTACGTCACACGAGATGCGATTCAGTACAATTCATAATTCGAATGGCACTACTACAGTACCGCCGCGCATATACCGTGATGTCACAATCTTTTCGGCCACCTAAAAGAATTATATTATATTTTTAAAAAAACTTTGTAGTATTTAGGTTCCCTACCCCTGACTAATCGCATCTCGAGTCAACGCACCTGAAGCGGTTGGTCGGCCGCCGCGGCGTTGCGCCACGACGCTCAACGCTCGACGCTCGACGCCCCCTTTGCCCGTTGGTACGGCGGCGGCCCACAGCGGGCAAGACTGCACCGAATGCCGATGGCGAGTCACGCCAACACTTTACCAAGCTTAAAGCTGGTTGGCTCACCAGTTCACCGGCTTACGAGGTGAGCTTTTAAGATGCGGACACTTCCAGAGCTATGTTAAATAGGCACAAGGGTTTTCCTAGATGTCTTGGATTGACAAACTAATAGGTGTGTTTGGAAAAGCAACACAGTTAGGATTATTGTCTTGTCTAGAATGTACTAAAAACAACAGTTTGCAACAAATGTTTTTGTCATATTATAGTATAATAACCACATTTTTTTGTAATAGCATACATTATAATAGCGTTAGTCGATTTTGGTTATATAACGGTGTACCCGCTAAAGGGATACAATTATTCTAAAATTTATAACACGCAATATATAAGTGTGCTGCATTATCATTCTTAGATTGTTAAAATCAAAAATAAAATGCAATAAAACGAGTAAAAAACATTACAAGCAACACAAAAAACCACCAAAAAAAATTAGGTTAATTTTTTTTAGGATATCAATAGCCACAGTATTTTTATGTGAATACCGCACAAGACTCCTCCCAGTCAAGACTATGGCATTCCCAATTGGGATATATTGTAAGGCTGAAGGTAGTTGGGATGGGAAGGACATAGGGAAAAGGAAGGTGAGGAGTACCTGACTATTAAGATATGGTTACCAAATACAGTTAAATACATTTAAAGCAACGTTTCAATTCTGAATTGTTGTCTCACACCAGGGCGATACTAGGCGTATATTCCACTCTGGAACGTGCCACAAATATATCTTACTCTATTTTAAATGATTAAATTGCGAAATAACACAAATCAAATTTCTATTTTTGAAACTGATAATTCGTGGTGGAATTCCATTATAATAGTATAATAAAACAAATTTAAAACTTTTTCCACTTTTAATTTATTGACCGTAACGTAACGTAAGTTACGGTCAATAAATTAAAAGTGGAAAAAGTTTTAAATTTGTTTTATTATACTATTACAAATCAAATTATTGAACCTTCGGATTGCTAGCCTGGAGTCTTACCCCCCGACCACGGAGTCCGTCAATCTTTCCCAAGTAATAGAAATTTCGAAGGTTTATTTTATTAAAAGCAGCCCAACAAAAAGGCAATGCAGCAATAAGTTCAATTAGGTAAAACCTAATTTTTCGTTGGATAAATTTTGCGGAAAAAAGTTTCCTAGTTTACTTGAGCACTTTGTTTGGCTGAAAAATAAAACTCAAACAACCTTAGACATGATTCGAATAGTATGACCTAGAAGAGAAAAAAGAAAAAAATATAAAGATTAAGCGAAAGAGGCGACGGTACGGTATGCCAACCGAATGAAACTTTACATCGATCAAAGCAGAATATTCTAAATGGGCCATAGAATTTAATGAATTAATTAATTCCGATTGTAGGTCGACGGGTTTATATTCAGGTTTTTGTAAAAAACAAATGGACAGTTTGTCAAAAATATAGATTAATCTTCGCACCATTTACCAATTAGATATAATTTATAAGCCACGCGTGTTTATATAAAATTAAAAAGGCAAAATTATTTGGTGTATTGTAAAATATTCCCCAGAACTACACATTCATTCACGTCGATCTAAAGATCTATTAACATATACCTTTTTTAATTACGGTGCAAATTTCGATCTTCTCATATTTTTATTAAACAAGAGGTAAATACATTTTTTGTCGTCCATTTCCCAAAGCCTTACATAAGAGAATGCACTATGTCTATATTTGTTTTATTTGAGAAAAAAACATCGTTAAAGAGCGTGTTTTATTGTATTTTTGACGCAAAAAAATTAATTTTAACAAATTACTTTGTGTAAACCACTAAATCAATGTTATCATATAATATACGTTTCAAAACCGATGGTTTCTTCGTCAGGATAGTAACATGAATTTCCTGACGTTTTGAATACCATCGGTTTTGAAACATGTAGATATTATAACATTGATTTGGTGGTTTACACAAGGTACCTAATTTGTTTCATTTAAATAAAATGATGCCACAAAGTGAATTTGCAAAGATTGAAGAAACAAATATTTTATATGTTTTACGATCTTTTTTAACGAAATTAATTTTCCACATTATACAATAAAACTATAATCGAAAACGGTTCTTAAGTAGCAGATTTTGAAGATTGAGGTATTTAGAAACTTTTGTAGGCCTAATACTTTATTTTACTGGGCTTATAAAAAGAGTAATTAAAAAACACTCATTTTTTATTCAAACTTTGCGTATTCACTTTGTGGCGTCATTATTTATAAAATGAAACAAATAACTGTGTTTTCACGCCAAAATATTATTCATAAAAATTTACATGTTACGAAACCGATGGTTTCTTCGTCAAGATTATAATATGAAAATTAATTATTACAATATTTAGTGGTGAAATCACAGTTATTTATTTCATCACATAAAAAAATACTTTATTATTACAAAGGCAAATATGTGTTCTACTCGCAGTATTTAAGACGCAGGTTTTACGGTAACATTTTGGAAATTTATTCAGTAATGAGTGAACATTTGAGGGGAGAGGTCGCGCGCTCGCATTGCAGTTCCGTCAAGCAATGAATGGGGGAAATAGGTGTTATACAAGCAATGTATAAATTAAATAATTAATTATTTTATCGTATAAAAATGAATGTTTCTTTGTTTGTTCCTCGTGCGGAACCTAAAGCAGTTATCCGATAGCGATTTGTCGTGTATGAAATTATTTACTATCTAGCGTTATGAAATTATTTCCTATACCATTTATCCGATTGTGATGAAACTCTGGTGAGTTGTTATGTGCACACCCGCCAATGTTTCTATAAATAATAGTGAGCTCTGGCGTCATGAAATTTGTAAAAAAAATACATAAAAAATTAATGTTTCTTTGTTTGTCCCTTATTCGGTACCTAAAGCATTCATCTGAGTGCGATGAAACTTTGGCGGATTTTTCGTGTACCTACGTGTACATGCCTTTGAAATTTTCTATATATATTATAGTGCAAGTGAGCTCTAGCATTATGAATTTATTTCCTGTACTATTTATCCGATTGCGATGAAACTTTTGTAAGTTGTTAAATGCACACCTTCGTAATTCCTTATACGGTACCTAAAGCATTACTCCGATTGCAAAGAAACTTTGGTGATTTGTTGTGCACATACCTGTAATGGTTTCTATATGTAGTGCTGAGCTCTGGCGTTATAAAAAATTTCCTATACCATTCATTCGATTGCACTGAAACAATAGGTGATTTGTTGTGCACACGCCCGCGAAGGATTCTATATACATATAGTGGTGAGCTCTGACGTCATGAGATTTGTAGAAATAATTACAATATTTCCTTCTCATCCCCATTCACCTTCAGCCACACAACATACCCCAATTGGGGATGCCATAGTCTCACTGACTCCAGAGGGGAGCAGGTGGGACTTTTGTAAGGTATTCATATAAAAAAGGAGTGGTGGACGTATGAATCCATCTCTCCCACAGCGGGGCAAGGCGATGAGTCGAGAGAGTCAAATAAATTTTGGGTAATTTGTACACGAGCTGCCAATAAGAAGGAACAGCCTCAGGAGCACACGTGCTTCAAGAATTATTCAGGGTCGTCTACCGCGATGGAATCCTTGTTCTACCGTTATTTCAGACATGGAAGATGCTTCAGAGAGGAACTAGCGTCATTGATCCCTTCAGCACCGGTGCAAAGCCGGGAAACACGCCAAATGCGCGCCCAACATATATACACGGTCGAAATTTCTCACATGAGAACGGGTCGCTTCTACCACTCGTTCTTGAGTTCAACAGCTCAGCTGTGAAACGATTTGCCGGCCTCTGTGTTTCCTCCTTCATACAATATGGGTCTCTTAAAGACAATTTTTCTCCGGGCCTCCTGTGCGAAGTTATATATAAAAATAAAAAAAAGATTCTACTATTAATGTTGAGAGGTTTAAAAATTCCGTACGACTGACACTGTTTAACACAAGTACTAAAGATAAAATTAATATCATTCTAAAATCCACAAGTCTTGGCAATTTTTGTAGGATATTATGCTGAATATTTGCATACCAAGTTTACATTTAGTTGATTTTATATCAATTTGTTTTTAAATTTTGTGATTTTTCGTTTATGTGCGTCATTCTACTTTTTGTTTATCTGAGCTAATATTTTGAAATATATTCTTTCTTGAGTACGAAAAAATTTGTCGAAATAAACTTTTAAAAACAAAACCACCTTTTGTCATTTCTATTGCACGTACTTAAAAATATTTGTCCCAACTTTATTTTATGATCTCCCTTTATTCACACCCATTATTTTCCGGTAATATTATAAATACAGTTATTACCATTTTATAAACCATACAATCTACGTCAAAACACCATTAGATTCAAAGTCTCATTGAGTAAAAAACGGAGACGTCAAAAAAGGTTCAGGGCGTAAAAGATGTTTCTATCTATCCATTCCATTGCTAATATGTCTGTCTAGCTGTATCCATTATCTAGTAAACAAATTTAAATTTTATAGAGCAAGTGTATTTTTTATTTCGTACTTTATCAAAATGCTAAATGGTTTACCAATTTGGTGTCAATCTTACCCGAGTCTGCCCCATAGACGGCAAAAATTGTGGTTCGGTAGCGGGGCCGTACAAGTACCAAAAATACCTAACTGCAGTGAAGCCGAGTTTTGATATCCCCCCCTTAATTAAAACATCTAAAATATGTACGAAACGTGTTTTGAAAGGCACAATAAATTCGATCAATTATTATTCAAACAACGAAATAATTGCTGGCATTAGTATAATAATAATGGTAATCAAAATGTCTTAAATTGAGAAATGCTATAAAACTAACAATAAAAGAAGTGAATTAGGCTAAATAAAGAATGAATCCGGTCTATTAGACGTATCGCGATGCTACTAATTAAATCCTTCGGCAGTTGGCGTTTGCCAGAGAAATAAAAAATTCCTCACCCACCCACACCGCCCGAGCCGAGCTTTCAAACATTTCAAGCTTTCGAGAGAAAACTCACATTTACTCACATGTGCCCAATAACATTAATTGCAAAGTTCAGTACAGAGCAATCAATTAAAGCGAGACAATCAAAGCAAACAACCAAATAATAGATAATTTGTTCGCTTTTCGGAACAACTCATTTAGGTCTCATAGATCGTTGTGTCTCCCATACTATCGTGGTTTGAAATATGTTCTAAACGGTGGTTAAAAGATAAAACATCGCTCTTTATATTCGAATCAAAAGTTAACTACAAAATAATAATGTACTTTTAAAAAACCTAAGTTTTCGACTGCAATACGAAAAATAATTATGAAACTTAGGGAATTTGTTATTTCTTTTTACATGAAATGATAAAAAGTGGGTCAAAGATAACATTTATAATGGTATACGACGAGTTCATCGAAAGCAAATTCGTCGCAACGAGAGGTTAGATTAGGTTAGGTTGAACTCGTTTTCGATTAACTCGTTTTCGATGAACTCGTTTTCGATGAACTCGTTTTCGACGAACTCGCCGTGAACCGCTTATAATACATTTGCCTAATAAAATATGTATTTGTTTTTATTCGTTTTCAGTAATTTTGATTAGAAAAAATGTAAGGAGTCATTTTAAAAACTTTTTTACGTTTGCTTTCAATAATTTAATATTTATAAAATTACACGGTTATTTCCGATAACAAAATTTGAAAGCGTATTTAATCACCTTTCAAAAACAGTTGTTAGTTTTCGGATACGTACAGAAATATTCCATTTATTTGTATTTTGTAGCAAAGTGGGAATATTTTGACCTTCTAACACAATATGCCCGAGCTCTGGTGGTTTTAAAATGTGTTTAATCGTTGAACCAAACAAGCCACTGAAAATATGTTAGAATTATTTATAATATGAGCTTTTGCGTGAGCTTTATAAGGGATCCTTTTCGTCTTTAAATTTTAAAACTCGCCGAAGTAAAAGCTCTCATAAAATGATTCGTAGAATTTCCAAAAGAAGCTCGTGCGTATGTTTGTATAACGGGAGAGTCTGTTGATACAATATTTAAAGAATCCAATGAACACTGGATACGAAGAAAAGCACTCATAAAAGAATTCCTTTAACATTTCGCTGTCACAAACAACTTAGTCTATTCGCCCCTTTTCTCCGACAGCTATTTTTAAAGAACACAGAGGATTCATTTATAACCCATTAAAATACTGGTAAATATTTTTCTCGATTCAAAACAACTTAAATTTGTAATACATAATTATACATTCAAGAAGGGTGTAAAAATGTTGACAAAGAAATATAACGAAAAAAATAAACTGCGCGATGAGTCTTCGTTCAAAGATCGCACTTTAAAAGATTCTTCTCGCAGAAAGGTATAAAACCATTGACGTCCATTCGTTTGATTTCCGGTCAATGTTTATGTAATAATAAATTTGTGCGCCAAAGGAAGAAACGGATGAGTCAAAATAAGCTGTAACGAAATTAATGCACTCAACATTTTCTCCACTCATAAGGCCTTGAGGAAAAAAATTGTCCAGGGCCCATGTCATCTTTGGAGATGCTGTGTGTAAGGTATTTTTAGGGAAAGAGAGGTGTTCAAAAGGCCCCCTTCAATCATTCTCTCCCGATCCGGTCCGCAACGCAGTAGGTGGGCAAACGCATTCGCCGCCAAGACCTATACAAACCTTACCCCATGAACCCGGACACCCCTGCTAAGTCACCAAACATAGCGAACCACTTGCAGTGACCTATGACAGGGGTGTTAGTTATCCAATAAACCATATATACCCATGTATATCATTAACATATTATGTTGTGTCATACGTCCTTTGATGCAGTAAGTCATCAAATTTTACAATTTTTTATGTATAATGTGGTGGATGTCTTCAAAATGACTCAAAACTAATATTTTTAAACTAATATAGCTCTTTCTCTAACATAAGAAAACTAGGGATAAAAACTTAGCACATTTATTTTTTAATCTTAAACTAGCTCACATCTTCGTGTGTTCTAATAGTTTTATAAACATATAAACATTTACATTGTTTAGCAAACATAATCTTTCTTTAAATATTAGCATATACAATCACAAATAAATAAAAAAACATTAATATTTGAGGTAGACATATTTTCTTAATTCATTTCTAAACTTATTAATATTTTCTATCTCAGCAATTTCATTCGGGATTTTGTTATACTGTTGGACGGCCTGGTACATCAGAGATTTCCATGATATAACAACTAATTTGAAGATATTTAATGGAATCAAATTTTAGTGGCACTTTCACTGACTTATCTATTTGTAAATAATATTCATATGTAGATATTTTTTCCCCTTTTTATAAGTAAAAATATTTGTATATGTTTTTATCTGCTTCATCAATTGGTCAGGAATAGTTTGGATGTAGGTGAGTTCTCTAGTTGTTGTTTTGCATATTCTTGTCAATTGACATCTGTATTTGTATTTTCTCGTGAATAAAAAAAGACTTGATAGTATATATAAAATATTAAATGATGTAGTTAATAGTCTAGAATTGTTTGCATTGATAAGCTATCAGATTCTATTACGTAATACTAGAAGACGGAATTTGTTTCAGTGCAGAAATTCTGGGACTAGACACTAATACTACCTTTGCCCGTAATACTAATGGAGGGAAATATTAATTTATTTATCTATCGAAAGTTTAATTAAAAATAATAGTCGAAAAAGCGTCGTAGGATAGCCGGTTGGCTAAATAGTGGTAAACGAATGTTTTCTTCGCGTCCCAAAAATTCCCTATTTTGTTATCCTTTTTTTCCTTCGCTTCTTCGTTTCACCATCCGCGAAAAAGCCAAGATTAAAATTGCTGCAGCTACAAATAAAATTTACCTTGACGATAGCAGAAAATGGAGGATAAATCTCAGCTTCTACTTAATTTATATTAGACGGAAAAAATGCCAAAGCTTTCTAAATGTTACTCGTTGCCCGACACTTATGTATCGTTAAAAGAACCTACGCGTATATTGAAAGCAATAACAAGTACTCGCGAGTATATTTTACGACATTAAAACTAGCACAGAATAATTGGGACACACAATCTTCATAAATTTCGTAGAATAATAATTCAGAATGCGATGGATTCTCTTGCTTTTATTTCGAAAGATTTTTACTATTGCAGTTATTTTTAAATTACATCACAAAATTACTTTTATTTTATAAAACAGGTACAATAACCGTAATATATCATAATAGTCCATGGGCTGTTCGGTCACGAAGTCTCGTTGCCGAATTGTGCCGGCTTGTATTATTATTTTTTTTACAACTATTATTATTTTATTATATTTATTTTTTTTATGCACTCGTATATTTTCTCGATTTTTCTTTGTTTTCAAATATTTATGCATGAATCTTTATGGAATGTGTGGGCTGCACTAACCTCCCCCACATATTGGAATAAACATCTATTTATTTAAATTAAATAAAACAAATAATTTTACTTTTATTAATTATTTTTGTTTTTATTTTTTAGCATTATTTCTCATCAAGTACGAGTATATAACAAGTAAAACAGTTACATACTAAAATGATTACTGAAAAATAATGAGACAGACACTATTGTGTCTAGTGTTATCTCCTACTGCCATCACAGTAAGTGAAAAATGTTGCTTTAATACTTGTGGAGGACTTGGTCAGCCGAGGAATTGAACCTACAACGACGCCCGGGTGAGAACCAGACGCTATGCCAACTCAGCCACTAACCGGTGTGTATTAAATACCTACCTCGTTTCAATAGTAATTACTAAGACTTGTTTAGGGCTTAAATTTATTTGGCAGTGCAAAATAATGATTCACTAGCTGCATTCCAACAGTATTCATCACTTGCAAATCAAATGCACAGGTAAGTAGGAACTGCACAGTGTACATTGTTGTTAAGTACCTACGTACGTGCCAAGTCGACCCACCCCACATGCACTGGCAGATAAACGAGTTGTGGCTATTAAATAACGAGACTGACGCTGCTTCAGAAGAAGGACGTATGCGCCAAATGTCAGCGACTGACAGCTATTTAGTGTGAAGCCTTCTCTTTCGAATGCAGTACCTCTCGTACCCGTAAACAAATCCGTATAGCCGTAACCTTCGTTCGCATTAGATTTGTTTTTTTGCTTTGCCGGAAAATGATAAGTTTAATAATAGAATTGTTGTGAAATTTCACATGAAACTTGGAAAAAACGCTGCTGAGCCTAAAATTTATTAAAGAGTATGACAATGAATGTTCTTCACGTATGTGCTACCTTATTTGCCGGATCTTGCGCCGTGCGACTTCTGTCTATTCCATAATGTGAAATCTGCATTAAAAAAACAAGATTTGAGTCCGTTGAAGCTGTTAAAGAGAAACCGGTACGAATCCTGAGGGAGCTGACTAAAAAGACTTACAGCACTGTTTTACATGGAGCGTTGTAGGGGAGGAGGGGTGTATATTGAAACTGACAATAAGTAAATATGTATATAATCAAAATAAAATATTTTACAGCTTCTGCCTCGTTATTTAGTGGCCCAACCTCGTATCTGGTCAAACATGTCTTGAAAGTATTATCAATGTTACCTCAAATGTAATAATTATTATTTTTGGCGAAAGCCGCAATAGGAGTAAGAAAATAGTCCGCTTTTAAAGGGTGACTAAATCGTGCCGGACTGTTTTACTTGCATTCGTAGCGTTGCGAAAAATGGGTGACTTGATTCAGTAAATCAAAATAATCCCGAATCTATTCATAGAACGCGAGCGCCCACACAACGCGGTTTGGTCCGCTCCAACGCCGCACTGTGCCGAACCACCCGCTATAATGCTCAAAAAGCTCTAGGACTGCGGGACAAAATAAGAGCTTGCGCTTTCGATACGATACGATACGATTGTACCACCCCAGCCAGGAGCAATCCTGTCCCGGTGAGACCGGTACACCAGGGGGCACTGATTTGTTAGGACTAGGAACAAGTGCTCTGAGGATAGGAAGGAGGTTGGAGTTTAATCGACCGGTATACATGGCAACCTAATAAGCCAATATTGGAATTTAGGATGGGCAGGAAGAAAGGAATGGATTGAGCGTTATGATTTTGTATTTCCTTTCTTTATGTCTTCATTCTTCTTGCCTCTTCTCGGCTCTTCTTGGATCTTCCTGTCCCTTCGTAGTTTTTATTGTATCTTCTTTTCTATTCTTGCTTCTTCTTGTCTCTTCTGGGATCCTTTCGTCTCTCCTTAGCCCTTTTTACTTATTCTTGTCTCTTCTTGCCTCTTCTTGATTATTCTCATCTCATGTGGGTTCTGCTTGGCTCTCTTCTGCTATATCTTGTATCTTAATGTCTCTTCTTGGCTCTTCATGCATCTTGGATCTTCTCGTCTCTTCTTACCTCTACTTGTCTCTTCTTGCCACCTCTTGGATCAACCCATCTCTCTTCTTGGCTCTTCATGCATCTTGGATCTTTTCGTCTCTTCTTGCCTCTACTTGTCTCTTCTTGCCACCTCTTGGATAAACCCTTCTCTCTTCTTGCTTCTTCTTGTCTTTTACTTGATTCTTATCATCTCTTCCGGGCTCTGTTTGTATCTTCTTGCCAATTTTTGTCTCTTATGTCTCTTCTTGTCTCATTTTGCATCTTCTTGCAACTTTTTGGATCTTCTCGTCTCTTCTTGACTCTACTTGTATTTTCTTGCCTCTTATTAGATATTCTCGTCTCTTCTCGGCTCTTCTGCTCTCTCTTTAGCTCATCTTGTCTCAATTCATCTTCTCGCCCTTCTTGGCTTGTCTTGTCTCCTCCAGGCTCTTCATGAATCTTCTAACTGCTTACCGACCCTTGTTGTCTCTTCTTGGCACTTATTAGCAAATAAGAGCTTGCGCTTTCGGTCATTAATTATATGGTAGTTGCATAAAATACAAAAAATAAAAATTGTTATTTTCCAAGTAGAAATTAAACTTTTCATTTTCAGGAGTCATCTTTGGTGATGCTGTGTAGTGGGTCTTTACTTTCTTTATTTTCCATTTGTGGAAAGGAAGGAGTGAACCTGGAACATATAGGAGGGTTAATCGTTCCACAGCCGAGCTGTTGAACTCAAGAACGGGAACTAGAAACGACCCGTTCTCTTGTGACAAATGTCAACCGTGTTCAAATGTTGGGTGCGCGTTTTCTCCTGTTTCCCGACTGTCAACGGTGACGAAGGAATCAATGACGCTAGTTCCTTGGAGCATCCTTCATTGATATACCAGTAGAACAAGGACGGCATTCCCACTCTACGGCTGTACTCTAAAGATTGCAATCAGTTTATTAAGATATGAGTAAAACCTCAAATTGTAATATTTAATTAAATAAAGACAAAAATACAAATATACGTTAAGAAAATGAATTTAGTGTTCTTAGTCGAAGTGTGATACAGATAAATATGACGGAATCGGGTATGGACACATTTGATTAATTAGTTTTCCATCGATTTCTATTGTTTAATAAGAAAATAAATTTCCGAAGAGTTTAAATTCCGGGGAGGAAATAAAAGAGTACGCAATAAAACTGAAAGTCATTAATTTTCAGCGGTAAACAGGGTGACCAACCGATAAAACAGATAATAAAATATGACACTTTTTATTACACATACTTATAAGCCGATGCAACGCGAATCTACGAGAACGGGGGATAAAGCAAGTGTCACTATTATCGCCGGAATAATTCTGCGATGACGCATTCGAGATGCATTCCGTTTTAAATAAAGGAAAATCTAGAATCCGCCCACTCGCGGAGCAGCGGAACAAACCAGTATGGCGGCGAAAAACTCCGTCAAACTGTTTACATAATTAGATAATGTTCTAACGTAAACACCGAAGCTCCAAATTAAATTGAAGGATGATTCACAGAACCGACGTCAAAGTTCAGGTGGCAACGAACAAGATGAAAAAGGAAAAACAAGGAAAAAGGGGAAAAGGATAACCGATATTTTCCGACTCTTACAATTTCAATTTTTCTGTGGAATTGATAATTTTATAATATAAATAAGATCTTGATGTTCACCTTTGACCCCCACCATACGATAGAACATAAAATAAAGAAGAACAGGAAATACGATGTGGACGCGTTCGTGATCCAAAATTCTGATCATGCTTTGCGTAAATTTTAATGAGGACGGTGGGGAAGTACCTGGCTATTTAGATGTGCTAAAAAATTCGGATTATCTTCCTCTCTTGAAAGTGCCGCAAATATAGTATATAATATTATTTTTAATGAATTAGTAGTGAAAAAAAAAATTAAATAATAAAATTAATAAAAATAAAAAAATAACTCAGGTACGGGGCAAACGTCATTCCTGTGTCTTCCTTCGTTAAATTGTCGTGAAAACAAGCTTATGTGCCCAAGCGGTTAAGGATTAACATTTTTATTTTATCCCGACGAAGAATCCTTCGGTTTTGAAACATGTTGATAATTTTGGTTAAATAAGTGGCGTATATAAAGGGATTAATTTAAATTTAATTAAAAATTACGCCACAAAGTGAATTTGCAAAGATTGAAGAAGGAATTTCTCAAATGTTAATTGTTAACGTATATTCGTTGGTTTGAAGGACGGGAGTTGCCACACAATTAGGGTAACGGTGTAACGCCGTAACGCCGTGCCACGTAGGCCGAGCTATCTTCGTACTGACGTGTTTGACGTGGGCGCCCTACCCACCGGCCACTACTAGCAGACTCTATGAGCTGTTCACTACGTGCTGCATGGTGCACAGTGCGCTCTGTGAGAAGCGACAAACGCGGAATGCATCTGCAAGTTCGACCAGCACGTACACTTGGTACTGTTTGCTTTTCACCACTAGCTAAAGACAGAGGGTAGAAAACTACCCTCAAACGTAATGATTCAAAATTAAGAATTAAAGGGGTATATTTAAAATAAGGCCTACAATGCACAGCATCTCACGTGGGAAACTATACATTGATTTAATTGGTAGATTTCTCTAATAACGTTGGTACCTACTTCATCGCTTATCTGAATTGATCCCACATTAAGTTACAATGTTGATAATAACACTTATTCAAAACAAATTCTAAGTTCTTGTATTCATTTCGGTTTTGAGGGTAGTTTCAGCTATTCATCATAAAAACTTTGGAATGAAATACCACTGTCGATTCGAATATCGACATCGTTGCAGTGATTCAAAAAATTCTGCGGCGATTGGTTGCTGACCGCACAGTCAACCGCACAACATCTTAATTGATGAAATTTACAATGAAAGAAATACCTACTTGTGTTTGCGATTATTATTTAATTTAATTTATTTAAATTATTATTTCATTATAATTTCCATTTAAATATTTATTATATTATGTGTAACATATTAGAGGCACTGCTGAAAACCAGCTGGATTCCGGGAGAAATCCTGAATGGACAGCTGAGCAGTGACCCATTTGTCAATAGATCTATGTTAAATAAACAAGATGTATATATTGTAAAATATATCAATCTACTAAAACTATTGATCAATAAACGTTTTTATCACATTAATATTTAACCGGAGTTACCTACAGACAGACGGAGTTACAGTATATCTCTATGGTCACAACATAAATTGGTATTTTTGATCATTTCTAATTTTTCGTTCCGATTTCGTTAATTACCAATCAAATGACACATTGATAGTAAGCAATAGAAACAATATTCGAGATGGCCGCCAACAAGGCGGAAAAATTGAAAGAAAATACATTATGCATAAATACTATTATAATACTAAAATGCATTATTTTTCATTTCCAATAATTTTAATATATTTTTCTTTCAGTAGTTTAGTTTAAACGAGGGTAATTAGGCGTATTAAGAGTTTGTTCTAATGGTAAATATTTATCGAGGATTTTTATACCAAGTAGATATTTAAACTTGTTGCTGAAAACAGGTGCAGGAAAAGAAAAATGAATTTACAGGAACCCAAAATACATGGAGAACCAATTGCTTTTATATAAAGGTAAAAACGAAGTAAATATAGAAAGAAGACAAGTTGGAGGTTACACGGGTTGATTTAGGAGGATCAAGGTCCAAGTAACAGTCTATACCAGAGGAAAGAAAATCCATTCCAACCGGGTGAATAAAAATAATGAATTTATGTACAAATTAGAAAAAAACAAAATATACGAGTTTTTAACGAAGCGAGAACATAACCCTAATAAATAATCAAAGAAAAACAATCTACTTCTGCTCCTTAGTATTTTCAATAAATCGAAAAATATGATTCTTTAAAATACTTTCACTATTCACGATTCACTAAACTCCCATTAACTTATTTCTAGTATTCCCGACATCATAAAATAATTAAGATAAACCTGCAGACATTAAAGAGGGAAATACAATACACAATTGATTTTCAAAGTGCCTACAACGGTTTTTACCGAAAATATAAATAAATCACTCTTAAGTTGGATTAGCCTGCGCGCTAAAACTGCTGTCAGAATAGTAAAAAACTAAAATACTTGCGGAACTTATTAATAACATTATTAAATTTGATTTACGTTAAATTTAACAAAATGAATAAGGACATCTATTTATTTCAAGCCAATTTTAACAAAACTGTTATCGGAGAGAACAATGAGAATCGCGATTAACGATTTTATTTCTTTATTTATGTTTTGGGGTTTTACGTGTCCACATCCGCCCTGATAATGGACATTGTAACGTTGTCCGAAACGTTGGCTAAAGAAGGAGGTAGCGCAACTCGGCATAACACCCCAAAAACAAATAACAATTATCATTTTAGCCGTGAAATTCTAAAATCAATGAAAAATTCGTTTATTTTAGGCTCGCATTGTTTGGTAACTTAGCAGAGGCGCCCGGGTTCATCTGAAGAGCCGTGTTCGATGTCAGCTGGTCTCTCTCGAACCACCGTCATTCATACGTACGTCAATCCTGGGCACACTGACCCCTAGATTCTCACCCACCCCTCATACATTTTCCCAGAACTTCATCCCTTTCCTTTCCTAAAAAAGACCTTTCACACAGCATCTCCAATATGACAGAACCTGAAGTTTCCTCAAGGGTCTTCTGTGTGGAGTTAAACTAAAAAATGACAATTGCTTAACCTTAGAAGCGAAATCGTCGTTTAAAAAAGTCATTAATTTTAAGGTCGAGGACAAATTTCAATTTGGGAGGCGGGAATGGGTTCTGCCGCCCCGGGAACCATTTATTGGATAACCAACACCTCTGCCATAGGTCACCTTAAGTGGTTCGCTACGTTTGGTGACTTAGCAGGGGCGCCCGGGTTCATGGGGTAAGGTTTATCTCGGTCTTGGCGGCGGATGATCTAGACACACTGAACCCCAGGTTCCTACCCAACCCTCATACCCTTTTCCTTCACAGAACTTCCCCTCCTTCCTTTCCTTAAAAATACTCTCCACACAGCATCCCCAAAGATGACATAGGCCCTGAGGGAAATTATTTTGCCTCATGTGTGGACTTAATGTAAAAAAAAATCCTTACAGAATCGCGCCTCATTACGTCAAGTGCCACTCCAAATTTCCATGAAGGTTTCCTCGTAATATTGAAACGATTTCACCGTAGGACACGAGGCCGATGAAGTTATATCAGTGGTTTGTAATAAAAACAGCAGGCGTGAAAAGCTAATCGGTGGGCATTATGCGTTCGCCGCTTCACCTAGTGCCGTGGAATTTTTGCCAACATTTCGGTCCAATTCTCAGAATTCGGTGTAAACATTGAGTAATGAGTGTCTAAATGCGACTCGGCGTGATGCCTACAGTAACAACCTACTGCAAACTTCTTAGTACTTGAAGCCTAGGGCCCGGAACCCACAACAAAACATAACAGACTGAAAAGGGGAAGATTGTCGAATAACGTCATTAAATTCATTCAAACTGACCTAATTCATCACATAAAGCTGTAAACATCAACAATAAAAATATTGTTTTATAATAATACTAGCGTACAGCCTTTTTTACATAAAAATGCAAAAAATATTACACCTTATTAGGTACTTTTTATCGCTAAATCCTCCAAACAAACGTGTGAATTTTGAAAATGATGACACTTGAGTTCAAAGGAAATCCAATTTTAGAATCAAATGAACCATAGTTAGTCACACAATCAGTTAGTTACGAAATTAGCATTTGAAATTTTCTCAGAGATAATTAAATAGCTGCCAAATAAAGGATGCTCTAAGGGCAACACACAAGCCAAATAAGAGGAATGTAAAAAGGGTACATTCTTAGTGTGCCTTATAACACCACAAATCTAGGTAATAGGCCTAAAAATTGCTTGGAAAACAATCGATTTTAGCGTAAAAATGTTTTTTATTAATTTTGTGAATATTTTTATTAGAAAGAAATAAAATTAACCAAAGGAAACTCAGAGATAATCTTAGCCGTACAATTGTATTATTTAAAAGTTCTTTCTTGTATGCGATCATATATTTCTAATGAAATAACACATTTTTTAGTAGTTCGGGCGTAAATATTTTTTATAAAGTGATTGATAATTTTATATCAATTCTATTCAAGCGAAACGACTGGAAAAGCTTCAATGTATTCAAAGCATATTTTTTAGTATTCATAATGTAAACAGATTTGTAGTAAAGATTGATTGAAAATATTGATTTCACATTAAGCGTCGCCTTAATAAAACTGTTCAATCTCATTTATAAATCTAACCATACGTATTCGGCAAAAAAATCTTGATTAGTGAGATTTGGCAACATTTTAAAACGACCTATACTGCCTTAAATTTACAGGACAACGCAACTTTTATCAATTCGCTACGTCTTTCAATCAATGTGTATTGGTATACATGCATAGTTATGGAGCTTCAATTACATTTATTAACAGTTAAACCAGACTTGTTAAAATTTACACGAATTCGAGTGCTAAAGTTAGTCAGCTTGTAACTGTCAAAAATGATAAACCTTTTAAAAAGGTGCTCGTTGCTCAACAACAATTTTTTTTTAATTATCTGGTTATTTGCAACACATTTTTTCACCAATAACTTGGCCGCTTTTATAATGTAATGATTTGAGAATTCACCCACACGATCCAACACGGGTAAGCAATCTAGTATCTACCTGCTAATTAATAGATCAACCAGCGGCCAAAGATTTATCTATAAGATGCCTACTCTCACAAGGACATAATATATGGACTATTATTATACCACTGAAGAGAAAATTCCTAGAGGTGTTAAAGTCTACCGATTTTATAGAAAATTGATATAGTCAATTCACGTAATAAGACAGACCGATGAAATTGATTATCTGTTCAAGAAAGAAATTTCGATATTTGGAAAGTTTGATACATTTTCACCCGAAGTAAGATAATAAATTCCCGGGAATTTATTTTAGGGAATAATTCTGGGAATATTGTCTAAACGGGGAATATTGAGGGAATTTTAACCAATGACGTCGTCTCCTACAAAGAAAATTCTTATTATTTAAAATGTATAAATTTTTGGAAAATACCGAATAGTATCGAGGATATTTGCCGTCAAAATGTAGATATTTGTGGCCGGCGGATAAGCATGTGATGTGTCAATATGTTTGTATGACTGACGCGGCAGTAGGTACTTCAGATAAAGTAATATATTATTAATATGAAAAAATATGTTATGAATACATTGAAGCTTTTCCTACCTTTTCAATTTAATGGAATTAAAATAAAATTATTAATCACCTTACAAAAGATATAAGCGCGAAATACTAAATAATTTGTTTTTTCATTATATAAATATGAAGTTATGTAAGAAACAACTTTTTTTAAATATTTTTAAATTTTATGGCTGAGATTATTTTTGACTCGATTGATTGACTAACTATTTTCGGTCATGTAAAATTATCCATTAAAAAAAATACATTGAAAAAAAAAATTATTATCAAAATATTTATTTACAAAAAAAAATTGGAAACAACCTAATTTTAAAACACTTTCAATTTAAAATAATCCGATTTTATGGAGATTATATTAGCACGGGGAATATTCCCAAATGCACATCACTACTTCAGACACAACATACTTACCATCAGTGTTTTCAAGTGGCATCACATATTATTTCATCGGTGGCAAAACTGATTAATCCAAATTTTAGATCGTCAAATATTCGTGCGAAGAATTATGAAAATATATGGTAAATTGTGAATTCAGTTAGTTAAGTTGGCATAGTGCGGGTGAAGACGGATTTAAAAGTGTCACAATTTACGACTGTTTCAAAACTTGTGTCATATCTAATGATATTCGTACTACATCCCATTTCCTTCGGTCTCGGCGCTTGGTGTTCCGGGCGATTACGCTGCAGGCCGGCTGAGGAAAATGCACCAATTATCGCACATCACTGTATTTGAGCATTTGCATCACTGCTATTCGCTCAAAGCATCGTAAAAAGCTCATAACTTGAGACAGAAGCGATATTATTTTGATAACAACAAATTTAAAAAATATATGTATATATATATGTTTGTCATTGAAACTTAAAGCCAAAGAATTTATCAAATTTAATAATGTTATTATTAAGTTCTGAAGTACTTTAGAATTAATTATTGACAGATGTTTCGTCGGCTAAAGGAGGTAGTGCAACACGGCATTACACCCCAAAAACAAACAACGAAGATATTTCGGTGTTTAAAGCCATTTTCAAACTGACTAATTTATATGATTTTTATGGTGCCTAAAATGATTTATTACCGTTTAACCGAGAGTTTTATTTAATGAGAAGATAATTTTGACAGCAGATTCTCTATTCTGTGGGTACTTTAAAATCTGTTTTCCCCATTTTTTATTAAATGGTTATGTTTTCTTCATTGCTTAATAATGACGTGACTACTATTGCATTATTTAAATATGTTACATTTGTTTAGGTCTTATAAACATAACAGAAGCGGGAAATAAATAATTTTCCTTACTTAATTCATTAATGTTATCGTTTATTGATTTCCAATTGTTCAAGAAAATTTAATCCAAGACCCTTTATTTATATTTAAGGGTAACAACTGCAAGTACAACCTATACCTGCAATTAAATGTGTTGCTACTAACCTAACAGAATTTCTTTTGGTTATAAGTTTTAATTGCAATGATATTTTTCACAAAAAAATGGCACTATATCAGTAGTAATCAATCTGTTATCAACATTCTGCCATTGCACAATCGATAATGATTTCATTATTATGAGCTTCGTTTCTTAGACAAACACAAAGATAGGTAAATTTATTCGAATTCGTTTGTCTACGACATTCCAGTAAACTGGAGTTAAATTCCAGTGAATTAAACAAAGCATTCTTGGAGTAATAAATGTATTTGTCATTTTGCGGCCCAATGATTTTTTTCTATTAAAAGCAAAAAAAATATTTTTCGATCACAGGTCGCTACTGTCACTAATACCCCATACCCCATCGCGATGGGTTTGAGCGATACACCTGCTGTTTCGTGCGTGCGACATGCTGCCAGAATGAGACACAACGCGTATATACACGCTAGAATAAAAACGCGCTTATCTGCTAACAAACTCAGTTGCGACGCGTGGTGGAAAAATATTTTTTATGTTTTTATTAGAAAAAAAATGTCATCCGACAGAAAAATGACATCAATATTTTTACCCCAAATATGCTCAGGTATCGCTGGTTAAAATGCCTCGGGTACGTCCTGTTACACCTGTATGTACTGTGCCCTTGCGGTGATTTCTCACAGAAACGGCGCTCTACAAATTATCCAATTATTATTATTATAAGCATATTATAATTAACATATTTTTTAATGTTCATCATTTTCACGAAAAATTGTCGAAGAGCATCTAAAATCAATATATATATATATTAATTTATAAGTTTGGTTAAGTATTTTGGCCTCAAATCCAAAATTAAGATTTGTATGAAATGGGGCGCGCATCCGTTCCCCTTAATGCAGCTCGCCTCAAATTGAAATTTTATTATAACTTTTCTATTAAAATTTTACACACAACAATAATCCAAATTTACAAAAAATCAGTATGCAATTTGCAATACTGATGATATAAATAGCGAATCCTTTAATATATAATTTGATCTAATCTAATCAAGAAGAGATCGCGAATGAATAAAAATAATAAAATCAAATCGGAGACCAATTGGAAGTGCACAATGACAGTATGTTGCCCGGTGCATGCAGCCCCCCTTCATGCAGCGATAAGGAGATTGCGTCGCCAACTCTGCTGCCGAGACACTTGATTATGCAATCAATCAAACCTGAACATTGTTTTGTGTATTTACAGCTTCGACACGATGACTCTTTGCGAATTTATTGCTTTTATACTTGTAAAACATTGAAATTCTAAAACCATTTTTGACAATATAACATCGACGCCGGAAATATAGCTGTGACATTAAAGATGAACATACACAATAAGCTATATTGTTATTTTATGCTTGTGTTCTTAAAATAAGTTTTTTAGAGTTTCCCAGGTGTTCGGGTAGAGAAGAAAACTTGCCATATGAAGCTGTTTTCTTTCGATATAATGATTTTAACACTGATGATATTTAATAATCATGCATTTTTGCGGTGCCTCATTGCAACAAAAGCGTTCGAACGTTCTAGTTTACCTTAAAGCATACAGAACGAAATTTCTGCCTTTTCTACTATTCTGAGGAAATTACAGAACTATTTCAAGAAGCTATGAATGGGTATTTATGCTATAAGAAAAAAATCTATGGAACGGCAATCTGTTCCAAACGGTTGGGCGAGTCCGACGTCGAAAAAAAAAGTTCGTAAATATTCTTTCATCGGTGGTCTTGACCTTTTCGCCAACATTACATGTGAGTTAAGGGGCTTTTGTATAAACTTTTAGGGGAGCTTTTGTATGCTAAAAGGTCAAACATATAGGTACATATATACAGGTAAGCAATACTAGCTATGTAGTTAAAACTGTATTTATTATTATTTATTTATTTGCAACGCCCTTGTGGGCTTTAAAATGACAAGTGTGTGAAACAGAGACACAATGCTTAGATAAAAAAATGAAAAACTTAAAGAAATTAACATTTTATAAATGGTAGGTATAAAGCTAAATTTAAGTGGATATTATATATTATAAAAAAAAGAAAGATTAAAAAAAAAAAAAAAAAACAGAACTAGTTTTTTCAATTGTAGAGAGCATAAAAATAATAATATGGTTTAGGTTTTTTTTTATGGAATAGGCAATTCACCCTAAGAAGAGTGCTTTGTGATGGTTTAGGTTAATAATACCAATTTTTCAAGTGAATAATAAACGACGTAGGTAGTTCATGATACAGAAAAAGAAAAGAAAGGAACAAGTTTTTACATTTTATATAAGTAGAAAAAATACAAATATATATGCAACATCTCTTATGTGATGGTCCTTAATTATAAAAAATATGCCACATAAAAATATCATTCGGGTATCTCTTGAATAATGGTAAACTAATGTTAAATATGTCGGATATTTGAGGTGAATTTGTTTCCAAGTATGTGAAAGTGATGAATATGTGCGTGTATATTATGGTTGGTCCCAGAATTATTGTTATGTAAGTGACAAATGCATTAACAAAAAGTTACGCATGAATCCGTTGCACCTGTGCGGTTGGTTTTCCGGCCTCGGAGCTTTCCGGAACTTACTAAAATCCGCTTCCCGACAGAGACTTGGAACGTGTTGGAACCATCGCCAGTCACCAGTCACTGGGTCTGTCACTGTTGTCACTGTTGTCACCGGGGCCGATGCACTTCTTGGCCGCCCATTTAGACATCATATTCGACGTCGAATTAGTGTTGACACTATTAGGCGAGAAGAGCTGTCTGACGGCGTTTGCTTTACACACTCCAGAACTGAACTTCCAATAAAAAGCGTAAAACATAAATGTGAAATATTGAAGAAAGCCAAAACTAAGTAAAAATGTTTCTAAGCGTTTATTAGGTATATTATGAAAACAGATACAGAGTTAATAAAAGGGAGGAAGCTTTAAAAAAATACGATATTTATTCGATCGTCAAAGATCGCAGTTTTTAATGTCCCTTTCTCGGAATGAAAATGCTACCATCTGGGAACAGATTCGCAAAAAAGACTCTTGGTTCTTTTGGTCAATTTTGGGGACGCAAAGTACGTTGGGTGGGACAGCCATAGCGGAAGCTTGGATGATATTTGGGACGACAAAAAGACAGGTTCTGGGTCTCAAAGTATTTTAATTGCATATATTCGCGTTCTCTTCGCTCTAATTTCTCTTACCTTGCCTTCAAACTTCAAACTCTTCCCTGTATTTACTGCTTTAAGAAAAGGAGAACGAAGAGCATTGGAATCCTGAAGTTCATTATGGAGTTTTTGAAGAGTTGGTAGGTGGTCTTGAGGTATTTTTTACGTGCATGGACAGTATAGACAGTAACAGTAAGAGAGATGTTGATTTTCCAATTAACAGGCCTTGATATACCTACATATTGTTGTAGAGTGTAGAGAACAGAGAAATTAACTTTAAATTTTATCCTGTTTAATCACAGGAGACCAAATATGTACCCAGTCACATAGGTCTCATATAAATCTTTGTACCTCCCTTACTGTCATGGTGAGAAACACGATCTAAACGGTGTTAGAAAGAGAAAACTGCACGCATTATAATCAAATCTAGAATTTAAAAAAAATAAATGTGGACCTCTATGAAACCAAAGTTTTCGATACCAATTTGAGAAAAATGAAAAATGAAAAAAAAAATTATGAATCTACTGTGACATAATTTCTTTTTGTTTGTTATCAGTAATTTTAGATAGAAAAAAAACGTAAGTTGAGCAACTTTTAAAATTGTTTTATGTTTTTTTTTTTCGTTGTTTGTTTTTGGGGTGTTATGCCGTGTTGCGCCACCCCCTTCTTTAGTCGACGTTTCGGACAGCGTTGCAGTGTACATCATCACCATGATCTGCCGGGTCTGCCCTGATGATGGACACTGCAACGCTGTCTGAAACGTCGGCTAAAGAAGGAGGTTACGCAACACGGCATAAAACCCAAAAACAAACAACGAAAATGCTTTTGGCCGTCAAAATCTAAGAACGTATCTGTTTTATATATCTTTTAAAAATTTTAATACTTAAAAAATTATATTTATATTTCTAATATTAACATTTCGAAAAGAATTTTATCATCATTCAAACAGTTTTTAGTTTTCGGATATGTTCAGAAATATTCCATTTATTTGGATTTTTTTGCAATGCGTAAATATTTCGACATTTTGACAAATTACGTCCGATTACACTGAAACTGAGTTTTCACCCCTGAGGGGTTAATAATAAGCAAAAAAAAAAAGAAATTCCGAACAATTTGTGCGGAGAGGAGAGGAAGAAGAAATTCAAGAGAAACAAGTGTTTAAACCCGGCACATCAGGTTAATAAACCTAGGTACATCAGAACGATAATAACATATATTACGCAATAGGTAATTCCAATGTTACTTTGTTTTTAAGGGCCATTGACAAGCGGCTGAGAATAAAAGTTTAAAAATGCTTGCAACTCTACAGGGAGGTTCCGATTAGAAAGATCGATTATCCCCGCATAAATTTTTAAAATTAAAAATTGAAATTTGCATTAAAAACTTGATTTAATATATACCTACATTCAAGTAAGCTATAAAAATGCTCAAAACGCACGATGATAAATTATTAAATATCGTGTACTTTTTGTAAGTATTTTTTGATCATAAGTATTTATGATTTTTCAATAAAGTCTAAACAAAATAAGTGTGTAAAAAAATTTGAAATATTTTAGTTTGTAAGACCTTAAATAAATAGAAAAACTGAGGTATTTTCGTCACAAAACACGTTCTCGGATTTATTTTTTAATGATTTCAATTTAACTAAAATTAAAATTCTGAAAAATGTGTTTACTAGATTATGTATTGATTTATTTTGTTGTATGATTATTTGATTTGATATTTGTGTTGTATAATACAATATGTCATTTGAAAATTAAATAAATCTGCCAACGACCAACAGCATAACATTAGTGTTTTAAAAATAAACTTAGATTTTCAAAATTTAAAAAGGGCGTTCACCAGATAAAATAACAATCTTTCAAAATCAATTTGTTTTTTTGTAAAAAGAGTCATAAATACGTCTAGAATTTGATTTAAAATGAACTTATTTCCGGTATTCTCTGGTAATACCGTTTTAAACTAGCATTACTTCACTTGACGAAATGGCGCCCTGCACTGTCCGTGAGCATCGGACATAAGAAAAGTTGCAAACCGAGTTAAATATACATTTACTTCTCGTACTGAATAATATAACAGGCTAGTTAGTGCGCATTTCACGGTGCACACTGGCAACAGAAGAAGAGCTTCTGTTTTCTCGGTGTTATTATTTTTAAGCAAAAGGGGAAAAAGGAACCCGACGCGCTCGTTTTCGCGCACAGCCCCGTTGGCGTCGGAGCGACGCGGGGCGGTGATTCTTTTTTCTTTAACGACTTGTGATGTACACGGTTATTAAATTATACTTTATTCGACGGATGGCTCGTTACTCTGTACGAGGGTTAAACTTATACTATTTAATACGCATTATAATGCTATTCTGTTAAGTTAAAGGTGATTTATACGAAAAGATGTCATCAATAATCGTTTGATGTTATTGACTAACCCTAAACCTTGTTGTACCTATCATTCTAATTATAAACTATGGGATTCTTTTTTTTTTCTACTTTAACTGAGCGAAATTTGAGGAAAAAAAAAAATAAATAAAATCAGAGTGTTAAGTAATGAACGTTAATTACTTTTAACCAGTGATTTTTGACATTATTTGGTGTAAAAATGGTTAAGAAAATTTTGGTTTCGGTTGATTTTTTTTTTCTTCAAATCCTATTTTTTTCTTTCACATGTTGTCACTTGTCCCTCAGCCGAGTAATCAAAACATCCTTTACCCAACTGTCCAATACCCACGGAATCTTATGTTTTAATTTTATTTTTTTATACAAGTTCTGCTATGTATATGTTGTTTAAAAATAAACTGTTTTATAAATTAAATAATAATATTATTGAATATATTTAAAAAAAAAAAATTAAATGAAGTTCCACAATAAATTTATGTTGTTGAAAAAAAAACATATAAAATGTCACCGGAGCCAAAAAAATTATTAACATTTTTACTCCAAATAGCGTCAGGAATTGCTGGTTAAAGTAAGTCAAGTACGTCCCTTAACGTGTCATATAATGTGTACTATTATGTCAAAAAATAAAACTAGCATATTTTTTAACTCCTCGAAACCGATGTCGCTTTCGAAATAAATATATGTTAATATAAATTTCATTGTAATTAAATATCAGGACAAAACATTTGGAAGATGGGAGAGTTAAAAAACATAAAACCCTAAAAAAAAATCTCTTTTAGACATCGCAGCATCATTATCGTCCAGAGATTGCTTCCAGTGTTTTTTCTTCAAAATGAGAACCAAAATAAAACCTACCTAGTCTTCCAAAATGAAAATTGAATCTCAGATAAAAAATTTTGCTACTTGTTATCTTGTTATCACCTTCTAAATTGTGATCATAAGTTACGTCCATACAAATACACGACATTTGAGCAAAATAAAAAATGAAATATTGCTATTACAAATCAAAATATTATTACATTGGTCGACATTTTCATATTGATAATTTATCACGTTACTGTGAGACGTGACATTTAGGAGAAATTATAATTCACAGAAGGATGAGGAATGTACGAGAGTCCACGGGCCGCCCCTCGCAAGTGGAGAGAAGTCGCGTCGGAAATAAAACGTCGGTCGGAATGGAAAAGTGTGTCACGCGCCGAGACGCTCCGGGAAATGGTTCCATATGACAAATAATAATAATACGGCGAGAAAAGCGACCAAAGAGACAGAAACGACCAAAACGACGGAAAACGACGCGATCGCCGCCCCGCCCAGGGGCTCAATTCTACAATCGAGGCCGCTCGCAATGGCCGTCGAAATTACACATATTGATAGAATTTGTTATTCTTGAGTCTCGTCGACGGTACATACTTAGACGCCAAACGTCTTTCCACTCGAACAACGAATGGGTCGAACCAGTCGACACCGACAAAATTGTCAAAATCTAGTACATTGTATCCTAACATAAGATCGTTTCCCGCGCGCTCTTCGAAGTACAGGCATCGTATATTTTTACAAAGTTGTTTTAAGGTTCCACATAATAGCCGATTTGCCGGCGATGTTGACTGCAATTATATGGTTAGTAGTGTAGAGCAAGCTGAATCAGTTGCTTTGAGACCAACGAGAACGTTTCGCCGGAAGCTAGATAGTTTTCACATGAAAATTAACTTCCTAATTAATCTTTTGCAATGTCGTTTTGCAGGTGTTAGGAACATTTTGATTTTGAGTAATGTACCAGCCAGGCATTTTGAAGAACGTGCGTAATTTCAAAATCATACCGTAGACAAGTCAAAAACATCAGAAAGATAGACAATAATCACAGGGCTGCCAATATAATCATCTCTTCAACCCTTGACATTAAAAAATACGTATAAAGAAAACATTCGACGAAGTTTGTGAAGACGACGTGTAATTTTTCGTTCGCAGATGGCGCATAACAAATAACTCTCGACCGCCTTGTAGAATTGAGGCCCAGTTCTGCGCCCATGTGTACAATAAAACAGTGCCACATGGTGTTTTTTACACCTTTCAGGCTTGTGCGACGCGTATTCCAAATAAAATTAATCATTTGTTCACTTGGAAGAAATCAAATTAATTAGATACGAAGTCTCTTGTAAGATTGAGGTAATATGGACACAGTAGTAAAATTATTTTTGTTCTATCAACTTAAGGTTAAATAGTTTTGTTTTTTTTTTAACATATTTATACTTTTCTCCGTTTTTAGGGTGTCTGGAAGGCTATTATATATTTGCACACCCTCGTGGCTAATGATTCTCTCGCCACTTTCAGTCTTAACAGCATTTGTGTACAATTTATTATTAATTTATTTATTTGGTAACTATGAGAAGTAGGATGTATGTAAACGCTATATTCTTCGTAATTTATATTTAGTGATACAAATAGCTTATTATACGTAAAAAAAAGCCCAATAGGGCGTGTAAAAAATAAATAATTCATTTGTACAATAGAGATACTTTTCAAAGGAGTAATGAAGTTGTACATTGTTGAGTTGTCCGGTCACCATACAAAATAATATCAACACATTATTAGTTTATAAACACAAAAAATAATAGAACTCGTGAGTATGAGGAAAAACAACGTATCATTTATGTATAAATAGATTGCGTCAATAGAATAGATATTAAATTAATCACACCACAGATTTAGTTCAAGAAATATCTAAAAAGTGTTATTTTGTAAAATTTATTATGAAATCTTTGTTTGTTTGTTTTGAAAAATCAGATTCAAGTATTTACGAAGGGGGGGAATTGTTTGTAGGAAAATATTACGAAAACATTTTTATTTTGTGGTGTGAAAATAGTTTATTTTTATGATTTTGGTGACGCGTGTTTTTAAGCAAGTTTAATAAAATGATTATTATGAGATGATCAGTTTTCTTTTAAAACAACTCGTAAAAATACAAAAAATATTAGCAACAGCGCGAACCGCCCTTGCCGGGGAGTCACGGCAAATTTCCCCGTGCGATATTCAAAAATGGAACAGAGGTTGTTTTCTTTCTGTGTGTTTCGAAGAAAAAGAGTTTAACCGTTCGGATCCGGTTGTAAATTCAAGCGTCGCGTGTCGCAAGTCGCTAGTGAGACGTGTGCTTGTAATTCGGACGTTAGGAACACCTTCTTGCTACATTGCGTGTAATTATTGAGGAGACGTGTTAAGAAACCGCCTACATTGCTCTACTATCGAGATATCTATATTACGAGTTACGAGTATACTTCTTACAAATATTTGGTACTTCAGTTGGCAATTTTAAATTGCAAAGTATTTCAATTAAATACGTTAGAATCTTGACTGACTAAAATAATCTTTAATGGCAAGTGATTATTTATTATTGATTTTTTCCGAGCTGCAGGGTGAAGGTTGCACTGATGATAGGCAACCTCCGAGAAGAGGGCACTAAACGGCAAAACCTCAAACATAATAAAATTTTAATTTTCACCCACTATTCAAGTTATTACTTTACAATTATAATAAAAATTATTGTGATATATTTTTGGGGTTTTATGTCGTAAAACGTCCCTATATGTAAGACACATATTTCAGCAACATTTTTCAGAAGAATTTTTATTAAATTATTAAGTTAGAAGGGTACTTTTAAAATATTGTGCATAAACTTTTAGAAAAATTGATCCGTGTTGTGATTGCTGCTTCTTAGGCAAACATTTCTGTCTTCTTAAAGTGATTTATTTTTGGAGTATTATGCGGTTACTACCTCCTTCTGTAATCATCATTTTAGACAGCATTACAGTGTTCATCATCAGGGCAGACGTCCATCTGACGATTACACATCTGCCGTGATGATGGGCACTGTAATGCCGTCAGAAACGTTGGCTAAAGAAGAAAATAGCGCAACACGGCAAAATACTCCAAAAATATATCACTACAATACTTTTGGTCGTGAACATCTCAAATCATATCCAATCATAGAGTTGTTCACGTAAATAATACAAAAATGTGTTGCAATTCCACTTGACAATATAATACTAGACTATTTTATGAGCTTTACGATTACCTTTGCAGGGAGACCAGATAGAAGACACTACAATAATTCTAAAACAAATCTTGGCAAAGCTAAGTACCTACCTACGTGATGGTAGATACGTTTTGGGAATAAATCATCTCATAATTGTAACAAGAGCGTTTTTTATGTTTCATAATATTAGAGAAGCCAAAGTTTATAGTTTAAAATAAAGACCACAGTTTGAGCATCCTATAAGTTTCCTTGGGTTCAGTGGAGCACCGACCTGATGTGGGCGAACCTCACGCACTTTGTCATCTGTCAACAGTGCGTATACAAACACTTTTCTCCTTTTAAAATCACGCGATTCGGGAGACTCGAAAGCTTGATACATTTTTATTAAACCTAAATGACAGATCCAAATGGGAACACCGGGAATGAACTCATTCAGAGGTGAACGAACTTGGATGGCAAATCGCTTTGATAGATTTAGGTGACTGACTTTTGGAAACTATTCCAAGAAACATAGATTAATATTTCATCTTGACACTTTTTTCGCATAAGCTAAAATATCAAGTAGACTTTGATACATTACAATGGAATTTTATTGGAATAACAAAGAAAAACATCAGATTAGCTTAATGCTTTCTTAGCTTTGATTTTTTTTTGTTAATATCACATCAGAAAGTAGACAAATGTATGTGTAATGTGTACATCAAAGCGGCAGTAAATCCGGAACAATTGAGTGTAAAAAAATGAAGAACTCGTGTCCCTAATGTCCGAACAGAATGCCAACAATAGCCGACGACGCTTCGTCGACTCCTACACATTGGCCTAAAAACGCCACACCCCATCAGATACAAACATCCTAGGGCCACCTAGCCGTAAGATAAACAAGTGTTTTACGAAAAGGCTGGCAGAGGAGACTATTTTTCATGGACATCGGGGAATACATCAATGACATTTCCCCGTGTAAATTTAGAACTCTCGGAATGAACAGTATAGTAAATCCATTATTTTTACAAAACAGATTTCTCTCGAACCGCCAGTTTTTTTTACTCGTGTCACTTGTTTCTGTCTCTTAAATTGGGTTACGAGTCCGCGAACTGCGGATTCCTTCACTTCCTAGCGTTAATCTTTATAAGTTCTATCACACTAAAGCCGTTGACACATCTTGCGCAAATCTTGTTTCTGATTCAATTTGTAAATAAATACGTTAATATTTAGAAAGAGAATGAAGATTCCAGGAATCCATACTTTGTTTTTTTAAAGTTGACCTATTAAAAGGAACCAGTATATTGAACTCTTGCAAAACAAGTGTATTTCAAAATGTAGAGTTAACAGCTCCAAAAAAAACAAACCATTTACTCTCTGCGTACTTGCATAATATAGAAATAGGTTGCACCGCGATAAATCAGCAGTTTGTACCTTTCGCTAATAATAAAGACCGCAAAGGGAAGATGGAGTCGAGGAGAGGGAAGGAGAAAGGGAGATGATAAGAGCTGAGAGAATGCCTCGCTGGCGCATACCCGACATTATCTTCCTCGGCGTGTTACGCTAATTTAATCGCGGCAAAACTCACTTTGGCTTTGTCTGTCCATTTAATTTAAATATAGGCGTTGCAGCGAGATCTAAGCGGTCGTTCAATTGAACTGGGCAATTCTTAACGAGGCATGTGCACGCTAATAGGACACAAAGTCTATATTGTCTACCAGCCGGAATGTCGATCGGTCATCGACAACCCGAAACACACTCGCGAGGGCCGGTAAGCTGTAGCACGGGCACCCGGTACGTCATACCAGTACTAGCACCAGCAGCAAACATCATACAGCCAGTAATGCAGTCTTCTCGTGTCATTATATCACACTCCGCTAATTCGGTAACTATCTAATAAGCCACGAAAATGCAAACATCTGTAGGTCGAATGGTAAAGAAAATCTCATAATACAGGATGTAACAGCACGTGCCTGAAGGATTCCAGCCGGAACCAGCGATTCTTGAGCATATATATATATATAGTAAAACTCTGATTGTCATTTTTCTTTCCGATGATATATATTTTTTTTTCAATTAAAAACGATAAAAATATTTTACACGTCGTTACTGATCACATTGCTAGACGTCGCGACGGGATCACGTGGTAAGCGCTGTCTCATTTGTTACCGTGCTGCTGTAACGAGATTGAGTGCTTATCACGTGATCCACTAAATTTAACCTAACTACTCAGTGGCGACGTGTGACGGATTTTTATGTTTTTTTAATTGAAAAAAATCGGATAGCAAAACGACATCCATGTTTTACTCCAAATATGCTCAAGAATACGTTGGTTAAAATTTTTCGGGTATGTTCTATTACACCCTACATATATTCAATTTTAACTAATATATTTTCTTTAATGACCATGATACGAGTCGTAAGAAAATGGGAGAGCTTACAACAGAGTTGTAGGTATTAAATGTAATTGAGTAGGTATCTATTGGCTTTCCCGGCTGATTAAATTGTATACGTTTGAAAATATTATTTAAACAGCATAAATTTAGGTTAGCTGGCATGTTATAGGTAGGGAAGAGAAAGGTTAACAAACGCCTTCAAAAGTATATTAAGGCATCAACGAATAGTTTTATGGATTCATCAGGCTTTTAACTGATTGATAAACGAGTTATTTTAAAGGACCGACAAGATCGGTGAAGAAGTTAAGTGTCCTTCGTCAAACGGCGAATGGACATCGGTCAGCGGAGATGACACAACAGCGCTACATTTCTGCTTTGGTAAATAAAGAAACATTGATGTTTACGCCTGTTATAAAGCTAGTTAGTGAGGCGAATAGAACTAATGGGCAGGGTGGAGAGAGCCGCTGCCAGGAGTTGCAACAGAACAGACGAAATGCGGAACGCGAGACAAACAACACACCGACCGGCCAAACAACTGACCAAGGGGCATTTGGTGACGAGATAAGGTAATAAAATGTTAATATTGCGTGAAAACTGTCATTTATATACAAATTTATTCAATTGGAAAACCATTTATTGGATATCCAACACCACTGCCATAGGTCACCCCAAGTGGTTCGCTACGTTTGGTGACTTAGCAGGGGTGCACGGGTTCATGAGATGAGGTTTGTCCTGGTTTTGGTGATTGATACTTTTGCCCACAAACTGCGTGGAAGCCTGGACCGGACTCTCTTGACCCATCGCCTTGCACCGCAACTGGAGGGATGGATTTATATGTCCATCATTCCTAGACATATGACCCCAGATTTGTACCCACCCCTCATAACTTTTACCTTCCCAGAACTTCCTCTCCTTACTTTACTTAAAAATACCCTCCACACAGCATTCCCTAAGATGACATAGACTCTGAAGGAAATTTAGTTTCCTCAGGGCCTCCTGTGTGTAAAAAATAATTAGGAGAGAGAGGTCTTATTATCTACACCTGAAAACAATGTCAAAAACGCGCTCTGAAGACGGTTAAATCTAGTCCTAGCGTATACAGGCGTAGTTAGGATTTACATAAGACGGCTTGTACGAGAATAATTTGAAAACAACGTCACCTGAAAGGGTTGTTCGTAAGGTAAATTTAGTAAGATTATCAATTTGTCCTGAAAATTTGAATTGTCCTAATGTTTCTTATATTTCACTGAAAGAACGCAAAAAATATTATTAATCCGAGGAAATTAGTTGAATCGTTGGAAATATTGCCCACAATAACTATGCAAAACAGTCTTTGCATCAATAATCACAGGCATTTTTTTTTTATCCACAAAGTACGCAAAATTAAAATATCTCATTCACGAATTCGAATAGCCCAATAGTTAAACTAACCTAACCAACATAATCTAATCTTTCTACGCATCAAAAATAGTCCAGCATTAAAAATATTATCAGTGAGCCGTCAGAAAAAAAACAACAATAACACGCTCCCGTGAAAAACAACATTACCAATGGCGAGTTGGGGTAGGTATAGATAAATCAAGTAAATAAACAATAACACGCATCAAAAGCTGGAAATATTTGGGCATTGCGTCCATGATGGAGAAAAAGCACGAAGCAGGTTGCGCAAGGCGAAAGCGAAAGGGGCGATGTGTCGGTGGACAGCTGTCCGTCGGATAGGCAATAACTCGCCTCTTGCCCCCTGCCCTAGCCTGGCTGGAACGGGAATAGACTGACTCTTATGGACTTTTGGCCGATTCTAGTCGAGCATAATGGGCGTCTTACACCATCCTTTTTTTCACAACGATCCAAACTAAATAGGGTCCCATATGAAAAATCTAAGCTTTACATGATCATCACAATTTCATAAACATAATTGACGAATAAACATACCTTCGGTTTCGAAACATGTCGATAATTGTGATTATTTAAGTGGTGTACACCAAGTTATTTTTTTCATTTAATTAAAATTATGTGTTTTTAAAACTGTTCAACCCTAAGTGAATAAAATCTAAATTTTCTTAAATGAGGAAAAAAATTTTAAGTTCAGAAATTATGTATTATTGTTATATTATGCAAAATTAGTATTGTTATATTAATTTAACATGGATTTTAATTATATAGTTTAACGAAATGTTTATATTTCTTTAACTATAATAAATAAAAATAAATGTCAGGACAGGTATTTAATAATTTTCGCCACCTTAACACTGTACGAAAATCGGTGTAAAAATAGATCACGTCCTTTTTTGACGCTTTTATGACGGGCATGTGCTTTAATGTACATGTACATTGTACGCAAAAATATGCGAGCTTTTAGATTGTTTGTCCACGTGTTGTGTGGTACAGTTTTTAAAAATGTTCGTTGGAAAAACTATTTTAATTGGGAATGTTTTTAAATATGTACATGAATAAAAATCTAAATATTTCTTGTTTTATTTTCTTTTCGTCTGAACTGCTTCACTAAGTTCACTTCAGGTGGTATACTTTCATTTTATTTCTCTCTCATATTACACTATTATGATGTACTTTAACTGTAAGTAAACTAACATACAATAACACTTTATCTAAAACTTGCGAATACCTCAGCACAGTTATCGTAGTGAGGTGTTCACAAAACAATTACTACGTAACCATTTATAAACAGTTACTGGTCATTTTATTTTCATTACTTTGACACTATTGTTATTATTATTATTGTTACTATTATGATGTACAAAACTTTATCTAAAACATGCGAACACCTCAGCAAAGGTTCTCCTAGTGAGGTGTTCACAAAACATTACTACTTAAGAGGAACAGCCGCGACGTCATACAAAACTTAATATTGGATTTGGGGCATACATTCATTACGTGAGCAAAACATAGGGGGGGTCCAGTAAAATCTCTCCAAATCTCATTATATCGAGGAGGGGGGGGGGGGGGGGGCAATAAAAATCTCACGTCAACTTTAAAAGAGTAGATACATATTATTATATAAATAATATATTTTTATTATTTTTTCACTTCTTTTGAAGTGTCCCATTTTGCCTGCTGAAAAAAATGGCTATTATGAAAAACATTTATTTCGAGAGTAAGAAAAAAATCTCACGTAAGGGGGGTCCCACTTAAGCCCTTCGTTCACGTAGCTACTTACAAGCGACTAAATCACCGCTACACGCTACCTGTCATACTATTTTGCTAGTGCAGCGCATAGCGGCGTTTACAAACACTAATAATAGTATGGAAGGTACTGACGAGCGGCGATCGCATCGCTTGAAAGTAGCTCCGTGGAAGAACGGGGTAAATCTCACTTAAACTCATCAAGGGGGGGAGGGGTCTAAATTTTTTTTTAAACTGCTCACGTAATTATTGTATGTCCCCTTGAGGCCAAAATACCAATCCAAACTGAATAATAATTTTTGTAGTCAAAGGGTATTATTTCAAATATCTAGTACAGATATAAGCTATTTTATTTATTTTTGTTTTAAAATATAAAGTATAGGCAAATAAAGATACCAAATTTTTCATGATTTTAGAGGCAACTTTGGCATTTTTTGTTAGTTAATTATGATTTTTTTTTTAAGTATCATAAGCATTAAGTAATTAAATGTAAATAAGATGTTTGGGCTTATCGTTTAAATATTGTTATTTTAAAACACACAATTTCTTGGCAACTTAGTTTACAATAGTTAAAAACAGGCTTCCTGTACTTTTGGCCGGTTTATAAACATAACGTTGCCAAACAGTCAGTAAAACATCTCAACATGGCGCTAATTTAAGACAGAGTTGTGATAAAAAGCCTTGCGAAGACGATACCAGCACACCCGCAGGTGATTAAATTTGCAAGAATGCCTAAATAGCGCTTTTTAGAATTTAAGCAAAAGCGGCGAATGAGAAAAAAACATTACAGAACTTTCTGCTTACGTGACCGATAAAACGCGTTACGATAGTTGTAAAGACCACTTCATACGTTTACATAAAATCAAATAATTTAATGAAGGACGTTTAAAATATTATACCTGTACGGTGTCCAGAAACTACAACCAGAAAACTGGGGAATGTATATCACACAGGAGTCAAAAAAAAAAATTCGGTCATGCAATTAAACTTTTTTTTCCTTTTGTTTCAACAAAGGGTTAAAAAATTGAGTCAGGTCTCCAACTCAGGTCAAAATTCCAACCTTATCGATTTACTCGAAAACGAAGGCTCAAATTGAGAAGAGTTATAACCACAAAATCATCGAATTCTAAGGTGATGCTGACTAACCATTTTCCCGGTTGTACTACGAGTTTCTGGACACCTTGTACTACACTATTATAGCTTAACTTCCTTGCTTCGTCAAGGATTTAAAAATTGAAAAAAAAATTCAAATTTTCGAAAGCCCCATGTCTCATGATGGAAATTACATTTATAGGTAAAAATAGATACGTTTACCCAGCAAAACCATCAAAATATCATGACGCCAGTACTCATTACAGAGTTTTTTGTAGGATATACTGAGTCATTTTCTAATGTATGCATAATTAACAAATTTGATCGCTTTGTTTTCGTTTGAAATGAATCGCTTGCACGCATTTTCTGCGTGTATTATTTACTCAAATATATAAAAGAAAATTGGCACCTTACTTATTATAAAATGGCAAATAAAGGTCTCAGTAGCCAAGCCTAATTTATATTATTTTTGAAATAACAAAATAAAATTACTGTTTATTAAATTTCTCTGTTAAGGATATCGTATAGCTTGGTCCGATTCATTTCATTTCAATTCATTCAATAAATTTTACGTTCATAAGTTTCATGGCGAATCAAGCGAAAATGTAGTTAGAAGATTCACCGATCTTTTTATTTTATTTATTAGCGATATAAACAGTCTTTATAAATTCAAATATGAGAGTGATAAATATATTTTTGTCATTGACCAATAAAATAACGACATTGAAATTTAAAACCGTTATTGAAAAATACACGTAATTATAATAAAAATATAAAATAGAAGGATTTAAGCTTTCAATTCAAAATAGAGTCATTAATACTAAAATTTATAAGAAGCATATAATCAAAGATACAAATCAAATTAATGATTTATGTAGAAAATGTATGGCTTTAAAACACTTTAGGTAACCAATAAGCAAAAGTAGCAGATGTTTTTAATATCACCGTAAGAACTTAAAAAAAACATTTAACATATTTTTATTAACAGTTATTAGTTTACATTTTGTTTCCAATTTTAGTTCATTTAAATCATTCGTTTACACTAATTTATAATTGTTTTGTAATCTATTTTATGTGAACAAATGGTATATTCTATATTATGTAAATTGTAAATATTAATTCTACTTCTGACTTTTATGTCCGGGTTAAATCTTCCTTACAGGAAAAGCTTAACCCTTCCACACACCTTTCCACAAATGATCATCTAGTCAATCCATGCTATATAAGTGTACTATTTAAGTATAATAAATACAAAACAAAACAAGAACAACACGTCAATTCACCAGAGACTAAATGGGAAAATAATTCACCGACTGCAGATATTCTCATATCAGAGGGTTCGGCTCGGTGGAACTCCTAATTGGACCGATAAATCCTACGTATCCCTCAATATAAGTATTTAAAAAATCTTTCGTAATCCTACATGTATTTAAAATGACTGATTTTTGCGTTTTTATATACAAATTCTTTGACAAATCTAATACGCCTAAATTTTTAATGAGAGAGCTAGGTATAATGCCAGTAGCCGAAACAACAAATGGTAATATTTTTATAGTCTGAGAATGCCAAAATCTTTTAATTTCATTTCCTAAATCTGTATACTTTCTTATTTTTTCAGAAACAGATTTTTCAATATTACAGGAATTTGATCAATGATATAAGTTATTTTTTAATTTTTGTCATGTAAAACTATATCGGGTCTATTATGACTAATTGGTCTGTCTGTTAGTATAGTTTTATCGTAGTATATTTTAAAGAAATTATTTTCTAAAAATTAATTTGGTTCGTATTCATTATATGGTACTATATTATGACAGTTAATCAAGTTATATTTAATTACCAAACTTTAGTGAATTATTTTTAAATCTTGATTGTGCCTAAATGTATACTCGGCGGCGCTAATATAGAACATCCCGATATAATATGTTCTATAGTTTATTATAATTGAAGGGTTAAGCTTTTCCTGTGGGGAAGATTTAACCCGGACATAAAAGTCAGAAGTAGAATTAATATTTACAATTTACATAATATAGAATATACCATTTGTTCACATAAAAATAGATTACAAAACAATTATAAATTAGTGTAAACGAATGATTTAAATTAACTAAAATTGGAAACAAAAGGTAAACTAATTAACTGTTAATAAAAATGTGTTAAATGTTTTTTTTAAGTTCTTACGGTGATATTAAAAACATCTGCTACTTTTGCTTATTGGTTACCTAAAGTGTGTATGCATGATATAAGGGAGTTCATAAACGAATTGGTATTGACATGATTGTTGGAGTGAAATATATTTTTAGCTCCTGTGACTCTATTGGGAACATTAAATGAAATCAATTGCAATAATGCTATATCATCTGTCGGACAACATTATTAATTTTAAATCTGTTATTAGACCGTTATAGCTCATATTTTCAATACAGGTATTAAGTTTTATAATTTATGTCTTAGAAATTTGAGCTGCATTTTTTCAATAGAATCTGGGTGAATCTTATAACGGTGACCAAATAGGTGAGTTATATTCAATTTGTCATTTGTCCACAAAAATTTTAAAGTAGGTATACTATATTACTTAGTCTTTGGCAAATCTTATTTTGAAACCAAGCATTTCCATTGCTTTGTTCGTAATAATATATCAAATAACATTAACAGATAACGGATACAAACTAATTACCTACCATTTACATATTGCATAGTTGATCTTTTCGCTGAAATCACTGTTAAACAAAACACATTAAACACCAGTAAATTATCATTATTAGGTAACTATTCGATGAAAACACAAATTATTACTGAGTTATAAATACTGAGAAGGCATATAGCAAAGATATTCATATCTCCAAGTTACAAAGATAAGACAGATAGTGATATCATGGCCCAACCTGGCCATTCCATCAGATATTGCTCCATCGCGAATCGATTGATCTAAAGGTGGATTATTCGGTTACTTCTGTCACTCCTCTGTCACCTCCAATAGATAAATATTATTATGAGCTGTATCACTCCGGTTATCGCGGATGGTAAACAAATTTGGGCAAATGAATGGTGTTGATAAAAATCAACGATATTCACGATGCAATGAGATCATTTTTTTAAGTATATTTTTTTTAAATTAAGAATTTGCATGTTTCTTCAAGAGAAGTTTTATTTTATTTTAACAATGAATAAACTGCTTCTTTGTTAATATGTACAACTCAAAAATCAAATAAAAACACTTCTTCATGCAAATTTTTCTTATAACTAAGCGTTAAAAATAACAACCTCGAATATGTTTGGAATTCTCGATTTGGTAGGCGGGTAGACCAACACCTCTGCCATAAGTCACTCAAGTGGTTCGCTACATTTGGTGAGGTAGCAGGGATGCTTGAATTCATGGGGTGAGGTTTGACTAGTTTGACTGTGCCCACTTACTACGTGGCAGGCCGGATCGGGAGACACTGGTTGAGGTAGTTCATTTGGCCTCTCCAGCAGGACTCTCGACCTATCGCCTTGCACCGCAGTGTAAGGAATGGATTCAGACGTCCGTCACTCTTGTGCCCACTGACCCCTGATTCCAACTCACCCGTCGTACATTTTTCCATTTCAGAAGTTCCTCTCCTTCCTTTCCCTAAAAATACCATCCACAGAGCACCCGCATAGATGACATAGGCCTTAAAATGATTGCTATTATTTTTCACTCAAGGCCTCCTGTGTGGAGCTAATGTTAATGAAAAAAATATGACGCAGAATCATCGGCTTCCGAAAAGTACCTATAACAAATTTCTGAACACCGTGCATACGTAAAATGAAAAATAATACGTATTTACTTGAACAGATGGTTCTGCTCTAAGGTATATTCTTCATATATATATATATATAGGTATATTCCTAGGTTGCATGCAGTTAGTAATAGATACGCTGATGTAGCGGATATATTTAACTGCGCGGAAAGTAGATACAAGAGGGCTATGCTATCTTATATTTTCGATCAATATTAATTCAATCTAAGTTTACCTTATTTATACTATAGAATATGGATATATTTGTTATTATTTGATATATTCTCTTGCTCATATATCTGATGTCACTTCACAATCAAATGCCACAGTTAATTTGTTATTCTTTATTTAAAATGATTGCTAATATTTTCTTATGGTTCTAATTGTGTCATGTAACTACTGTTTATGGTATATTTTACCGTAGAAATTAGAAATTAAATAAATAAATAAATATTTGCACCATCTCGGTGTTGCCATTGTCGCAGAGCCCTAAATGTTTTTCTTACTTTCATTTGTCAGACAACAGGTTCCTAAGAGATGCAATGTGAAGATATACCTATAAATAGAACCTGTACGCCGGAAATAATGAATAATAAATTGTTATCGGAAGAAAAAATAAAACTTGACTCAAGTAGTTCCTTGCTAAAATCGCCGTATGATATGTCAGTCTTTATCTTTCGACGACGCGTCAATTTCATTCATGACTTTAGCGAAAAATCTTTAAAATTCCTGCAGTGATACATTGATGACGATTTTTAATGATTTATTCATAGCAGCTGTAATTTATTTTATGTGACTCATCAAGACCTCCCCTGTGTGCACCGTGTATGGCAACCCATTGGGCGACGTTTCAGCGTAGCATAAGGGAGGGGACGTAGGAAGGAGTTTGTTTACCCCTAGGGATAATTCGTTCGATTTTGGGAACAACTCATATAGGTCTCGTAGAAATCGCTGTGTCTCTTTTAATATCATGGTGAGAAATGTGATATAAACGGTGTTAGAAAGAGAAAACACCATGCTTTGCTTTCAAATCTAAAAATTAACCACAAAATAATTAAAATGTATAAATGTATGGAACCAAAGTTTCCGAGAAATTAATTAATTATATTTACATGAAATGATAAAAAAGTGAGGTAACGACAACGATTACAATTTTGTCTTATAAAATCAATGTATTTTTATTATTTTCGTTTTCTTTCATTTTAGTTAGAAAAAACGTAATGTGAGCTATTTAAAAAACATTTTAAGTTTCCAATCAAAATTATTATTATTATTATTAAAAAACTGTAAACTGTATTTCATCACCTTTCAAAAACAGTTTTTAGTTTATTCAATTGATAAATATTCAATTGATTTGGATTTTATTGCAAAGCAGAAATATTCGGACTTTCTGACAGAATAAGCCCGAGGCCTGAGGGGTCAATGCGGTTGTTGAAGGTGTCCGGATTAAAAGATGATTTGGAAGAAAAAAATCATACAAAACAGCGAATTTTAAAAAACAATTAATTGCGGTAAAATTATATGCCACAACAGAAAAAAAAATGTTGTCATCATCAACATTTGACGAAAATGTTTCAAATTACCATTTGTCAACTTAATAACCGTAAATAAATTTAAGCTTTAGGCTATTTCGCTAACATTTCTCAAGGTGGACAAAATCACTAGGCGCTAGTTACTTCAAATAGCTGAAATATCCAGCTGAGAATCCGAGCGCTCTAGTTTGGGAGCTATCCGAAAATAAAACATGACATGGTTTGGTGATGTTCCACATCACCAGAACAGTCAGAAGACTAGTGGCTGACTAGCCAGGATTCCGAGGTGTTGACTTTACGAATGAGGAAAACCCGACAACTCCATATTTTACGGTAAAAATAAACGTGCATAAAAATAAAGTATTTTTGACATGTTCAAGTAAATTTATATTATGTTTAATTAAGAGGGATGAAACGGTCGCAACGGAATTTGAAATATATTATTATGATACTCGAATAAAGATAGAGATTTATGTTATTGGACTTGTGGGACATTAAGCTGCATATACACACAGGGCCGAACATGCGAGTGGAGCCACGAATAATAGGAAAGGTACGAATTTCCATTCCTGGGTTCGCAAATGTATACGCAGCATTAAGATGAAATCCGGTCGCTGAGAAATTTGAATAGTAGGTATTTTACCAAAGTTTGAGGTCACTATCGCTCTTACTCCCATAAACACTGATCGAAAGGGACAACTGCACCTCGGGCTGATAATACCTAAATAAAATCATCAAAATCGAGGTTTTATATTCCTCATTTTTCTCGTCCACAACTGGACCGATTTTTTAAATTGTTTTTACTAATATATTAGAATAAAATAACAAACCAGGCAATTGTATCGATTTACGGAGGGTTCTATCTCCTACAAGAAGTAACTTATCAAAAAAAGGAAAACGTACCGACACGTAACCAGACAATACCAGAAATTTGTCATTTTTAAATCAAATTCTAGATGTATTGACTCTTTTTAAAAAAAAAAACGTAAATTGATTTTGAAAGATTGTTATTTTATCTGGTACACGCATTTTTACATTTTAAAAAACTAAGTTTATTTTTAATATACTAAGATTATACCGTTGGTCGTTGGCAGTTTTGTAAAATTTTCAAACGGATAATTGTATTATACAACACAAATTTTAAATCATAAATAAATCAACAAATAATCTAGTCAACACAGTTTTCAGAATTTTAATTTTGGTTCAATTAAAATCATTAAAAAATAAATCCGAGAACGTGTTTTTGACGAAAATACCTCAGTTATTCTATTTATTTAAGGTCTTACAAACTATAATATTTCAGATTTTTTTACACACTTATTTTGTTTAGACAATATTGAAAAATCATAAATACTTATGAACAAAAAATACTTACAAGAAGTACACGATATTTAATAATTTATCGTCATGAGTTTTGAGCAATTTTTTTGTTTTATGAATGTAGGTATATATTAAAGCAAGTTTTGAATGAAATAAATCGATATTAAATTTTCTGTTTAAAAAAATAAATACGGGGAATAACCGATATTTCTCATCGGAACCTCCCTAATTTTATGGACAACACGCTTCCTTTTTCCCGGTTTTTTTACGCTTCCTACAACCTCTCGCAATATCTACGATAAGAGTTACACGTAGTGGTGATGGACACTACAATAATGTTCGAAACATTGCCTCAAGGAGGAAGAGTAATATCACTCAATACTCAAAAAAATTAACTAACATAATACTATTTATTGACCGTGAGAACATTAAACCAAAGTTTTTATTGAATAATTTATTTTAATGATCCATTTAAAGTGACTTGCTATTCAAGCAAACGAAAAATATTTATGAATAATTAATGGAACATAATATAACAATAAATTGCTCCGCTAATTTTAATCACGAGAATGAAATTCCTCCTCGATGGCCAACATTCAATTAAAATATTCTCGATTCGACCCGAGCAAAGTTATCCGCAGAGCGCGTCGGCGACGCGCCGCGACGCCTTGCCAAATATATTCGGCAAAACGACGATGTAATAGCGCCGTTTGGGCATGACATTACCATCGGCGCAGCATCACCCTCACCTTCCTCCGCCTCCGCTCATCTCATCTCCAGGAGACGCATGAATGGACCCGGGCTGTTAACACTTGCGAAGACGGTCAAATCTAAACATACGTTTGTAGTGTGCATTTCACACCAGCTAAAATGCCTGGGTATCCACTGAAGTCGGAGTAAACACGAATTAAATTCTGTACAATAATATGTAGACTGGCAGATGCGCTATCTGAACTTAAATGCATCCAATAATTGAATTAAGTAATCCCACATCTCAGATACGGAGCCTAGTTTAACCTGCTGGATAAAATATTCCGAGTCTATTTTAAGGGTATTACATCCCCTGAATACCAGTGAACTGGAGAGAAACTAGGCAGACAGACAACCGTGAATGTTAAATTCGTTTTTTAGACTCTTTCTTCCTTTTAACCCCTCAGGCCAATTGGTCCGCTTTTGGGAAAAACTAATATAAGTCTCACTGAAAAAAATACTATAAAATTAACAAATATAATATATAAATATTTTCCCCAATTCAAACACGAGAAATGTTTCGTTAGCAACAAACTACTTTATTGTAATTAGTTTTTAAAACCCATAAATAAATAAATGATTAAATATCATCTACTTCTTGTAAGTATTTTTGATCATAAGTATTTATGATTTTTCAATAATGTCTAAACAAAATAAGTGTGTAAAAAAAATTTAAATATTTTAGTTTGTAAGGACCTTAAATAAATAGAAAAACTGAGGTATTTTTGTCACAAAACACGTTCTCGGATTTATTTTTTAATGATTTTAATATAACTAAAATTTTAAAAACTAAAACTGTGTTGACTAGATTATGAGTTGATTTATTTTGCTGTATGAATTAATGATTTGAAATTTGTGTTGTTTAATAGAATCTATCCTTTGAAAATTGAACAAATCTGCCAACGACCAACGGTATAACCTTAGTATCTTAAAAATACTTAGTTTTTAAAAATTTTAAAACTGCGTGTACAAGAGCCAATTCATCTAGAATTTTATTTAAAAATAACTAATTTCCGGTATTTTCTGGTAATACCCTCTTAAGCAAAATACCAATGTAAAATACACAAATCCGATGTATAAAAATTATTTTAACCTAATGAACATAGAAAGTAACTAATGGCAGCTTCTATCCTTTGCTCCATTCACATCCACATAACTTATGAAACAAGTGTGGCGATTATAATTATTTATAACGTTAAGCAATCGACGTTCTCCATTCATCGTTTCGCTTCCAAAACGTTACGATGTTCCCGATGACGTCGATTACAACATTGTACATAGAAAGAAGACTCTGAGAGCACAAGCCACAAACTATATAATAATTTATAATACAATATAACACAAGAGTATCTTTCCCTCTGACGTCATCTGCGCGGAAAATCGACGACAGGAACGGCCCGAGCCACGATTACTAAAGGCTGAGGAATTTTCCGAATTATATTTTCTACTCTGTATCAAAGGAAATTCTCGGATGCAATTTTCCGGAAAACAGTTAGCAGGTCGAAGCGAACGCGAAAAGCAACATTGTTAGGTAACTACTGGAGAAATCACTGCTGGAGTGCAATAATAATTTCACGGGCTAAATTTGGATGGTCCGAACGTAAATATTTATCAATATGCGTCAGAAAGTAGCGGCGAACTATGTCGAATTTTGTTCAGAAAACCTTGATAACTTCAATAGAACCATTCCATGTCTTAAAAACTACGATGTTTGTTCATTGTCTCGGGCCCCTTTCGAAGAAGTTATTTGAAAATGACCACATTTTGCGAATGCAAGTGGTATTCGTCAAATAATAATAATAAAATCGTTTATTCATCAATAGATATTTTTTTACATATGTAGGTATACATTTTTGATTAAACATTGGTTCTATAGACGAAAAGGTCACTGCTCAGCTACAATTCAGGATTTCTCCTGGAATGCAGCTGGTTTTCAGCAGTGCCTCCAATAAAAGACAGAAAATAAATACAAATAAATTAAATTACATAAACGTTAGACTCTCGCCATATTGCGATGGTTTATATTACTGGCAACGCACCACGTCGGGTAAAATTTAGGATCAGGCCGCTAACCATAACACTTCTTATTCCCGTTTAAGATAAAACCCGGTGGTGGAGAAATTTGAAAATTAGATTTTACTAAATTGTTGCTGTCACTGTTGCTCTTACTCCACCGGATATTGAGCGAAACAGACAATGCACCTCGGGCTACTAATACCTAACTAAAATCGAGGTTTTGTATTCCCCGCTTTTCTCCTCCAAAAGTGGACTGATCAGAGAACTGAATAGAGAAGTAATTAGTTTCATTTAGTTAATAATATGTGCTCTACTCGCAGTATTTAAAAGGCATCTAAAATATGCTTTGCCTGTTGGTCGAAGATTGCCCTGGTGATAACCAAATTCCGATATATCAGATTATCAGTAGATACCTCAAAATGCCAGGAGAAGAAAAATAATAGTTCAATTGAAAAAACATTAAAAATAGGAATTTTAATGTAAAACAATGAAATCATTGCTAAGAACTAAAAACTGAACAGTATTCCGTCGTTGCATATTTAATATGAGCAATGTGACGATTTTTACAAAAATGAGTTAAATATACCTGCAGGTATTTTTCTTTTTTTTTCTCCATCAAATACGTAAAAATATCACATATTTAGGGCGTTAAAAAATAAACCATGTGAAGATAATAAAAATAGTAGGTAATCAATTTTTAAGGTAATCAAAAATTCAAATCCTCTGCATATCACTACAATTCAGTTGTCTTGGCATGTACATAATATTAACATCATTTTATGATGCCTAGCTGTCAAATTTTAATAAATTTATATGAAATATTTTGACATTATTATCATATTATAATTATGACGAAAACTGTATGTATAATATGAACTATGTGACAAAAACTGTGTATAGAATTTGAAGCATGTGAACGAAATATATTTTTCCTACTTTGTCTATAATTAGAGTTGTTATTTTCCGTTTCGTTATTTTTTTTTAAACAGTTTTTATCGATTATCTCAGAATGCGCACATGATTCATATTATATATGCAACGACGATTTATTATTGATTACCTCAGAACAATCAAAATTAGGAATGTACAAGAGGTGTTTTCAAATTAATTATTCGTTTAAGTTCCTGGGTAAGGTGGATGTTCATAGATAGTTGCGTGACAAAGTTAACGCCTTGCATTTGGAACTAATGCATAATGTCTTCCTGTCGCGGCGCTAAACAAAAACTGATTAAAAAGACTCGAACGTATTATTTTGGTCATCCGAGTTCCTGGTCGATAATGCGATAAGGTCTAGTCTAGATTCTCGGCGGCCAGCGATCGCCAAAAAGAAAACTGAAAGAGGAATGAATAGAGGAACTGCTTGCATGGCGTGGGGAAACGTGGTTCACGTACCGAATGATCGCTTTTAATATTATCACGTTACGGAACGGCAACGATACAGAAAAAGGAATAAACGTACGTTCCTTATCACAATAATGCTGCGGTTCTTTCTCACACATTAAATAATGGTGAGACATAAGATGAAACACAAGGCGATGTTCCGAGAGAGACCTGCTGGAGAGGTCAAAAAGTCTCCCGCAAACAGTATCTCCCGACTCAGTCTGCCACGCAGTTGGTGGGCAGTTGCATCCACCGCCAATAGCCGGACAAACCTCACCCAATGAATCCGGGCATCCCTGCTAAGTCACCAAACATAGCGAACGGGGTGATTTATTGCAGAGGTGTTGGTTATCCAAAAAATGGTTGGGTTATGATTTCCCCGGACGGGGAATGTTATGAGAAAGTGGTAAAAACCAAAAAAAAGTTATAGCATCGCTGCCTTTCAGGAATGGTGTAGTTGAAGCGGGATGGGAGCGTGTTAAGTTTAGTTCCAAAAATAACAAACTCGGGATTATAATCACGCCGTATCGCGACGAAAAGATTCCGCCGTTGTATTAGATTAGTGTTGTCAAGTCAAGTGAATCGCTCCCAGTTCCAGTGACCTGGATCTCTAGCACGGAGAAATCAATAACTTTACAATATCGGATCGATAGGCGTAAATTCCGATGATCTTATATCGATGACCCTAGCACACTTTCACCGTTGACAGCCGAACCGATTTTGAGAGGTAATACATAAGAAATCGATATACGCTGGCAACCCTGAAGGTATTTGCTATTAACTAACACTACAAAATGTCTAACGAAAAGCAATTACATAAAAATATTAATAAATTGGCTTGAAATACTAACCTAAATATGCATTGACAGTACGCTTTAACTTTGACACTAAATGGAAATTAATTAGTTAATGAGGTCTTTCATATTTCAACCATTTTCGTTTCTCAAAATGGAATAAATTGATTGTGTCCTAAATGCACTATTTAAGTATATTTATTGCGTATACGACTTCTTTCATTTCTAAGAGCTTTGTTAGTTCAATCCGTTCATTATATAAGCCACTTATTTTGCATGACGAATGACATTATTAAAAAAATATGTGCATATTGATAGTTAACCGAAACTTACCCGACACTCTCTTATCTCCGGGCAATCTTCGTTTTGCGCGGTGAAGTTAGAAACACTCGTAGCTTATAGGTACGGTTCACCTAAGTTTTGACCATGCTAGACCTCCTGTGCTTTGACAACCATGGCCAGTTAGCCTGCGGCGCATGTTGCGCACGCGCCAGGTTTGCAGATGAGGGACAGCGGTGCATTATTTGACAAGCGTGCTGCAATACGGAGACGCCGGCAATAACTTATATAACACCGCTCCTGTGCCCATAAAGTGTTCCCTTAACGACTTATTCGTCCATGTAGAGCTGGCTACTTAGTACAAGTTTATGATCGCACATGTAACACAGTGCATATGAATTTTATGAGACAGCTACAAATACACAGAACGTTGAGTTTTTGATTATGTACACAAACTCACGGTGCAAGCGGTAAACTTGTGAATCTATGACACATAGAGATCGAATCGGTTGAGCAGATTGCTAGTAGGCTAGAACTAGAAAGAAGCAATTACTCGTGATGAAATTGATCTGACTCCACCTTTAGAAGACCGTTTGTTAAAATGATTAATTGTATTATTGATTCACCTACATTACTACAACTCGCCCTTTTCAAGACACCTTCCCGTAGAGTCAGAAATAATAAACTTCTCTTCCTCAGTCAACTATCAACTAATTAAGGATATTTATTACCATTGACCAGAATCTGCAGACTGGTTCAAAATCAATGTCTGGACTCAAGTCAAGACATTGATTTTTTGGTGTCAAGTGATTTTTGTCAGTGACTAAACAAGCGAAATTTTTTTTTAAATTCTAGCGAGTTTTCGACTAGATTTGTTACTTCTATTTTCTTATGTTTTTCTATGACTTTTGTCTTTGCTTACTTATACACCATCCTTTACTCTTACAATTAACATTTTTATTCAATTTCGTATTATTGAATTTGTAAATTGGACGTAAGTCCGTTAATAAATAATTACTTTGCCCCCTAGCACAAGTACATCGATAAAGGTTTTATCGACAATGCAGGTAACTTGTCACCAATGAACGTCAATGATCGTCAGTGAACAAACAACAGTTTCACGTTGACTAAAAACGCTTAATTTAGACAACATTATCGATAAAAAAAACCTTTATCGATTTCTCGTGCCAAGGCTACAAGGATAGCATGCTGCTGTAAGAGCTAGTTGATGGACTAGGATACGACCGTACATACATACGACGGAACGGCTTTAGATCCATTCGCATAATGTAAATTGAATAATACTTTTGGCATCGTTACCGCCTGTCACCAAACATTCCAACATATTATTATTTTAATGTCGCAATTCATTACCACGGATGCTAAATGCATGACAGCCTCGCGTGTTCTGAAATAAATATCTAAGTTCATAAAATAACAGGCTATTTCTTGCATTTTTTAACTAACCTGGAAATTATGTTGCATAATATAACTACATATTATGAATTGTGCTTTTCGACAATGGTAACAACTGTCGATTAGAATTATTCGATCGAAACGGTAGGAAAAGCTTCAATTTATCCAAAGAATATCTTTTGTATATAGAATATTTTGTACAAAACAAAAGTCTTTGGCCGTTTTTTATTGTGATTCTTTTCAATGCTCTGTTCGTAATAATATTTATATGCGGCACAATTTTTAATTTATAATCAAAGACTATCCCAAAATGAAAAATTAAATTTATTTTTTTTAAAATATTAACCTAAAATTTATCAACAAAAAACAAAACATTAACATTGTGAATAATAGCAACAATTTCAATAAAAAAATTTTTTTTTTTAAATGGGCTAAGGTTGTAATCTTCATGGGACTCCATTCATGGCAAAAAAAGTTATATAATAGGGCTAAAGAGATGTAGATTCACAAGTTTCCCGCTTATACTACGAGTTTTCGGACACCGTGTGTTTATATACCACCTATGTTACATTTCTTTCAGGAAATTATACGATCTACTAATCACGACGTTCCCCGTAGGGGTAGGCAGACGAAATGAACCGACACCCAACTCTGCCTTGGAAAATGCCCCTTCCTTAATTATATTCCAATACCTCACGTTGGGCGCCAAATAATACAGATTTTTTTTTTGATGGGCATCAAATAATAGAAAAACCGGATGATGTTTTGAGATTATGTTTTTGTATGTGTAACGGATAGAAGAATTTTGTTTTGTGATTAACAGGGCGCTAACCTTATTAAAGAAAATGGTACAAGTAAATTTCATGAATCAAAATTAATGAGAATATTATATATTTTTTAAATAATTATTTTACTGGAATTTTATGTTAACTAGGTTGTGGAAAAAGATAAATGAATCATATTTATTATATGCGTTATTTCTTAATGAATTGATTGAAAAATTTAGTCGACTGAATAATATTTTCAAGGGCGGACATAATAACACATAAAAACGGCAGGGCGGTAAATGACACGTAAACTATACGTGTAAAAGACAGTGTGGTAGTAAATATAAGCTGGTAGGTACCGTGGCCAAGGTGGTGGGCGAAAGTCACTACTATTGCAGTTCTGTACAGGTTCGTTGGTAATACTAAGTCAACGAGACCACACAGCAGCCGGAGAAGACAACTGTTGCTGTCACCCAGGGGCAGCAAGGTTGCATGTGTCAAATAAAAATAGTAATAGCTAATGCGGCAGGAGATAGATGAGAAAGAAACAAAAAAGCGAAGGATTTATCATCTGGAATCATGTATGTAGGCACCGGTTAGATCAAAGAATAAACATAGAAACGCCTTCCATGTAGATTTGAATAGAAAACAATACCTGACTTAATACCTCGGCTCTAGCCCAATTAGCATGCGCTCTCTCACACTTCCCACAAATTTTAGAGTTTTTATAAGTCTGCAATTTAGCAAGGTTACAAATTATATATTATTATTTATCTTTGAAGATGTTGTATGAAGGGAAATCTGTTTTTTCTGAAGCTTCAAAAACTTTCGTACCGTGAGCTTGCTTAATAAAATTGACCCTTTCTCTTCTGTGTTTCTAGGTCCGCTATCTTCACCTCGTCTACGTCATTTCCCGATGAGCTTATGATGCTTTCATAAATTATGTTTTTTATATTGTCAAAAAATAACACTAGACGCGATATTGTTCGATCAAAAGGGAAAAAGAGTTTTGCAATCTCAGATGAATTTGAGTAGTAAAGTACATAATTATTACATTTTAAATGATGCATACGTAAATAACATCATTCGACATCCGAAAGCTCTTTAGATTGAATAATACGTTCATAAAATGCATACGTTCATAACATCATTCGACATCCCAAAGCTCCTTAGCTTGAATAATAAGTTCATAAAATGCTAACGCTCATAATATCATTCGACAACCGAAAGCTCCTTAGCTTGAATAATACGTTCATAACATCATTCGACATCCGAAACCTCCTTAGCTTGAATAATACGTTCATAATATCATTCGACATCCGAAAGCCCCTTAGCTTGAATAATACGTTCATAAAATGCTTACGTTCATAATATCATTCGACAACAGAAAGCTCCTTAGCTTGAATAATACGTTCATAAAATGCGTACGTTCATATCATTCGACATCCGAAAGCTCCTTAGCTTGAAAGCGCTGTATATACGTTATTGTTAGCCTGTGAAAAATGCGATGAATCTTATGTAAAAAAATATTTTAAATATTTTTACAACTTCACCGAAGTAATGTAAATATTTCTTTATCCTAAAATCAGAATACCGCGATATTAAAAAAATGGTTTTCCATCTCGATTATAAACAAACATAACAGATGTTACTAACTAAATATTATGCAACCAATTGAATAAAAGTTTATAGAAAATTCTGACACAAATGTTAAGGACAAAAAATACTGAATAATAAATATATAATCCACCTATCATTAATATCTATCAAAAACGGCGTAGAGGCAACATTAATCACAAATAGTAAATTCCTGTTGAATAATGAATGCGTACCGCTGGTATCACCATCTGTACCCCAACCAAAGAGAAGTTGCGACGGAGCTCTCAGTGGAATTACCATTATTACATTGACTACTGGCGGCTCTATGGTCGCTAGAACAGATACTTTCATGCGTAACATCTTAACCTAAAACAACTCTCCCAATATGGAAGCAAATCTGGCCTTCGCTTAGATTCAGCGGGTCAATTATTTCGTAAAACGAAAGCAGCTCATAAAAAACATTAACCAATATGACTCAAGCAATTTTACTCGATAGACCACAATAGAAGATGTTGACAATAGTTACTTAGTTTTTAATAATATCTATAAATGTAGATTGTTAACTAGACAAGAACCTAGGCAATATTTCTTAATCAACATGTTTGACCAAACTCTCATTTTTGTTTTAAGAAATAAAAGAGCTGAAAATATGATTTAGTTTCCGCCACAATATCTACGCTAGCATGTCTTTATATAAGCATTTTTATTACCATCTGGTGATATAATAATTTAAAAAATGTATCGATGCTGATTTTTAAAATGAAAATCATTTCTTCATCACCTGTAAAACTGACTAAATGTTGGTTAAAGCGAAGATTAATGCTAAAACACTATTTTCGACTAATCTTTACTACGAATCGGTTTACATTATAACTACAAAAATATGCTTTGGATAAAATCAAGCTTTTGCTAACGTTTCCATGGAGTTGAATTCAAATAAAATTAACAATTAATTCATTAGAAATGTATGAAAGCATATAGGAAACAACTTTTAAAAAATACAATTTTATGGCTAAAATTATCTGTGACCGTCTCCATTGATTATTTTTTTTTTAAATTAGACCTCTAGACTCAGTTTGCTTCGGTATACCTATTACCTTTAATCGTGGCGAAATAAGGCTGCCTTTACACACCTAAGTTTTTCTCGTAAAACACTCTCGTAAGCAACTTATGGCCAAAATCCAATATGCCCATAGGCCAGAAGTCACTTACGTGAGCGACTTACAGAAAAAAACTTACGTGTTTAAAGGCAACCTAAGAATACAAACACTTTTGGCATATTCTTTCATGTATTTGATGATAAACTCAGTTTAAATAGCAATTAAGCATTGGATTAGATAAACTTAGCTTTTACATAAATCATCAATAAAGGACTAAAAAAATAATTGCCAAGGATTGCAACTAATTTTAATGAGAAATAATAATGAACGAATTACGGTAAAATTATAGAATAATCATAACCATGAAGCGAAAATCTTTTTATCTCAAGCAGCAAAAACTTTTGAACGGTGTCACTAAAATTGTAGGTATTGCTTTTTTGTCCAAAAATGTGTGTTAGTCTGACTGCTTTCAGCCCGCAAGCGTCATTTCCATCGTGAGTTGCGAACCTTTAAAATATTGATTCAAATGTCAAAAAATAAGACAAGACGCCATATTTATTTCAATCAAAATCTCGTGCGAAGCCGGGTAGTAAGGCCAGTGTATTTTATAAGCCAAAATTATAATAATAAAGCCAAAATTATAATAGAATGAGGTTTTAAAAAAACAGGTATGTACGTTTGGTAGCTATATGGAGATTGCTTCGATCATTTTCACACAGCAAATATTATTCGTTCTTGGGTTAAAATAACAAATTGGAATAATTTTATGGGCACCGAATGAGGAACTGAGGAACTGGAGCGTGATTTGTTGGATTAATACAACGCTGGTAATCATTTCCCCAGTTCACGTCCATTTCATACATGTATACCTTTTGGGCTTGGATTAAACAGTTTCTACAAATAAAATCATTAATAGGTAATAAGCCACATTCACTATTTGGAAGCGTGTTTCAAATGCAAATGAGTATTCGTTGTAACATTACGCAATTCTATCAGTTTATGGCTGACAGGAGATGTACTGGCAATTGAGAATTCAGTAGTAGGTACGCGCCTATAAAATATTGTAATGTGAATTTAAAATAGGTATTTAAAATTATTCAAGTTTGCAGACGCTAATGTATAAGGTTATATTTACAAACCATTTGTATTTGTACGAAGTCAATAAGCGGTTACTACAACAGCAAAGTTAGTGATAGGATACCTACATTCAATACCTAGAGTTCGTAAGGCATGTCACCATGGGGTTTGTTTGTTAATAATGCACACGGAATACACTAAACACACAGTGCGCTGTTGTTAGTCCATCGAACACAAACAACACGAGAGCACAACAACACTGGTGGGTCTCTGTACAGACCGTGGCAATGCTTGCAACGCTTGGACTCGGGCTCTCCACAGCGTTCGCGGACTGGCATGGCTCTAGGCCTGGCCAGGCCGCCCTGCGCTCACACCTGCTGCATGGGGGCCGCAGTCTCCGCTGCTAACTCCGCCACACCGCTGCTGCTAGACAGCGCACAGCGCGACACTCCCATCGGTAACCAACATACATTACATTCAGTCTACATAATCACACCGCGGGTGCGGGGCACGGGAGCGATACGGGCGTGCTCTTGCTTTCGGGTGGTACAGCGGGCGCGTGCGGACACGGAGCGGCTTCAGCGAGATACGGTTCTGTCGTCGGCGATGTGGCCGCTACTGGCTACTGGCGGGATCCGGGCGGCGTCCTCCCCGCCCCGGCCCGGGCTATTCCTGGCCGCCTGACTCACGGCCCGAGCCCCCGTCCGCCCTGCCGCCGTGCCGCCCGACCGCCCGACCGCCCAACAGCCCGGCGCTCCGCTGGACCCCACAGTGCTCCTCATTCTAATCCTCAACTTGCACCTTTTTTGTAGAATAGCTCAAGAATCTATGCAACTTTCAATGGTTTTGAATTTTCCAACTTTAAGCTCCAAAACTTTGAACGACGACAGAAACAGGCATGTCCATAGTTGAATGAAAGAGTTAATCGAACAACCGTCCAATCATGACAGCTTCCGTGGTCGAGGGGTAAGGCTCCGGACTCTCAATCCAAAGGTCAAGGGTTCGAATCAAATAAATTTTATTTGATTAATTTGTGTTATTTCATAATTCATTAATAAAATAATATATATCATATTTTCGGCAAGCTCCAGAGTGGAAGATACTCTCAGTGTCATTCTGATGTCATTAAGAATTGAAACATTGCTTGAAAGAACTTTAACCGTGTTTGGTCACCAGATCTGAATAGCCAGGTATCCCACCTTCCTCTTCCCGGTCTCCTTTCCCTTCCATTTAGCCTCACAACATACCCCAATTGATGCCATATTCTCATTGGTTCCAGGCGGGGGGCAGGATCCAGATTTGGGACTCTTGTGCGGTATTCATACAAAAAAATTCAAAAAAATCAAACCAAAATTAGAAAACCTTCAATATCTATCAACGCCAAGAAAAGCGCGGAGATCTAGAGCCAACGAGCGCCAAACAACGAGGAAAGCGTGAAACGGACAGTTGTTAGTTATTAGCACAATCATTTCCACAAACAGAAGATAAACAGACATTAACGACGATGTCCAAAGTCTAAACGAGAACGGAGCAAATATCAGCATTTCTAAATTACTTTGTAGCCAAGTTATGCACGCACATTTCCTGGTCGTTACAGCTCAGCAAATCCTTTCTCCGCGCCAGCTTTGCTAATACAGAAGTTCAAAAACATCGCGATATTCTGAATGAACATACGCGCATGTTGCAACACGTAATGGAGTGTAAGGTGCAAGCAGCTTTTAGAAATCTCAGGCCATATGGTGCACAGCTTATTCAACGAACTGCCTGTTGCTAGTTGCTACAATATATATATATATTGTTACTCTAAGGTTGCTACCTTTCTCAACAATCTTTCTTGCTTTTTTCTGCGAATATTGAGGACGAAATTAAGAGGATACCCGGCGGTGATTTTTCCATACAAACGTATTCCTTATTTATCTCTCTGGATTTTAACCCTAGAGAAAATATTGTTTTTGCATAAAATAGATATCAACTACTAGCGTGTCGGTACTTTTTGTTTTTTTTTTATAAGTTACTTTTTATAGAAGTTATGACCTTCCAAAAATCAATAAAATTGACTGGTTTAAACGCCGTCAAAAGATGTTCAGTATTCAGTATACAAACCAGACAATGTTTTTTTAAAAAAAGCAAAACGTACAGACATAGAATAGTTTTTTCTTATGTAGTTGGTAAAAAAAAATTGAAAATCAGTCCACTTTTGGAGGAGAAAAGTGGGGAATACAAAACCTCCATTTTAGTTAGGTGTCAGTGCATTGTCCCTTTCGCTCAATATCCGGTGGAGTAAGAGCAACAGTGACAGCAATATTTTAGTAAAATCTATTTCTGCACCACCGGGTATCATCTTAAGGCGTGCTTATTTATTTTATTTTACGCCCAGAGGGCATTTACATATTTACATAAAGGCAGTACACTTTAACATGAGAAAAAAATATACATACATATGTGAAATAAAAATAAAAGCAACAAAAAGTACAGTGAAAAATAATAACAATAAAGTTATGATAAAAAAATACATAGATGATATAAATTACAAGCTACAAAATTTAAAAGTACAGTGAACAGAGAATTACAACATACACTGTAAAACTTTTTTTTCGAATATTAGGTGGGTGGCAAAGCTATAAGGGATGCGAGATTAGAAATGAAAATGTATTAAATTTACAGGATTTGCAGAAATTCGAAAAACGACCGATGAACAATAAAAAGAAAGGTATGCGAAGTAGTGTTAGAAGAACTCAAAGATGACCAAGAAAATATCAACAGAAGACGGGACGATGTATTTATTTACATTACTTCCTCAGGGCGTATATTAACTTCGGAGATGATTTAAGGAGGGTCTTTTTGGGAAAAAGGAAGGAAAAGTTCTGGGAAGGAAAATATAGGAGAGGTGGGTAGGAATATGGGGTCAATGTGTCCAGGAGTGACGGATTTATGAATCTATCCCACCACTGCGGTACAAAGCGATCTTTCGAGAGGGTCCTGCTGGAGGTCAAAAGGTCTCCCTCTACCAGACTTTCCCGATCCGACCTGCCACGCGGTTGGTGGGCAAACGACGCATTCGTCGCCGAGATCCGGACAAACTTCACCCCATGAAATCGGGCACCCCAGCCGGTCACCAAACGTAGCGTATCACCTGGGATGACCTATGGCAGCGCCTCCTAAATTGAACTAGATTATGTCTGATGCCAATATGTGTTTTTCATGTCTAAATGGCGTTATGTAGGTGGTACTGAAGGTTACGTAGTGGATATTCTCAGTACCAGTATGAAACCACCATTCAGAATTCAAAGCATGATATTAAGACGATAGACTTCGCTTTTCGGCCCATACAAAAAGGACGCCCGGGAAAAAACACTTTTCTACATCAAAAATTGCACAAAATGAATATATTTTTTTATACTGCCTTCTAGAGGGTGAAAACTATGTCGGTATGTTTTCGAATTTTCGATGCGTTTCGTATTAACGTAAACATTCACTGTCAAACATGTACGATTTATCAAAAAATATTATTTAAGGAAAAAGTGCTGCTAACTCAACTCACATAAAGAATTATAAAATTATAAAAAAGCTACCGACGTAGCTTCTTCTTTCTAAAAAATATTTTTTTTTTTAAATTTCAATTTCGTGAAAGTTTCGGTGTAGAAAAGTGTATTCTCCATAAACCCCTTTTCGAGCGATTTCTGTAGGTAAATTTGAGCGTTGTCTCATTCGCACATTTCGCATTCGCATGTATTGTAAGTGTGCGTGAGCTATTTGTGAGCGGGACAGAATGACAAACGCGGCTGTTCCGCCTGTCGTTCAAAGTCTAGCCTCTTAATAATTTGCCAAAGCCGGTCCGGCGAAGCAAAGGAGCCTACCGCTCTGTCACTGAGCAAAATGAAACAAAAACCGAATAATGTGGATTGGTATTTCGACTTCCAGTTGCTCTGTATGAATTTGGCCTGCCGGAAGTAAGTTGTCGAAACGTGACAATAGCGATAGGCAGAGCTAAACAACTCATTAATAGTTTTATCGCGATGGACAGGACACATTGCATATTAATTAATAAATCAAACATGTTATTTATAAATATGGTATGTTGTAGAAAGGGCTGACTAAAAACTAAAAGATAACTGGCACCGGCGGAACCCAGCCCATTTCTTCAATCCCCTGAATACATTATAACAACACATGTTAGATATTAGATATTAGTAGAGATTATACTGCCCTGAAGAAGCTACGGTTGTAGCGAAACCCGGTCGGCATTAAGTATAAAAAAATAAAAGTGGTGTATACAAAGTTATTGTTTTATTTTAAATTATAATGTCACATCACAAAGTAACTGCTTCATACGAACAAATAAAAGATAACTATTTTTTTTTTTTCATTTTAGTTTATTAGGGAAACTAAAAGTTATAAATGTTTTATTAAAATGTAAATGGTTTTCGCATGAAATTCGTATTATTTAAAAAAAATTGTGAAGTTGATAGAAAAAGAACACCTTTAAAAAACACAGATTAAACGTATATAGACAGATAATGTAAAATTAAACCAAGTACATATATAAAAGTAATACTACATAACATCATAAAATAATGTTGGATAAACAAGGTAAAGAAAGAAAAATAACATGATGAAAAGAATAAAATAGGTTTGGTAGAGGTTCGTAATTAACAATTCGATTTATTTTTTCTAATATACATTTAGTAAATTGACATGAGGACAAAAGGAAATTATCAGCGTCTGATAAGATATTCTTGTATTTTGTCCAAGTCCTTTAGTAAAATATAATGTATAACAAGATGGTTAAATAATTTATTACGTTAGGGTAAGTTAATGGCAATTTGTCTTTTTTTCATGGCTTTTAACCACTGGAGCGACAGAGCAATTTAAAACTTTTTTTCCCGGATTGCTAAAGCAATTTTTTCCGTTCATATTAAATAATCATACCTCCGAATTTGAGTATCGAGACATACAAACTGATTGTAGTTCTATATAGCCAATGAAATCACCCACCTTTTGTCTCTTATTACATATTCGTAGGATTTATAAAAAAAAATATTATAAAATCTCTAACTCGAAAACATTTTAAACGTTCAAGAGAATATTTGCCATATTTTGGCAACAAAGCAATCCGTGGTTTTGGAAATAATGCCAAATTGTGGCAAAAAGCGTTCGGGTGGTTAATGACTTTTCAAAGAGGTGTTGAGTTGAGTTGATTCAGAGTTATCATGGAACCGTCCAAACATACATATATAACGAAAAAATACATTTGTAAGTAGTCTTTAATATTTACAAAATAATTAACAATTTTATAATTCTACTGAAGCAAAACGATAGGAAAAGCTTTTTATTAATCCAAAGTTTTTTTTTGGTATTAAAAGTTTGTGGTTTAATTTGAAGAAATATCATGATTAAAGCTCATTTTAGATATGAGGTGCCAAAACCTAATTATTATTACCTCAATAATGTGGGAAGGATAAAAGAAGGATAAAAACTAGAGCAGTACTGTGTGTTTTCTCAGCCGAGCGATTACTTATTTCCTCTGTGGATAACAACCCAAAACAAAACATAAAAGCATGCGCTCTCTGAGCCCAGAGTAAAAGCTCTTATCATAAATTCGATTAAAAGAAATTTAAACGTTAAAATGTCCGTTAGAATAAACGTTTATGTGTGCAACTTGGCACTTTTATTGTTATATTTTGGAAACTAACTTCATTTTTTATTGTTTGAATGGGGTAAATGTGAAGTGACAGTTTTCTTACAAATTCTTTAAATAAAAGGACTGCGTTTTTTTTTAAATTTTGAATTTTCTAAATATTTTTATCGATTTAATTCAAAATGTTTGTGGTGATCTTTTTTTCTATTTTTTGGTGTTTGATGCTTAAAATATTGCAATTTTTATTTACTTCAGTATATTTGAAATACAGAAATTTAAAAGAACATTTAACTATTTTCTAACACTTTAAAAATAAGAGATACAAATTGGTTGAGAAAATATTATTAATAACATTGTATATATACGCTCTGGATTAATAAGCAATGTATATCTTTCCATGAACTATTGTTTGTCAGTTTCTGTTTTAGAAAGATTTTTGTCAATTGTATAAAATATTCACGACGTTTTAAGGTAAGGCTGTTACTGTTAGTACAGAAATATGACAATGTAGTACCTATGTTCTGCATTAATGTATCAACCTCGAGATAAATAGTGGTGTTTTTCAACTTAAAATATAATCCCCATATTTATGACACATTAAAAAAAAATTAAAAACACTCGTTTGTTGTGCTAAGAAAACTAGAGATGGAAAAGTAAAGGTAAAATGAGAAAATTTCGCTCCTAGGTTTTCCCGCGTTCCCTGTTTATCATGCAATATTTTTTTATGTATAGAAATAATGCTTAAACAATGGTTCACTCGCTTTCTAGCTAGAACAATATCAGAAAATATGTCAAAGTCATAGAGTTAGTTTCCCTGCCAACTAATAATAATGATGGCCACCGAGCGATTAAGATGTCGCTTAACAAATGTTCCTTGCTTTTTTAAAAAATAATTAACTAGTGAATGGTTACGATTAAAAAATAATTTAAAAAAACCATCACATCAGGAATGTTACCAGTTGGATTAGACTGTCAGGGTTTCTACCGGAGAACAACTTGACGAACAAATACATATTATCTCTCAAGCCGAGCTTAAAAAGCAATACACGGAGAAAAATGTTATTCTAAAATACAATCATTTTATTCGTAAAAACGGGACTGAAGTTCTTACGAACAAATTAACAGGGTTTTAATGTTTATTAGCGGGAACATGTAAGAATAATTTGTTGGTATACGTAATTTTGTTCGTATACCAATCAATATCAACTGTTGTTTGTACGTTAGCGATGCGCAGTTGTCCTAGGGAACGATGAGAAGTTACCGATAGTTATCCTACCGATCGTTATAGAGCAAGCGTGCTAGGGCCTCTGAAGCGCTTTGTAACATATTATCAATGTTTCTATTAGTATAGAATGATTTGTTTTTTAAAAAGTTTTTTATTTAACGGGTATTTTTATTTACATGTTTTTTAAATGCATTGAGTGTTACTTACGATTTTTTTTAAATAAAATGTCTTTGGGTTTTCAAGTTGCGTTGTAACAGGTAATAAAAAAATCATCAAAAAACATATTATAAAACTTATTATTGGATAAATATTTTGGGTGTTATTTCTCAAATAAATTATTATTACAGAAAAATTCATCAATAAAATCAACGACTACAAAGTCTCTGGTTTAAAAGGCCACTACTGAGAAAAACAACAAATTAATAAAGAATTGTAAGACAGTTTCTGGTCACATTGTAATAACATCTAGCTGACAAGATAATATCCAAGTAAATTATTAGGTTATTCCGTTTATTTCCACACAATCTGCATGCGAAAAAAATATATGATCTTGGCAACTAACTTCATTGGACATTTCTGCGGACATTCAGAGAGTCATACCATTTTTTTTACGTTCGTATCGCTTCCAAAATAGAAAAAGAAACAAACCGAATGGTAGAAAAAAAATAAAAATAAAAAAATAGATGGAAACAAAGATATTATTATTGCAATGTTCATCTCCAGCTTTTCTACACCGGCGGCTCTGATAATGAACGATGTTTGCCGAATAGTCTGAATAAGAATAATCACAAACAAAAATATAAATAAAATGGAAGACAAACTCAATTTCACCCTGGTGAAATAAGACAAAAAAAAAATCAAAAGTTTTCTTGGAATGGATTTAGCTATGTTTAGTGACCGAACACGAATAGCTAGAGTCCTAACCTTGCTCTAATTCTAACTCTCCCCTACTCTTTTCAGCCTCAAAAAATTACTGAAAAAGTATGGAACTCTTGTGCAGTATAACATAAGAATAAATAACATTGTAAGTAATTTATTATTGGGGTATTTTCCATGTTACGCTTCTTCCTTCTTGGGCCAAGGTTTCGAATGACTTCTTTCTATCATCAGGGCAGATATTGTGATGAACGCTGGCTAAAAATGGAAGCACAACACGGCTGAATAACCCAAAAATAAATCACGATAATACTTTTAGCCGTGTAAATCTCAAATCATAACCATAAGTACACTGTTGACATTTCGCTTGCTGAGGGTTGGTTTGTACTATGTCCACAAAAACCCGTATTGACAAAACAAGATTTGAAATTTAAACAAATTCTATTTTTATTTCCTTTATTTCAAACTAATTGTTACAAATAATAATATAAAATACAGGAGTTATTCTACCTATAAGAAAAGAACAACATAATTGGTTGAATTTTTATTTGAATAAAAGCATAATCAAGAACGTAAAAGGACACTTTTTTTAAACAAAATAGCAAAAAATGAATGTTGGTTTGTACCACGACGGTTTATACTATATCCATACTCATCTATCCGTAATCAAACATTAGTAATTTTTACACACACGTACTTAAGGTTTTAATAAATAATAGTAAATAATTAGTATTGGCCAATGGACATAGTACACTCCAGCCCTCATTTTTTGTAATTACTATGGAGATAGAACAAAAAGTGACGTTCAAAATGTAATTTCCCATTAATTTTTTTTTGTGTATGGATATGGTAGATAAAAATATGATTAATATTACTGCATTCACAGTTTTAAAAAAAAATAAAAAAAATGGACACAGTACAAACCAACCCTCAGCAAGCGATTTGTCACATGAGAACGTGACGTTTCTACGACTCAACAACTCGGTTGAGTTTCCTACCTCCTACAAAATGCGTCACTTCAAGACCTATGTTCACTTCTTCCTCTCATTAAAAAGAAACTCCGCATAGCATCCCCAAAGATGACAGGCTCTCACGGAAATTATTTTCCTTAGATCCTCCTGCGTGGAGATGACTCAAAAAAAAAATTTCAATAGAAAGAACACAATCAGGGCCTGAAAATATTTTCATATTCCTATAATATCCATTATAATAAGCTGGAATTTGTTTAATGGACAGAGGACATAGCAGAGAATTTAACAGCAGAGAAATTAACCTGACTCTGTTGACCATTGAACCAACTAACCGAGAATTTATTACTTTAACCTGCGAAGAGATTTAAACCTGAGTTTCTCTATCAAGAAGTGATTATGTGATAAGAGAATATGCAAGAGAATGACTTCGGTGTGACATCAAAATCAAAAGAAAAAAGAAGAAAAATTTTATACATGAATGAACATCAGCGCCATTTAAAATGAACTACAGATTGGTAATCCAAGCATAAAGTGCTAGATATAAAGATAAATATCTATAAAACAATGGATGGTTCAATGCTTCAATGGTAATTTATACATGAATGAACATCAGCGCCATTTAAAATGAACTACAGATTGGTAATCCAAGCATAAAGTGCTAGATATAAAGATAAATATCTATAAAACAATGGATGGTTCAATGCTTCAATGGTAACGTTAAGGTAAAAGATGAAAGCATATTAAAGTGCACAAAGCAATAACGGAAAAGAGACAGATTTAAAACAGATACGTTTTTAGATTTTCACGGCCAAAAGCATTTTCGTTGTTTGTTTTTGGGGTGTTATGCCGTGTTGTGCTACCTCCTTCTTTAGCCGACGTTTCGACGGATCTGCCGGATCTGCCCTGATGATGGACACTGCAACGCTGTCCGAAACGTCGGCTAAAGAAGGAGGTAGCACAACACGGCATAACACCCCAAAAACAAACAACGAAAAAGATTTAAAACAGAGTTAATAAGAGCCGTTGGGTCTTCTATCTAGGAATACTAATCTACATATATGAGAACTACAGACAATATCAAAACTAGTAGTCAACTACTTGTGCAGTCATAAACAATGAATGACTGAAACAGGAGTAATGTATCTGCACATTTATTAGGATCATGTAGGCTTAACATATTGTAGTAGTAATGGAGAGATGCAGAAACATCCAAGATATAAAATTAAATAAATATTTTAAAAAAATATATATTTGATAACCCTAACCCCACATAACAAACAGCTTTGAAGTTAAGACGTTAACCTTTAAGATGGTATACAAAGTCTAGTGATTCGGCACCAAAGAATCTTTCTTTATGCAACAGAAAACAGAGTAATCTGACCCGGAGAAAACCGATGTTGACAGCAAAAAAAAATATTGTCAGGAGTATGTTGACATCAATTAGAATTTCCACAAACTGAAATTGAATCTCATTGCAGTTAGCGATAGACTCGTTCATTAGAACAGCACAATGCCCAATCTACATTAATAAACTCTCAAATAGAAAATCTCAAGAGAGTTAATTAAAACAATATATTATGTGCTTCCAACGTCATGCTGGCAACACTGCTTCAAAATTTAAAAAAATATTACCATGTTTAGCAACCTGATCCGGATGACCAATGTTCCCCCTACTGCCGCCCTCTATTACAGAATTTGATATCAGTGAGGTCTAGATTATTCATAATGCAAATTGAAACAGATCACAACCATCAACAGTAAGTATAGTGTATTAATTTATTATAAATAAACAAATGGGAACAGTATTACAATTTCAATAAAGATAGGGCAAACTAAATTCCCTAAGGTTCCAAAAATGCTCAAAATGGTCAAAAATCTAACATGAAATTGAAGTGAAAGAGAAACTTCAAAACCCAAAACATCTTGGAGATTTTGAATTATTTGTCTACAATTTTGGACAGAATTCAATGGCTTACATTGTTTTCAAATGGTGCTATCTATTCTCATGATTACAAGAATTTAGGTTGAATGCAGATCTGTTTTATGATGCGGAGCTGTTTTAATTACATATATTTATCTTCTTAAATATTTTACAAATTAAGTGTAGCAAACATTATGGATATAAACATGAACAGCTATAAGTCAATAAACACCAATAAGGTGGTTAATATAATTTATATGGGATATAGCAATGTATGTGTGGTAAAAAATTATAATAATAGACATAGGAACAAAGAAATCTAGGTTATAGAACACAAGAGAATGATAGTAAGCCACAGGAAAGTTTTTTTGTGCAACTCTGTGATCACCTTCATATTATTATAAACATTCCAAACATTAAAGATAGTGGATACATTTAGATCTTGGTTATTTGCACAATCGGCAACAATAGTACATTTCGTAATAATTTTAGTTATGCAGGTACATATTGTTTACAAAAGTAAACAATGGGATATAATGATTTCTGTGGTAGATAAAATTCGTGTCTAGACATTCATTGGTTCGATATTATGATCGATAAAAACTCCCGTTGGTGAGTTTTTGTAAATTCATACAGAGCAGAGAACATAAGTGGATTACGGTATTATAAAAATTAAACAGCGATGAATGTAAATCGGCCGCTACGTCATTGAATTGTTAGACGAGATTCAGACATAAAAAGATCAGTTTCATTAAACTAATGTACCGTAATTCAACTCGGTCTTGACATCAAACAATCATTAACATTGCACATTTTCATAATTAGTATGCGAACATAGAAAATTGAATCGTTAATTAGATTAAAAAGAAATGACAATTATCAGCTGCAAATAGATGTCTAGTGGGCGTAAAATTGCAAATACGACTCAGATATACTTACATTGTTTAGGTCCTCCAAAGCATACACAGTGGTCAGGGTGCACTTTTTATGCAGCTTTGTAATTGAAAAAATCGGGATCTATGCACTCGTGGATAAGCAAAACAAAAATACGAATTCAAAGCGACTTAAAAACAAACCGTGGATAACAGCTCCGGCCATTTTTTTCAGGTTAGGCAACTTTGACGTACACTGACGTTCCGATGGATATTTTCCTGCTGCATTCACACTTCTTGATAAACAATACGCGCGGTTCCTACCTTTTTTGTTAAAACGGGGTTTGTTGTTTCGTATTTATTATTAACAAATATTGTAAACAAATAAGCTTACCTCTTGTAGTACAATATCAATTTAAAAGCAAAAGGCGTATTAAAAACTGCTTACATTCTAAAATGCTTAGTAGTTTTGTGGCAGCTCTGTGAATATCTTACCAAAGCTTTTACCTAATCGATAGTTATTGCTTTTATTCAGAGATGGCGCCATTAATTTTTCCCTCAATGGGTTTTTAGAAAATCTAACAATGAAAGTTTCCAAAAGATAATATTTATGATAATATTATTTTGTACTATATACACATATTTTATGAGTATGTTTTATTTCATACCTAAGTGAATTTTATAAATATTATGGAAAATACTGTAGTTCCTAATTCTTTAGTTGTTTTCAATGAAACAACTTTTTACAGAGGATTTCTTTTTAAAGCTTATCCATAGCATAAAGTTTATTTTCTATTTATTATTTTTACGGTTTATTTCTTTTAAGTCGGAGTTATTATTCGGTACTCGAACCTATGAATAGTGGCTATATATATTGGATAAGTTAGCCGAGTTTTCTAACTATTGCGAGTATTTTATTTTTAATAATATTCGTTACATAATGGGGGTTTCTCACCATCCTCCCAATAGCTTATTCATACTACAACGAATATTATTAAAAATAAAAATAAAATACTAGCAGTGGCTAGAAAACTCGGCCAACTTATCCAATATATAGCCACTATTCATAGGTTCGAGTACCGAATTATAAACTCCAACATAATGAATAAATAAATTGTAAGGGGATTTCTCACCATCCTCCCAATAGCTTATCTACCCTAATAACGAATATTATTAAAAATATAAATAAAATACTCGCAGTAGTTAGAAAACTCGGCCAACTTATCCAATATATAGACACTATTCATAGGTTCGAGTACCGAATTATTAACTCCAACTTAATAAATAAATAAACCATAAATCGTGAATCTTAAATATTCGTTATTATTGTAGATAAGCTACTGGGAGGATAGTGACAAACCCCCTAAGGGGGTTTCTCACCATCCTCCCAATAGCTTATCTACCCTAATAACGAATATTATTAAGGGGGTTTCTCACCATCCTCCCAATACCTTATCTACCCTAATAACGAATATTTATGATTTACGATTTATGGTTTATTTATTTATTAAGTTGGAGTTTATAATTCGGTACTCGAACCTATGAATAGTGGCTATATATTGGATAAGTTGGCCGACTTTTCTAACCACTGCGAGTATTTTATTTTTATTTTTAATAATATTCGTTATTAGGGTAGATAAGCTATTGGGAGGATGGTGAGAAACCCCCTAAAAATAAGAATAAAATACTCGCAGTGGATAGAAAACTCGGCCAACTTATTCAATATATAACCACTATTCATAGGTTCGAGTACCGAATTATAAACTCCAACTTAATAAATAAATAAACCGTAAATAGTAAATCCAAAATATTCGTTATTAGTTTAGATAAGCTATTGGGAGGATGGTGAGAAACCTCCTAAATCGAAAATATTTGTTATTAGGGTAGATAAGCTATTGGGAGGATTGTGAGAAAACCCCTTTGGATAAGCTAATTAGACATGGGCAGATTTATTCACAGTAGTGAATCGATTCAGTCTGATTCCCTCGGCCTTTTGATCTGATTCCTTTCATTCGATCCTTTAATTCATAAAATTCCCAAAAAAAAAAAAATAATAATAAAAAAAAAAAATAAAATAAAAAAAAAAAAATAAAAAAAAAAATATATATATATATATATATAGATATATATAATAATAAAATAAAACAATTTTAGACACTGATCGACGAAAACCACGACGACGGGGTTTTGAATTTTTTAATGTGATGTTATGACAGCAAAACCGATAGAAAAATGTATTTTTATAAGTAGTTATATCCAGAATATAATAAATCATCAAATTAAACAGTTTTACTAATTTTATTATATTTATTTTAAACTTAAAATAGTTCCGCTTCGCGTGATCGAATATAAAACACATTCTACCCAATTTACGCAGGGCTCGAAATCGGAAGTTTTCGACCTATGATGTAACTAAATTGACGGCTCGGCCCACGGGGAAATCGCACTGCACTCCCAAACGGATTTGCGGCAGGCATTGAGAATGAATTGTATCTTTTGAGCAGTGTCTTGTGTCTTGCCTGGGACTTGTGACTGGGAACTAAATTGACGGTTCCGCTGCGCGGGGACTAACGACGAACCGATTCGCAGCGGTCGTTAAAGATTGGATTAGGAACTTCCGACTAGCAAGTGTCTTTTGACTTGCTGTGACTTAATTTACTTGCGTTCCGCGAACCTAACGACTCACTTCAACAGAGGCAGTACATACTCGATCATGGGAGCGGGATTTGAAAAGAGGCGATCATACTAATTCGCTCATTCGTTGAATTAGTGGAACACAAGTGACACAGAGACTGGGTTTGACCGCTTCGGTCCGGAGAGACTTGTAGGACCATGACGACACAACTGAATAAGGAATACATTTATTAATTCAATGAATGAGTGGGACATATGGGACTGTAAAAGAGAGGTGCGTTGCTCGGAACTCGGAACTACTTCGTTCGACTCGCAACGTTTTGTCGCCTGGGCTGGAGGTGTGGGGACTCTCTGACCTATGGGTTTTCGGCGCGGGATATACTATACGTGATACAATGAGGTAGTACAATGCATATAGCACATTACCTCCGGTATCTTCGCGGCGCGCGCTTATAGGTAACTTAACCGCGCAGTAAACATACAGAATAATATTAAATAAAATTTCTACGAAGCATTAAAATATGTAAATCGTTAACATAAAATATTTTTTTAATGTAAAATAAATAGAAATAAAAATATGGTGCCGTTTAAAAATTCTGTAAGGAATGAAGATTTAATTCCTTCTGAAAATGAGAATCAGATCGAGTGTGTTACAAGATTGAATTGATTCATTCAAATCATTCATTCAATTTTGCCCACGTCTAAAGCTAATACATTATGGTGAGAAACCTCCTTACAAACATTACTTCCAAACTCATGCATTTGACACTGGCTAGAACACTCCTTTATGGTGAAAAACCAAAAAACAACTTCATACAATGTTTGGCGCTCCGCTGACGAGGCAACTGAAACCAAACTAAAACCGGCTGGTTTCTATGTCTTGATTGGTCAGAAAACTTGTTTAAGCATAGACGAAGAACAATCAGCTGACAGCTGGCAACTAGCAACCAGCCGGCCACGGCATTACGACAATCAGGAGTGCGAGTTGCGAGACACCGCTTGCGTTACCATTGACAACGGGTTTTTGAGTGATTATGTAGTGTGCGGGTCATCACATTGTCATACAAAAACAGTTGCCAGTTGACAGTTTTCAGTGAGCGGATCGCCTTAGATTTTGAAGTGACCCGTCGATCAAAAGTAAAAACCTACCTACTTATTTTCATTTTTAAATTTGAAGCTCTCTTCATTATTTTTAACTAATTTAATTTCTTTTAACATTTTTTTCAATATCATATCACTTACGTTGACTAGCTTTATGTTCACATTAGTTCGCTAGTTTTATGTTTTATGTACCTTCTGAAAGAGAAACACTGCTCCGAATCGCTGAATATTTCCTCCTAGTCTGAACAAAGGTCAAGTTGAATAATATTATGGAATGCTAATCAGCATCTCATCAGTAATCGTAATCTCAGTAATCAGCTGCCAAACAGAACGGAAAGCTGAAACTGGGCTACGATTCGCGCCACCTTCTTTCTTTGTTACGGGAACCGACTCCATTTGGAATAAATTATCTGAACAGATTTTTTTTTTCTTTTTAGTCGAATTATTCTCAGATCTCGTTAGTACTGATTGAGTACCTACATTACAATTTTGAGCGTTGATAATTTTTCCGATGAAAATAATTTTTTACTTGAGTAACATATTTTAAATCACTTTTTGGAAATTACATTTAATGATGATTTTTAACCCATCCAATCCAATCATTTTCCTTTCATTTCACCAAACCACGCAAAAAATTGATGAAAAATCCACACGATCAATACCTATTAAGTATATTTTAACACAATTTCTTCTAATGTATTAATTATACAGTTCTAATACTTAGGGGGTTTCTCACCATTCTTCCAATAGCTTATTCATACTACCACGAGTATTATTAAAAATAAAAATAAAATACTCTCAGAAAACTCGGCCAACTTATCCAATATATAGCCACTATTCGGGTACCGAATTATACTCCAACTAAGGCGCTCCGCTGACGAGGCAACTGAAAACCAACTAAAACCGGCTGATTTCTCTGTCTTGATTGGTCAAAAAGCTCGTTTAACCATAGACGAAGAACAATCAGCTGACAGCTGGCAACTGGCAACGGCCGGCCACCCCAACCAGCAGTGCGAGTCGCGAGTCACCGCTTGCGTTACCATTGACAACGGGTGTTTGAGTGATTGTGTAGTGTGCGGGCCATCACATTGTCATACAAAGACAGTTGTCAGTTGACAGTTTTCAGTTGCCCTAGTGGCCGGATCGCCTTAATAAATAAATCAATCGTAAATCGAAAATATTCGTTATTAGTGTAGATAAGCTATTGGGAGGATGGTGAGTAACCCCCTAAGTTCTTTATATAAGAATTCATTTTCAAGTACTTTTTTACAATTTACACGATCTAACAAATTTCATGATTCTTGATATAGAACTCAGTTGAGGCTATTAAATTCTAAACTTCCGGTGAGTTCGAGGTAATTTTTTTTCTTCATTTTTTATTCAAACTAGGTTTAGTGAATAGTAGACCTCGCAACCAAAAAAATATTTGTGTTAAGTAAAATTAACTTAATAAGCAAAACCTCAAATTGTAATGAAGACAATATTAGCGAAAATCAATCGAAAATCTGAAACAGAAAAATCAGTATTAGATATGAAATTAAACAATTTTTTTCACTTTGTTCCACTTGTTTATTTACACCAGGACCGGTTTCGTCCTACTACGGACATTTTCAGACTGGTAGTTGAAATTCTTATGCTACGGAATTTATACAAACTTAGGCAGGGGCGCACAACATTGTCTCTATATGATGAATGTTTCTATTTTGTTCATCATGTATCATGGGGAATTATCGAATGTCGCCATGCATTTATTAGAAAACCGACATACTTTTGATAAAGATAGAGATGTCAAAATCCTTCATGTTTGTAACAAAGGAGCAAAATTAGATAGATTAGAGTCACTAGAAATTAATCGCCTAACAAAGAAAATTGATCTTAAATATGTCATGAATAAACAGTTGGAACATAATGCTAAATCACCAATAATATATCCATTATAATTCAGTTAGAATAATTTTACTTCAGAGAGCAGTGGTGTAATTTAAGTATGTAATTAAAAAAATGTAATAACCCAAATGTATGGAGAACCCTAATAACAATAATTACCATAGTGCTATCAATATTTGTTAATTAAGCCCTAAGCAACAAGGAGGGAATATCCCAACATTACCAAAATAAAATATCAGTGATCACAAACCTTTTCAATTATATAAATTCATATAGATTCATGTCAATTACAAATAACCTTTTACTATGTATCATCATTCATAATTTTAATAATAAACTTTATAATTATCTATATGTATCTTAACTTAACAAAATAACTGATAATACCTTAAAACCAACAAAATAGAAACATTCATCATATAGAGACAATGTTGTGCGCCCCTGCCTAAGTTTGTATAAATTCCGTAGCATAAGAATTTCAACTACCAGTCTGAAAATGTCCGTAGTAGGACGAAACCGGTCCTGGTGTAAATAAACAAGTGGAACAAAGTGAAAAAAATTGTTTAATTTCATATCTAATACAATGGAATTCCACCATGAATTAACAGTTAAAAAACTAGACTCAGAAAAATCAGAGAAAGATAATACGATTACATCGGGACACAGATTTTCGATTGAGCTTCGCAATATTTTCTTAATTAATTAAAATATTACGATATGAGGTTTTACTCATTAGGTTAAAAATAAAAATAATTATTCATCCTAAACTGCAGAAAAGTCAACACGTCGCATATTAAAAAAAAATTGAGACATTATTTATTAAAACACAATCTAGATAGCATTTAGTTCGGGTTTGAATCTCGCAATCATATATAAAAATAGCAGCCAATAAAAATATGCGTTAATAAAACGAAGATAATGTTGCAATTTCTTAGTCGAAGTATACAGTTAAATATGACCGAATCGGACGGGCGTCGGGCACACATTCATTATCGCAGTTGGTAGAACTGCGCTTCAGCAAGACGAAGGTCCTGGGTCCGTGTCTCAGATGTGAACGTATCTTTTTCTGATTTTCCTGTTTATTTATATATCTGAACGTATCTGTTTCAAAATTTCGCTAATATTGTCGTCATTAATAAAAATGTTTTACAGACTACAAAATTTCCTCTGAAATTGTCTGAAATCATAAGATTTGTTAGTGCCTCCGCTGACGAGGCAACTGAAACCAAATTAAAACCGGCTGGTTGCTATGGCTTCCAACCAAACTTCCATCAAACTTTTATGACGGCCTACTCAATTTTACAATTTCTGTAAGTATCTCAACTTGTTTAACCTTAGACGAAGAACAATCAGCGGGCAGCTGACAACTGGCAACAGCCGGCCACGGCAACTAGCAGGGCGAGTGGCGAGTCATTGCTTGCGTTGCCATGACAACGGGCTTTTGAGAAATTGTGTGGTGTCTTCACATTGACATACACAGGATAGCGAGTTTAGTTGCAAACAGTTTTTTTTTCAGTTGCCTCGTCAGCTTACTCGACTCGATTACATAGATAATAGATAGGTATGTCAACCTGCACCTGTATCTAAAATTCCAGCGTCCCACATTCGGTGACCCGCTATAACGATTGGCAGAAGATGAACAGTTCCTACGTAGGTACCTACCAATCGGCATAATCATAATAATATTTACCATTACGATGCATTATCGACTCATTACAGCACGCCGGGAGGCATCTTGCAGCCCGTGTTGAACACACTGGCACACTGCGACACAGCCATACAGGGTGTGTCAGCGTGTACCCGAAGGATTTTATAGATTAGCCCTCCCATGCCTTATTTCAATCCAAAAGTAACACCACCTATGAATAATTTGGTAATACAAACTACACATCGAATTCCGTCGCATCTCTCGTTTTGCTAGTAAGAAATTAAACATTTTTGTCGGATATTACTTTTCTCGATTCGCTGCCTCGAATCTATATGTTACGTGTATATTTTTTTAAGTATTCATATAACTGATTGAATTGTTAATAATAAAGTCCGGGACAGCCGATACCTAAAATGTTTCTAACTGCCTCAATTTTGTGTTTTAAAAATGGTATTCACAAAGCTAGTCATTCTGTTGCCGCAAACTTGATGGAAAACAAATTTGCTCCAGGCAGAACAACACAAGGTATCTACAAACAATATTTTAGGATAAAAACCTATTCTGCAAGTTCTGTTGTACAATTTTAAGAAGAATTGTTTCTTTGCGCCCGTAAATACTCAATATGAATAAATAGTTTTGGCGTATAAAAACTCAATTCTTCCAAGAAAGGCATACAAATAGGTACAATATTTAATTGAATCACCTGTACAATATTGTATTTGCATGCCTTTCTTCAAAGAATTGGTTTTTTTTTTTTTTAAACATTACACATTACAATGATTTTTAGCTGTCCAACTAGGAAATTAATGTTTATATTTTTATACGAACAAAACTATTTATTTATATTAGTATTGCGTATTTACAGGCGCAAACATATCTTACACCATAACTTGCAAAAAATGTTGTTGTTTTTTTTTAAAACCGCTTGGACACATAAGCTTGTTTTCACGATAATTTAACGTAGGTAGACATAGGAATGACGTATGTCCCGTACCTGTAACTCAGGTACGGGACATACGTCATTCCTATGTCTACCTACGTTAAATTATCGTGAAAACAAGCTAAAATTAAATTACCGCCATCTATCAAGGAGAAAATTATTAATTATTGTGTGTTAACCCTAACCTGCGGTTCTTGAGATTTTTAGAGTTAATAATGCAGATGTTATTTTGCGGTCCGATGATAATTTTTAACAATTAATGACATAAAAATGTTTCCATCACTCGTCGCCACTGGATAGTTGGTTACAGCCTAGTCTGGCAGGTCAGGTGTATAGGCACTCCGTCTCGTTCCAACAGCACCGTACATGCGAGACAGGGCGCCTATCACCTGATCCCATGAGACTTGTAGCAGTGCGATCGGTGGAGACGTGTGATATAAAAATGTTTTTGCTGCTATTTTTAATTGAGAAAAAAATCATTGGACAGCAATTTTCAATTTGGGAGGCGGGTATGGGTACCGCCGCCCCGGGAACCATTTATTGGGTAACAAACATCCCTGGCATAGGTCACCCCAAGTGGTTCGCATTTGGTGGTCAACGTTTGGTGACTTAGCAGGTGTGCCCGGGTTCATGGTGTAAGGTTTGTCTAGATCTTAATGAGTGGCGGGTCGAATCGGGAGACACCTTTTGAACTATTTTTTGAACTGAGGAAAAAAAATCACACAGGGCCTCCGGTGTGGAGCTAATGTACAAAAAAATATTTCCAATTTTTACTCAAAATTTACTTAGGAATCGCTGGTCAAAATCCATCGGTACGTTTTGATACACTCTGTATACAAGATACAGTGTACAAGACACATCAGTGGCCTGCTTTCTGTTGGATGATGCATGTCGCCCGGTGCATGCTGTCCTGTTCTGCATGTGAGGTATTTTACTATTAAACACCGGCGTCTGTCTGCCAGAATGTAATGTTCCGCCCTCCTGACATATTGTTTTATATGTACACACTTTTTCAAATAAGAGTAGAAAATATAATAACTGGAACTAAAAAAAATGTTGGCTGGCAACATTAATTTTACTGTCAAAATGACAATGACACTGTTTAAGTAAAATACTGTAAGTAACATTTTTAAAAACATTTTTTTAGATATAAATATTTTCAGTTTTAAAGTTTTTAAGTTAATAACAATTTTATTGCGTTTTCGTTGTTTGTTTTTTAGGTGTTATGAGGTAGCGCAACAACCTCCTTTTTTAGCCGACGTTTCGGACAGCGTTGCAGTGTCTATCATCAGGGCAGATCCGGCAGATCCGACGATGTGTGGTCATCATCACACATCGTCGGATCTGCCCTGATGATGGACACTGCAACGCTGTCCGAAACGTCGGCTAAAGAAGGAGGTAGCGCAACACGGCATAACACCCCAAAAACAAACAACGAAAATGCTTTTGGCCGTGAAAATCTAAAAACGTATCCATTATTATTGCGCTTTGTATAAATATTTTCAAACACGGATACATGTTTAAGTATGATTTTATTTAGGATATTGTCAGCTATCATAGGGAATTGTCAAGGAGAGCGAAACAAATGGGGGTAAATTCTAAACTCCAAGCAAAATAAAAAAGGGTCGCACTCCGAAAGCTACAAATGCTTTTGACATCAGTGCTATTCGTCCTAAGGTACATTTTTTAGGGGGATGATCTAAAGCCCAGACAACGCTGGGTACTTCAGCTAGTATTAAATAAATGTGAACAAATTCTAAACTGCTTTTTATTTTACTACAATATTGTTATTCTTCGTTGTGTTAACACAAAATTGCAAAGGGATAATATACATATATGCAATTCAAATTTTGGAATAAGTGGGTGACAATGAAAAAATATTTTTCCCACTTACATGTGTTTTTATTTTTTTTACAAAATTGTCGGTTACACAGGTTTATATTTCCACCGTGTGTTATAATTTTAGTATCGCCATTTGAAGAACAGTGGCGCCCTCCTATTTTTTCTACTATTATTTGACAGACAATATTAACTATACACAGGAGACCTCGAGGGAAATATTCTCTCTCATGGTCGGTAATAATATCATCCTTGGAGATTGTTTGGAGCTTTTTGAGAATGATAAAGGTTTAGACTTTTCCAAGCCTTCATTCTTCAACTCCAATTGTGTACTATAATAAACTTATGAATAACAACCAATGGCATAGCTACAGCATTCATAAGGGGGGTGGGTTCGATCCTAAAGAAGGTGGTTTGATCCTGGGTAGGACAATGGAGAAAGAGGGGAGGGGTTGGAAAATTTATTAGAAAGATTTTTGGGACCTTCCACAATTTATTATTTACATCACATTCATAAAAGAAATAGTGCAAAAAATATTGATGTATTTTCCAGGAATGTAATCTACAAGTTTTCTCTTTTTTCCAACGCAATACTGAGGCCGATGGGGGGGAGTTAGAATCCCCTCTCCTCCCTTCCCCTTTTTATTTTCCTTTTGATAACAAAACTTCTCATCAAATTATTTGTATTCTGAATACTTACAGACTTACCATTAAATGTGTTTTAAATTGTTATTAACGATACATACATAAAAAGACTTTTTAAAACATTCTGGTAGCATTCACCGTTGACGAACCGTTATTTTGTGTATGTGATTATTTGTATCTATATAAGAGCGTTGTCAGAAATATTTATTTGAGAGAAGAGTCTGGTGTATCTATGTAGATTTGTGAATATAAAAGAATTTTCTTATTTTCGGATGTAAAAATATTAACTTAAAATATATCTTTGTCACGTGTAACAAAAATATCATATTCGTAGAAAAACGCATATTCGTTGGTATTTTCTAAGCCATTTGGAAATTCATTTTGATCTCTCTAGCCGCACTCCTCGACCCATGCATCGCCTTGCACCGCAGTGGGAAGAATGGATTCATTACTTCTGAGCACATTGACCCCCAGATTCCTATCATTCTTCTTAGCTTTTTTTACTAGAACTTCATCTCTTTCCTTTCCCTAAAAAGACTCTCCACTCAGCATGCACCAAGGATGTCATAGGTCCTGAGGGATATTTTTTTCTTAGGTCCTCCTATGTCGAGACAATGTAAAAAATATATATTTGTAGACAAGTTGTTTTATCCTTGATTCATTTGAATGGGAATATGTTTCATACTTTTGTTATTTGGCGGAACATCCTTTCTGCACAGCACACCCCTTCGGGGACACTTAGTTATATTTTGTTAGTAGATCTACCTTTTTTTCCGTAAACCGACTTCATATTGTATGAACATACTTATACTGGAAAGCCAACTATGGGGAAATCGACTGCCATTGATCTCATATATAAAACGCTTCTTTTTAACATCTAACCAAAATTGCTTACTTATTATCATAAATCATTACGCACTTTCATAAAAACAACAGTAACTCTTCGTAATTTTATTTTCATTTGCTGTGCTGACGATCCATTGACCGATAGACAGAATTCTCGTTCATTGACATTTGGGTTAAAAAACTGTGCTTTTTTATAACCTCCGCATTGTTTCTTTACGTTTTTGGGTCGAAGTCATTCGGAATAAATCAACTACAGATGATATCGAGCCTCGTTTAATGAGAATTTCATTTACCGTTGAATCATCATACAGATGTCAATTGAATTATACTGATCTGCGGAATTCAGATCACAAATCCGATATGATACATTCGAAATAATAATCGGTTTGACCATCTGTTACGAGTATAATGGCATCAGAATTATTGTAGTTTTAATTTCCATATCTATAATTCAAACTATTGTCTGATATTTTATTTCTGCCTTTCAAATCACATCACTTACCTACGTTCTGCGCGGCTATTTTTTCTTGTTTTTAAAAAATATATATTGTTAGGTAGACTACGTGGTGAAAACGGCCACTACACAAAGAGCTGTGACTGCGAGAATGACAAATTAATAAATAAAGAGCGATTCTACGATGCCGAAATTATCTTCACAATCTTCAACCTCAAGTAGAATGGAGTATTTTCACAAACATTACCGTTAAAAATGTGCAGAAGATTTTAAGTTTATATTCTGATTCTATCATCGTACAAAGAAAAGTAATTTTATTATTTTCATTAATAAAATTATCGATTTTAAAAGCGATCTAAAATCGTATGTTCCAAAACGGTTCTAACTGTCTATAATTTTTTTTACATGAATTCCGCACAAAAGTCCATTGCTCCCGTGCCATCTTTAATTGGGGTATGTTGTGAGGCTGAAGGTTGTGGGGAGGGCAAGGAGATGTGGCAGAGGAAGGTGGGTAAATATCTGGCTATTTAGATCTGGTCACAAAACACGGCTAAAGCCATTTCAAGCAACGTTTCAATTCTGAATGGTGGTCTTTTGAGAGTATAAATATCTTCCACTCTGGAACGTGCCGCAAATATACTATTTATTATTTTTATTTAATTAATTGTGTAAAGCATGTGAATCGCTAGGGGCCGTCTTTTTCAACGCTAGCTACGAAATTTCACGCTTCAAAAAATATTACAGAAGATGATAACGGTGACGATGAATTTCTCATCCAATATGTCTTGCAGTGAAAACCAAAAACATTACGACCTCGCGTCAATAATATGTTTATTTGAAAAGGTCTCAAATTTTTGGCGCTGCATCAAGCGTCGAAAAGCCTCGTAAAAATTCTGACACATCAAATACAAGGAGATAATATTACAATTGCTGGAAAGTACATTACAATTTTTTCGTACAATATCGTAAATATTATAATAGACCGTCAATTATTTGTAAATACTCTTACAAATATTTTTATCGGAACAAAGCTGTCAGATCCTATGACGCGGAACAAAATAAAGCCAGATATTTTTACATGTTTTGACTTCTTTTGAATTTTGAGTTCTTCTGATTTTGAAATATAATTTACGGTGTGGCCACACCGTTTTTTCTCACGATTTCGAGGTATATTCTGCTTTTTAGACTGGCCACACTTATTATTATTTTAGCTAAAGTACGCTTGAAACTTGAAACAGCGCGTGCTCCATAGATTGCAGTCCGTTTGTTGAGAAAAAAAAATCTATGAAACGCACCACCCGAGGGCTAAGAGGGTTTTTTCAGGTATTTAGGGGCTCTTGACCGGCTGCCAAATTCAACGTGGGTGTACGTGCGTGGGGTTATATTGCAGTTGAGTACTATTGTCATCTACTAAAACCGTATCTGACTGAAAATGTCTGAAAATGTATATTACTATAACGAATAGTTCAATGTGTTTGTTGGCCTAACATTATTGAGATTAAGAAAATGGAAAATAGTACAAAAAATTATAATTTCCGACATACGGAACTCTTATATATTATGTTGGAAATTATTACCTGGTCCTGTTTGACTTTCTTATTACTATAACTGAAGGTTATTATTTACTGAAAAAAAAACGTTTTAACTTCATTGACTTAGTGACCCTTTGAACTCACGAGATAACAACAGTTCTCTTGTTAACAGATCGGTAGCTTTCGAAGAAAACAATTTGACCTAATCTGTCATTCTTTCTCTGAAGCGTGAACGGCAATTTTCCGGACTATTTGCTTCCGAGTTCACAGATTCGGTCAATGCAACGGGCGAAGTCTCCGTGGCGATAAATAAGTCAATAAATTCTTTGAGTCAAAATATCTGCAATCGTACCATTTTTACATTAATTCCGCACAGGAGGCTTTGAGGAAAATAAATTCCTCAGACCCTATGTCATCGAGTGAACCTGTGTCCTGAAGAGACCCATATTGTAGGTGGGAGGAAACACAGAGGTCAGAAAATCGTTCCGAACGAAGAACTAGTCATATAGAGACGACCCGTTCTCATGTGACAAATTTCAATCGGGGATAGATGTTAGGCGCGCGTTTAGCGTGTTTCCCGACTGTGCACCGGTGCTGAAGGAATCAATGACGCTAGCTCCTCATATTCCTTTAAAATTCAAGTAGAACAAGGAAAGTATTCCCATCCGACGCTCGTGCTCCATAGATTGGAATCCGTTTGTTAACATAGAAGAATCTCCAGACCAGGCTCCAGACCGAAGGTGGCTGCCGAATTCAACCGTATGGCGTAAGTGCGTGGGGTTATATTGCAGTTGAGTACTATTTGGACCTACTAAAAACCTATCTGATTGAAAATGTTTGTAAATGTTCCCTTATGGAGCCAGTGAGACTATGGCATCCCCAATTGGAGTATGTTGTGAGGCTGAAGGTAAGTGGGGAAGGGAAGGAGATGGGGAAGAGGAAGGTGGGAAAGTACCTGGCTATTCAAATCTAGTCACTAAACACGGTTAAAGCCATTATTAAGCAACGTTTCAATTCTGAATGGTGGTCTTACACGAAGGCGATACTGAGAGTATCTTCCACTCTGGAACGTGCCGCAAATATAGTATCTATATATTATTTTTATTAATTAATTGTGAAATAACACAAATTAATCAAATAAAATTTATTTGCGCACGCCGGGTTCGAACCCCCGACCTTCCGATTGGGAGTCAAGTGTCTTACCACTCGACCACGGACGGTCGTCAATATATTACTATAACGAATTTTTCAATGTGTTTGTTGGCCAAAGATTATTGAGATGAAGAAAATGGGAACAGTACAAAAAATTATAATTTCCGACATACAACACTTTTATTACAGAGGAAATTATTACCAAAAAACATTTTGAAATTTTGAAAATCTGTCTTTGTCAATTGTTTCATGCTGTTTCTTTAGTTTAAAAAATTAATACAGAGCCAAACAAAAGCTTTAGTTTTTAATTTTCTTAATTTTTTTTATATGTGGCTTAAAAATCTTAATACTTATTGGTCTAAAAATTCAATTATTTCATTATTTTTTTTTTTCTAAGAAGTTCAAAATTTCGCGTAGGTTTATCTACTAGATGCTACGAAAAGAGTTAATTTTGAATAAAATTCTTTTGTTGGGCTGTGAATTAACTTGATATTACTTGTTTTACTTGAGTTAGAGATCAGAGGATCAATGTGACATTGAAGGTGGTCAAAACCACAATAACTGTTATTGTTATTAGTGTTATTAGATTGCAAAGGAGCTAGCTTAGTCCTTGGTTTGGAGGTTTTCCCACATACCCTCATCTGCCAGATTATTTGACTTTTCTCCATCAAATTTTCACATTTTCCTATGTGTTTCCTATGTTTTCCTATCCACTGTTCTCCTAGAAATCTCCTCTGATTACGACGCTGTTTCTGTAAAATCGGATTGACGACCTTTTCTGTAAAATCGGATTGACGACCTTTTCCTTTTCGAACCACCGGAATTCTTAAAAACGCTACGAACATATGCATTCTATGCGTGACGTATACTTAGTAGCACGATTGATAGTCATGTTTATTGTAGATGTAATCATACTAATTTTGAAAACCGTTAAGTGATGTCGCCAAAGAGGTACAACTATGAGTATTGGATACATGAAGAGATGAGTATAATACAGGCACAGATCAGCGCCTTGACATAAAACCTTAGAGCTATTCCCAACCAAGCGTCAGATTAATAATTTTTGTTGAATTTAATGGCATACCATCAGACAAAGTGTTAATTGCTGTAAGGAGGTTTACTCTGAACCCAATCAGGATATTTCCATTAACTAACCATTACGCCGCGCCGGGGTGGGCAGAGAGGACAGACGGCCAAACAACTCGCTCTTGCCACACACTCTTGGCCTCAATCACGCACTCATCAACGTCTCGTACATATTATTCTATTATTCCGACTCCTGACATGACCCAAGTATCTGGTTCTCTTTGTTTTTTTAATGAATACCGCACAATAGTCCCAACTTTGATAATTTGGGAGGCGGGAATGGGTACCGCCGCCCCGGTAACCATTTATTGGATAACCAACACCTCTGCCATAGGTCACCCCAAGTGGTTCGCTACGTTTGGTGACTTAGCAGGGGTGCCCGGGTTAATGGGGTAAGGTTTATCTAGGTCTTGGCGGCGGATGATCTAGACACACTGAACCCCAGATTCCTACCCAACCCTCATACCTTTTTCCTTCCCAGAACATCCTTTTCTTAAAAATACCCTCCACACAGCATCCCCAAAGATGACATAATGTAAAAATAAAAAAACTACTCCCGTCTGGAGCCAGTGAAACTATGGCATCCCCAATTGGGGTATGTTGTGAGGCTGAAGGTAGTGGGGAGGGGAAGGAGAAGGGGAAAAGGAAGGGGGCTAAGTACCAGGCTATTCAAATCTGGTCACCAAACACGGCTAAATCCATTTCAAGCAACGTTTCAATTCTGAATGGTGGTCTTATACCAGGGCGATACTGAGAGTATCTTCCATTCTGGAACGTGCCGCAAATATACCTAATATTATTTTTATTAATAAACAACTAATGAAAAAAACAATGAAATTAATTAATCAAATAAAATTTATTTGCGCAAGCCGGGTTCGAATCCACGACTTTCCGATTGGGAGTCGAGTGTCTTACCACTCGCCCACGCCGGCCGACTTGATCGTGCCATGTCTTTCGCGGGCGTCTTCGGCTTCTTGAACCATTCACATTTACGTCATATATTCTCCTTACAATCCTTTCTTCGTTCATCCGCTGTAGATGCCCAAACCATCTGAGAGTCCCTTTCATAATCTTACTTCTTATTACGCTTTTTCAGGCTTGCAATCTTTGTGGATATCCACATTTCTCACACAAATACATACGCCTCAGGGATCTCATTTCAACATCATTCAGTCTACTTTCCTCCTTCCTCTGCTGGTTCCATGCCTCACTGCCATACAGGAGGGTGGGTACCAGTACTCCATTGTGGACTGCTAGCTTCGCTTCTTTGGACAGTTTTTTGTTAGCGTATTTCCCTTAAGCTGGAATCAGACAGTTCACTCGAGGGAAGGTTTCCGCTATGTTTTTTCGGCCTAATCGTCCATCTTCGTTTCATTCCATGTTCACACGGCGCTATAGAAATAAGCGTTCACTCGTCCATTCCGACCACAGCGTCGCCGAGCGAGGTCAACCGCGCTGGAATTCGTTTGTTTTCCAGCGCGGTCCGGCCCCGAATTTTAAGGTAAAACATGTCAGATGCATCGATTTTTACGAAATTTTGTTGACACAATTAAATAAAATAAATATAAAAAACAGTATTGTTTCGTCTTATAAACCTTTTTATTTTTTATGACATAATAACACAATTTGATTTTACTTTTTTTATTACGAACATTTTCCTACAAATTAATAATCTTACATATATTAAAAAACATATAAAATACATGGATAATAAGGGAGACCCAAAAATTTATATGAGAGGTGTTCCCAAAAGCAAACAAATTAGCCGAACGAATACCATTTTGACGTTTTGCGTGCGATGTGATAACGTCCTTTCATGGTCCTTCCCGTACAGGACGCGAGACAAACTGATTGAGAGTTCACTCGGTGTTCAGACGTTTCACTTTGCTGTCTTCCGCGCGCATGCGCGCGCAAGTGAAGGATGCCGAATGAAAATATCCAACATTGTTGGATCGGTTCACTTGAAGATTTCATTCGGCAGTATTCGGCACTTTCGTTTCATTTCGTGTTCAGACGTGTCATTCCGAGTAAACTAGGCCGAATGAAATGCGGAAATGAGCGATTAGTGAACCATGTGAATGGCGCTTTATTATATACGTTATCTACTCTCCTGTGACTGAATGAACCGGGATTTTGTTCGCGTGACACCTCGCGGCTACAATCAATCTACATTAAATGCAATTTGTGCATACTCGGCGCATCCAGCTATCTGCTAGGCAGGTACTGTGTTCTAGGGTAGGTATGCAGTTGTGCATGTACACGAGTTACAAGCCGGTTACATCAACTGGTTCACCTGTTGCAAGTGCAGATATGCTAGATAGACATGTTAGCACCACCGGCAAATTTATGTAGAGCGAATATTCAAATGTTGACACCCCATCTTATGAATTCAACTCAAATCCTCTATTTAAAAGTCATTAAAAGTTGTGAAAAAATATATCAAAAATTGGAGTGTTTTACCAGAGAATACCGGAAATTAGTCATTTTTAAATCATATTCTAGACGTATTGACTCTTTTTTACAAAAAAACATAAATTGATGTCGGTGTGAATTTGAAATGTCAAAAACCATACACGGCGTCATTTACTCCCGCTCTTTCTTCCAAATGGCTGGCGGGTATATTACAAAATTCCTGAAAAAGTAAAATTAGCGAAAGAATCTGTCCTCTGGAGAAACGTTCTGGTTGGTGTCAAAGCAATTGCTTCAGCTCGCTCTACATTATGACGTATTGTAGCCAATGAGAATGAGATATTGTGACATAATTTTCCCTTTGAAATCTGACTTTCCGAACTATAAGAATTAACATTCTTGCAGCTTCTTCTTGGACGTCGTGGGGGGAAGTTTTAAAGTGGGCAATGGGCCCAAATAGCTTGGGAACCTCTGCCTTTATGTATTCCATGTGTTAGGAAAATTGGTGTCTGAAGTTTGTCGACCTCTTTGGTTGGCAGGTCGGTCTCTACTTGTGAAAACCTTAATTTTCTCGGAGCAATGACATTATTATATAATTATCTCTTAGGAGCTTGTAGACAGGTGTCAGACAGACTCAAGTTCTAAATTGTGTACAGGGACTAAATACACACTGTTTTTGTAAATCAACATTGGAAATTGAAATTTTAAGCATTGAATTTCTTCATAGAAAAATTGGAAAAACCAAAGATAATAGAATACAAATGTGTTCTATTATTATATACAAATGTATTATAGTATCTTTGAGAAAACTCAGAAAACCTATGAAAAGTGACGTACGATACCTAATTGACACAAACAACATCTACAAAATGTTCCGATAATTCGAACATTCGAACGAGAAAACAGTAAAATAAATTGATATTTCTTCAATCTTCGCCAAATCACCTTGTGGCGTCATTTTTAATTAATTGAAAGAAATAACTTTGTGTACACCACTATATAATCACGATTATCGACATGTTTCGAAACCGGTATCCTGACGAAGAAACATCGGTTTCGAAACATGTCGATATCTAATTGTGATTATATAGTGGTGGACACAAAGTTATTTCTTTCAATTAATTAAAAATGACGCGACAAAGTGATTTGGCGAAACATGTCGATAATTGTGAGTGTATAGTGGTGTACACAAAGTTATTGGTTTCATTTAATTAAATCGATTTTATTATACTCATCGTGTGCAAACAAATAAAATAATGCATTATTTCGTTTCGTTCATATTTTCAGACGCAAAATATTGGAATAATTAAAACATTTTTATTTCTATTAAACCAACATCTCGGTATCCCAAGGCATCAGAGGAAACTAAGGACGGGTTGTTTCTCAGAATTTTAAATATTTATAAAATTTCAAAATTAATTTTCAAGTTCTGTAATTATTTCAGTTATGTGAAACAACTGGCTAGATAGAATTTGATGAATTGTTCAAATACTGTGAAATAACAATCCACTCAATATGTTAATGTTTGTAACACAAACAATAATCAGTCAATATGTTAAAATGTGTACACAAGCGTATTTTATCCATAATTTAAAAAAATCACAAATAGGTACATGTGTTGGCGATTGGCAACACCACCGACTGCAAAGTTTCCAATGTCAAGTTTTAAGTTTCATTTTGGTATCTTACATGTACAGTAAGACTCACATTTAAGATGATAGTATTTGTAGTAACTAGATTAGTAGCAGCAGTTATGTTTCATATATCTACCTTATAATTAACAATTTCCATAGAAGAATTAAACATCCAAAAGGTAGGTACAATGCACTAATATTATTTGAGTGAGGTTTTTCAATGTTATTTTTAATACCAGAGAACAGATGCTGCATTTGAATTCTGTTTCGCCAATTTAACGCAGTTTAAATCAGAAATAATATTTGGAAGGCGGCTAAGGAAACAAATAATAATGCTATTAATTAGTAAGTTTAAAAAACTTCTAAAGACCTAACTTTCATATGTACCTATATAGGAACCTGTTGGTAGTTATGTTATAAACAAGGAAATATTTATGTGCCTACTATTTGTTTTGAGCTTTCAGTAAACAGTATACCTACAAAGTAATAATAATAATAATTGGATAATTTGTAGACCGCCGTTTTTTGTGAGAAATCACCTCAAGGGCGCTGAAAGTAAGTATTAGGTATTCGCCGGCTATGTTCTCCATCATTTGACAAGCAACACCTTCCGCTTATAAAGACGGTAGTGATTTTTTTTATTTATTTAAGTCCACACCTCAAGGTGGGAATGTTATGGAGACTGGGAGTGGGTAGGTTTGATTGTCGTCGGGACTCGAACGCTCGAGACATGCTATGCTCAGATTAGGGTGAAAATGAAGTTTGGAGTACGATTTAGCTAATTCTGCCATATGTGGTTTTAAGGACGGGATTTTCGCGTCTAAATGAAGGTCTATGCGTTGAAGTGAAGTAGGGGTGTAAAGCGTTGGAGATTTTCCTAGCTATATTTAATGTGCTTGTTTTTTTGTGCAGTGTCCATGGTAGTCATTTGTCAAGTGTAACTCTGAAATATGTTGTTGAGTTTTTCCAAGGAATGACGTGGTCGAGACATCGTCATTTCCTTTCTAAGAGCCATGTCACCATTTCTATGATAGAAAAATACGACTGCGGGATTCACGTCTGCAAACTATTTTGTATAAAATTTTTGGAGTTTGTCATAAGTACAAGAAGCTGTTTTTTTAGAGTCATTAAATGTATGTACCTACTGTTTTACAAATTTCGTTCAAAACCACAGTGCTTCTTGTAATGCTACGCTGTGCTAGAACATCTGATGTGCCACGTGGTATCTTGAACAAGTCGAGGCGACGACTAAGTGTTGTGGTACGACTAATACTATCTACACACCATGCTGCGAACAGCAGCTTTTGGCAGCTGGCTAAAAATCGAAGGTTGGAGGATGTCTCCCGTCTCTTTTTTTCCCATGCGAACCCGTAACACTCTGTTTCACGTTGACTGCAAATTGGAAGAAACCGTCTGCCGTTAGTACCAACCGATGAAAAGAGATTGTGATATTGAATTTGTTGTGTTAATAAAAGAGACAGAAGACAACGTGTAACAGAATGTTACGGGTTCGCACGAGGAAAAGGGAGACAGGAGACAATAGCCAGCTGCTAACAGCCGGCTGTTCGCAGCACCGTGTGTAGAGCCCATAGTATTATGGTGCGCCAAAAGCTTTTGTAGGTTTATAGGGCTTTAAATGGCCTTGGTTTCATTGCACATTTGATTTAATGTATAATAAATAAAGTTTCAGAATCTCCAGTTTCATAAATCATATATACAGTAGCCTCCATGGTCTAAGGGTAAGACTCTCCACTAGCAAACTGAAACCGGGTTCAAATCCCAGCGTGCACAAATAAATATTATTTGATTAATTGTATGATTTCACAATTAACTTATTAAATACAATGTTTTGTTTATTTGCGACACGTTCCGATGCGGAAGATACAGTCAATATCGCCCTGGTGTAAGACCACCATTCAGAATTGAAATTTTGCTTCAAATGGATTTAGCCGGGTTTGGTGACCACCTTACTCTTTCTCACCTCTCCACTACCTTCAGCATCACAACACCGCAATGGGGATGCCATAGTTTCACTAGCTCCAGATGGAGCAGTTGGAACTTTTGTTCGGTATTCCACAAAATGAACAAGAACTGTGCACCTACCTAACCTATATGAGTCTATGGGTCCATGGCTTGCTGCGTTATTATCTATGTTTTTCTGCATATTGTGCCATCTTTACAACTTACGGCATTACGGGTAACAGTAGGTAAGTGTGCTCCTATTTACGATGCACGCGCACAATCCGACCAGAGAAACATCAATTTATTGTTCCTAACTGTATCAATCTAATGCGTTCTTCGTCTAGTGGGTCTGCGTCTAGTTCTCTGACTCTTCTCAAACTTTGTTTTATTGATCGAAACAATTTTTTTATTTATTTGATTTTAGATTTTCACGGCCAAAAGTATTTTTGTTATTTATGAAGGAGATAGCGTAACACGGCATAACACCCCAAAAATAAATAACATTTTTTTATTTATTTTTTATAATAAAATTCACACCGACAGACGCACAGTTCAATACAGAAACCGGTCTGAAAACCGGTCGATCATGGTCATCAGATCTGTATTATTTATTTTCAGATTTTCAAATGATTGATAGGCGTTTAAATGATTTAATATATGATACAAACACACTTAAATTTATTATTTTTTAATAAAAAATAATTAATTTAAAAATTAACATTTAAGTGAAAATAACATATAAGAAAACAGAAAGGAAAAAACATAAACCAGTTTTTAAATTACTAATAATAATAAAAAAATATATAAATAAATACCTATAAGTTTTAATTGGTAATAATGGGTGGGTACTCCAAAGATTTTTTTTTAAATAATCTTCTCAAGGGTACCGCTTTACAAAGATAGATGATAGTGAAAAAAACTTAAGACTATAAACAATCGTGGTCTCTAATTAAGAATAGAATATTACCAAAGTACATAAACCACATCAAAAAACCTTCTGATTTAGTAAAAAAATGTCAAACAGAAAATAGGGGTGCGTTGGAATGTAAATTTTCTAAATCATCTATCTTCTGGAGAACATTAATTTCCAAAATTCTGTCCAATATACTAATTATACGATCAAATCAACTATTCCACATCCCTCACTCAAAAACTAACTGCACACAACGTTCATTATAATATCTTTTCAGACGCATATATATGTTCAATTTGTCCTCAGGCCAATTTACTTAATGTATATTAGAAAAAAATAAAACGAATTGTTAATTTCGAACCCTCTACCCCAACTGTGTGTTATGTTCTCATTCTTGTTGTATTGTTTTTCTTTTTTTAATCTTGTTTGTCTAAGATTATCCTATGATGTAAGTGTGAATTGTGTTTATATAACATAGGGGGTTTCTCGCCATCCTCCCAATAACTTATCTACACAAATATTTTTTTATATTTTAGAATATTTTGGATTTATGGTTTATTTATTGATTAAGTTGGAGTTTATAATTCGGTACTCGAACCTATGAATAGTGGCTATATATTGGATAAGTTGGCAGAGTTTTCTAACTTTTATTTTTATTTTTAATAATATTCGTTATTAGTGTAGATAAGCTATTGGGGGGATGGTGAGAAATACACATAGTCTAATTTCACATTATCTGTCCTACATGCTCTATTCTGTGTTTTTTTAAAAATTCTTTTTTGTTTTTCTTTAAAGAATATCTATTTTAACTAACTCCACTTTATGTTTTCTTTAGTCATGATCTACGTTTTTCTGTATAATTTTATATGGAAACTTCGCTGGCTCATGCAGCCATGTAACACGTAATAATTTTAATAAAATATGTATATAACTGTTTCTTTCTCTAAAAAACTAAAATAAAACAATTATAATATATAATAAACAGAATTCACAATATTTTCGTAGAAAGAAGAAACTTTTTTGGTGCGACATCAAAAAATGTAACTAGTGTAAGTTTGTTTTACACCACCAAATACGTATTAATATTTTCAAGGCAAGATCCGATCGTGGTAGAACATTGAAAGAAATATATGTATTTCTATAAAAAAAAAAATTATAGACGATATGTAAGCATCCAGTAAGGGCAAAGGGTTCAACCTTTATTGTACCATTCAAGTAATATAGTAATATTAATGTTTATTATATTTTCCTTATTTCAATCATAACAATAGATTGTAGGCAATCCCAACTAGAAGTAGTTAGTTTATTAAATGCCCCACACAAGCACCTACATAATAAATAAGTTGATAGTGATAAAGATTGTGGTACAGGTGAACTGGCTGACTTTGCAAACCTGAAGCCACTTTTTCTTGTAAATCACAACCAGTTGATGTTGGCGTGTTAGCACAACGGTCGCTTCGCGGGAAAACAGTTTGCGCGGGAATTTTCGAACACAGAAACATCGCCGCGAAATAATATTGCCATAAACAAGTTATCATTTAAGAACTTTTTCAAATAATTTTAATATTTAATGGTACCTAACCATAAAATTATCGTGTAGGTGAAAACTGTTTTAAAATTATTGGGTGACTATTTTATGTGAGTGATGCCTGTGAAAAACGAATTAATACATAATTATTATGAAAAAAGCAAACAATATAAAATTTATTAGCCAGTGATTTATTTAATTTGTACTCTAGTTTAAAGCGGAAATAAACTATGTATTGTGATGTGTGTTAAAAGCTTAATGATTGCAGATAATTAATGTAAACAGTAAAATCCATGGGAATTAAGGTTCGTCATTTTCAGGGTTCTCACGCCGTCGTTGTTGAAATAAGTAAATATTTTTCATTGAGTTTCATAAAAAACTGACAGAGATAGTATCTACCGCAAGTGATACCGTAACAGAAGTGAAGCGTGCAGGGGCCTCGCATTCGAACCCCTGACTATCATATTTGTTTCTAATAGGAGAAAAATAAGTTTTTCTATTCCTTTATCAACATGGCGACTGCAAAAATCTTTACTATCATATCACTTTTTCTGGTAAGTTATTTTAATTTTGTCGATGAAAATTAAATAAAGGATCTATACATATATGTTTTATAAATAATTATTTAGGGGGGTATTTTTTACATTCCTGGTTCTACCTGTATTTCAATGGGAGATGCTTCGAAGAACCGCAGAATCTTTGGTCCTTTCGGTACCCGTGCACAGTCGCGAAACACTTGTAAATATTTGCACACAGTTTACATTTGTCATGCGGGAACGGGTCGCTTCTATGGCTCGTTCTTGAGCTTCACAGCTCGGCTGTGAAATTATGTGCTGGCCTCTGTGTTTCATATCTCCTACAACTTTTCCTCCTTCCTACATCACCTGGGTTCAATCCTTACTTTCCTCAAATAGGCCCTTCACACAGACCCTCCTTAAGATGATTTTCCTCAATGCCTCATGTGCACGGATAAAAATGTTATTCTAAAATACGATCATTTTATTCGTAAAAACGGTTAAGAACGGGACTGAAGTTCTTACGAACAAATTAACAGGGTTTCAATGTTTATTGGCGGGAACATGTAAGAATAATTGTAGGAGTATACGTACGAAATAACGTATACCAACAAATTATTCTTACATTTTCCAGCCAATAAACACTGAAACACTGTTAATTTGTTCGTAAGAACTTCAGTCCCGTTTTTAATCGTTTTTACGAATAAAATGATCGTATTTTAGAATAAAAAAATTCTCCGCGAGTGTATATAAATAAAAAAAGTTAATATTAAAGGAAAGTGGAAAAATATTCCAGGTATTGTTAATTTATGTAGCACCGAACTTATTTTTACTTCACGTGTTCTTATAATAAATTAACTTGATTAAAAAAAGCGCTATACGAGGGCTGAAACCTAAACATGGGTCATGAAATAATGTTGTTCTATAGAGTTCCTATATTATATCCATAGGATACAGGAATAAAACAATGAAAGAATTCACTTGGAAATAATTCAAACAAAGAAACCTGGGATAATATTATTACGTCACCGCTTGTCACCTAATTCTAGGAATAAAAAAAAGTGAAAATAAGAGACACCAATGCACTTGTGCCAATCCCTTGCTCAGATATCTTGGGAGTCATGTGGAGATAGAAGATACCCAAAGACGACCTTATCCACTCGAGCGCTTTTTGCCACACAATGGCACTATTTACAAAACCACGGATTGCTTTGTTGCCAAAATGTGGCAATTTTTTAAAATTTTTATTAAAGCTATTTTTTATTGTACATTCAAAATACAACAAAATAAATATTATCTAGATTTTTTTAAATGTTTTAAGGTTGAAGATTTAATAATATTTTTTTATAAATCCTACGCGAATATGTGATAATAGACAAAAGATAGGTGAATTCATTGGCTATATAGAACAATAATCAGTTTGTATGTCTCCTTATTCAAATTCGGAGATATGATTATTTTAATGTGGGCGGAAAAATTTCCTTTAGCAATCCGAAAAAAAGATTTAATTTCGTTCCAGTGGTTAGTGAACAAAATAGATTAGGCTTCCATCGATAGTTGATCCCCCGACAGTTGATCCTGGGACAGTTGATCCCAGGACAGTTAGTACGTCTGCTAGGATTATTTCTGTTATAATTCCTCCCTGGTAACCTATGCAGAGAGGATGTACGGCCTTTATAGGTAGGATCTTTAATATACTCGTATGCTGGTATCTTTAGTGGAAATACTCTATATAAATATTTTTGTTAACAATTATTATTTAATTTTGTTTTTCGATGGTATATCCTCTCTGCAAACTCTTTTTGGGACGTGGCATTTTTGTTAGCAAAATATTTGTAAAACATTCCAGTCAAGACGCCTGCAGATATAAGTACATAGATATCTATGTCGACTTTTGTTTTACGAAGGTACATCCTCCTTGCGTATGTTACCAATAAGGAAGTACGACAGAATAATCCTTTGGAAGATTAGTGTCCGAGGGTTCCACTGTCGGGGATCAAGAGTCGGCTCACAGGAAAAATACATTTTACTGCCGTGACAGGATATCGGGACGTTCTACAGAGGCAAAAAAGGCGACGGCTTATGTTTATTTATGATCGTAATGTCAGGTGAGTATAGGTGAGACAGAGCGCATGCTAAACGGGCTGTATGGAACATTTGTTTTTCATATATATCACATAAATATCAATTGTCCCGTAGTTTAGTCGGACATTTCCAAAAAATTGAAATTTGAGTTGAATATGCAGTTATGCAGGGTGTTAAAGGACGTACTTGACTTACTTTAACGAGTGATTCCTGACATTATTTGAAGTAGAAAATATAAATATAATTTTAGTCTCCGGTGACATGTTTGATGATTTTTTTTGTTTCTACATAAACATAAAAAAGGTAGTAGGTGTTGGACAGTTGTAGGCGGGGAAGAGGCTGGGAGATAACTCGACTGAGTGACCAGTGACGACATGCATGGAAGAATTTTTTTATTGTTGGATTGGATGACGACCGTCCGTGGTCGAGTGGTAAGACACTTGACTTCCATTCGGAAGGTCGCGGGTTCGAACCCGGCGTGCGTAAATAAATTTTATTTGATTAATTTGTGTTATTTCATAATTAATTAATAAAAATAATATATGTTATATTTGCGGCACGTTCCAGAGTTGAAGATACTCTCAGTATCGTCCTGGTGTAAGACCACCATTCAGAATTGAAACATTGCTTAATAATGGCTTTAGCCGTGTTTAGTGACTAGATCTGAATAGCCAGGTACTTTCCCACCTTCCACTTCCCCATCTCCTTCCCTTCCCCACTTACCTTCAGCCTCACAACATACTTCAATTGGGGATGCCATAGTCTCACTGGCTCCAGAGGGGAGCAGTTTGTGAAGTTTCTCTATAAAAAAAAATAATTTTGAAGAAAAATAATTTGAAAAAAAAACGTCATTGAAAAAGGCACCGGAGACCAAAATTTCATTTAAATTTTTGCTCCAAATAATGTCAGGAAGCACTGGTTAAAGTAAGTCAAGTACGTCCCTTAACATCCTGTATATATGTAAAAGTGTACCCTCTAATTGGCATAAAACACAGATTACTCATAAACACCACCAAATCAATTATAATGCAGGAAAACTTGTATTAAAAATTAAAAAAAATATATATTCTGGGTCACAATATTTTATTAGGATATTTTAAAATGTCATAAAAATAAACCGGACAGTTGATATAAAATAATATCTCTCAGTATTATTTTATAACATATTTCTTACGTAAAACAGAGATATGCATAAATAATTTATGATTTATAGTGATCATTCGAATTCTTCTTTCCTCATTATTTCAAAACTTAGTATTTGGAGATGTCTGACTAATGAACTGGACTGTCGTTATAGATAAATCTCCCGTTAATCCCTTTTACCGCTGACTATCTATCATACAAAGAGGTTACCAGTGTGATTCTATTTTTATAATGAGGAATAGAAATCACAAAATACCAAATTTTTCGGTAAATTTTCCACTTATTGTAACAGTTCCAAACGATTCGACCTGTTGAAATAAATACCGTTTCTAGCAAATTTAATGCTTTAAATCGTATCTATTCATAAAAAGCTATTTGTGTAAATTAATAAACTTTTATTGGAATATTCGTAATATTATGGCTCTGGTAACAGTGAATACATTACCTTTTTATTAGTTATTGTTAATATTACAGTCCATACGCTATTAGTGATTACTTCAATTACTTGATAAAATCGTAAAATTATTATGATTAATTAATTTAAGACGGTTTTTTGACGGCCTCCGTGGTTAAGGTAAGGGGTAAGGTAAGGCTATCGACTGGCAATAGTATAATTTATAACATGCCTGACAATTTTCTTATTCTTTCGAAGGTTGATCATCATCAGGGAAATGTTCACCATGTTGACTGCGTGCGTGCGTGGGCAGCGGAACTGCACTAGTACCAGTCATATAGATTTTAAAGTTAGTTGTGGCATTTTCTTCCTTTATGTCTACCATCAGAAGCGTGTGACTGTCAATTCCCAATATGAATAGAAATTTGAAAAAAAAAACCTTCCAAGTAGCATAAAGAATTTATCGATAATGTCGATAACTTGTCAACGTTCCCAAGAACGACTGCAGATCGTTAAAGTGCATCATCAGTTCATGTCGCGTAAATTAAAAACATTATTAGTTTTTTAATGAGTCTAGTATTTGGACTGTTAATTCGTGGTGGAATTCCATTGTATTAGATTTGAAATCTAATACTTATTCGTTGTTTGTTCATTGACTATGTGAATTCTTGCAAGCAATTGATGATAAATGATAAGTTACCGAAATTATCGATAAAACCTTTATGTGAGATATCCAAGGTAGAGCACGGTCAATCGTTAAATGCCGTATCGAGAATGTCGATAACTTGACAACGTTCGAGCCCAACTGCAGATGGTTAACGTGCACACAACAGTCCGTTGAATAAATTAACAACACTTTGTCATTGTTTGTTCGTTGGTGATCTGAATTCAAGCAAGGGAACGAAGACAAGTTACCACATTATTGATAAAGCCTTTATATATCGGCGATCACTTAGTCGTTGTGAATTATTCATTGGCGATCTACAATCATGCTCGGGAACCATACAAGTTACCGACATTATCGATAAAATCTCACTCGGTACCCTAGAGCCTTTTTTGTCAATATCGACCTATTTAACAATTTGCTGAAATTATTTCAAAAAAGCTCGGTGTGTTTTTATTCTCTGATAAACGAGACCTCAAATAATTGCTGGTAGACATTATTTAACGTTATCCATGTATTCGTAAACCACGTAATTTAGTTGGGTTTCTCATTCCATACTCCTAATATTACGAACATTATTAAAAATTAAAATAAAATAATCCCAATGGTTAGAAAACTCGGCCAACTTATCCAATATATAGCCACTATTCATAGGTTCGAGTACCGAATAATAACTCCGACATAAATAAATAAACCGTAAATCGAAAAAAATCTTTTTCTATGGATAAGCTGTGAAGAGCATGGTGAGAAACCCCTGAAAAATATTTTCTGATATCGCCTTTAAATATTCAGTAAAATAAGACATCAACGCGTGGGTTTTACAAAATTAATTGACTGTTTTGACAAGAAATTTTTTTATTCGAAAAGTATTTAGAGCTTTAAAAATATAGTGCTTACCTATAAAAATACGCATAATATAATGCTTACCTATAATAATACGCATAATATAGTACTTACCTATAAAAATACGCATAATATAGTGCTTACCTATAAAAATACGCATAATATAGTGCTTACCTATAAAAATACGCATAATATAGTGTTTACCTATAATAAATTGAAATCAAACAAATAAACATGTAGAAAAAGTATTCCATTACCGCAATAATTATGTGGTGCATTCTGTTGGTGAGCCAAATAAATAAAATATTGACAGTAAATGCATATCTGACGTATTTTCTCTATTTCGATGCCCCTATTAATTGCATTATTTTCTATTTAACAAAAAGGCTTAAATGTCATGGGTTTCATAATAAAAATTAAATTCTTATGTTACTATATTAATCACAATACGTCAGATAATAAATAATATTAAACCAATTAAAAAATGTTTTCCACTATTTGTATTACGTGACTGTTACCAGTCTAAAGATGGCCATGATAGGTTGAAACGAATAACGTTCAGTAAATAAATAAATATAGTGGAAAATATAATATGCATCATAATAATGGGATTCCACCAAAAAGTAAATCGTATAATAATATTTTTTTATAGTGAAAACCTCACAAGAATCCCAACTGCTCTCGTCTGGAGCCATTGAGACTATGGCATCCCAATTGGGGTATGTTGTGAGGCTGAAGGTAAGCGGGGAAGGGAAGAAGAAGGGGAAGAAGAAGGAGGGGATATACCTGGCTATTCAGATATAGTCACTAAACACGGCTAAAACCATTTCAAACAACGTTTCAATTCTGAATTGTGGTCTTACACCAGGGCGATACTGAGAGTATCTTCCACTCTGGAACCGATCGCAATATAGAATATATATTTTTTAATTAATTAATTGTGAAGTATTACAAATTAATCAAATAAAATTTATTTGCGCACGCCGGGTTCGAACCCACGACCTTCGGAATGGGAGTCCAATACCTTGCCTCTGGACTACGAAATAGGTGATCATAAAGTCAAATTCATTTCCGGTTTACTTGATAATTTGTTGACGGTCTCCGTGGTCGAGGGGTAAAGCTCTCGACTAGCAATCCGCAGGTCGCGGGTTCCAATCGATCCATCGGTTAATCGTATTCTGCTTCTACTGCCGAACACTGCGCCAGTGTTTATGCGTCGTACCATGAGTTTCTCGAGGTTTGAGTTCTTAGTTTGGCGAGTAATATAGTAATATATTTTGCCCAAAGTAATAGGATACAAGATTGCAGATTGCCAACTAAACTAAACAGTAGGGAAATAAAACAAAGTCGGGTTAGTTATACCATTTATAACTCAAGAACGGCTGAACCGATTTTTATGATCTTTGATTTGTTGGATTTGTCTCCGTCCCGATTAACAGAATAACGATAAATATTGGAAAAAATCACGGGAAAAATAATTATGAATAAAATTATTTTTTTCATATATTTTGTATGGAACGGCTTTTCAAATAATGAGCGTTGGTCGACATAATTTGAATCAATTCGAACTGTCAATGGTGTAGGGTGCCGAACATTTCGTGCTTTGTCAACAGCTCAATTTCATTTTTTGAACTGTATTTATATTTATATATTATTGAGTATTTATTTTAACTACTTAATAAAAACTTAATTTAATTCAGCTAATAAATTAAACACAAAATTTATTGATTCTGAGGCGGTACGAAGTTTGCCGGGTCAGCTAGTTATGAGTTATGAATAAGTATAGAGCGCACAAGTAAAGTCCTTTTTTATTCTATAAAAGTACAGCGCAATTTTTAGAGAGGAAGAGTATTTGCTGTTTATTTCTGTTTTAGCGCTGTGTTTATGTTCGCAACGGAAGTGGAACAGAGCGGAGAGCGTGAATAAGTACTGTCTTATTACAAATAGAAATGTCATAAAAAATGCTAATGTCTGTCAACGGGTTTTCAGTTTTGTTAAATCTAACAGGTGAGGGCACTTTTCTGCACTTAACGCATCAACAATTTGGGAGGCGGTTATGAGTACCGCCGCAAGGGGTTCTATTTAATAGATAACCAACACCCCTGCCGTAGGGCTCCCTTTTTGGTTCGCTACGTTTGGTGACTTAGTAGTGCCCGGGTTTATGGGGTGAGGTTTGTCCAGGTCTTGGTGGCGAACGCGTTTGCCCACCTATTGCTTGACGGGTCGGAAAGGGTTAGACTGGTTGAGGGAAACCTAGACCTCTCCAGCTGGACTCTATCGACACATACGTCCGTCACTCCCGGACACATTGACCTCCAGATTCCTACCCATTCTTCATACCTTTATCCTTTCCAGATCATCTCCTTACTTTCGAAAGACTCTCCACACAGCATCCCCAAAGATTACATAAACCCTGAGGAAATTTGTTTCCTCAGGGCCTCCTCTGTGCTATTGTTAAAAAATACATATATTATAGGTTCTTTCTAATAAGTTTTTTGTCACTGTTTTTAGTCCTAGATTGGTTACTGGTACATCACGGTCTTTCAAAATTGAAAGAAAAAATATATTATTCTCACACCGTATAAAAAGATGACCAGATCTGAATAACCGGGTATATACATCTACCCAAGCGGCACTTCCACGAATCCTAAGGCTCCGTTATAAGCGCTTAAAAATAAAAAGTAGATTACTGAAGATTGAATGAGATATATGTAAATACGATAGATATAGTAAGCGCGCTAATAAAAAAACGATTATAATGAATAGTCTGTTGTGAAAATATTTAATAAAACACGACTTATTCAAAATAGAACGTACATCTCTGGCTTAAGTATAGCATAAAAGAAAAACTGAATTTTTTCACACCAATAAAATATTTAATAACAGAACCAGGCCCCCTAGCACACTCGATTGGTAAGGATTGATTTCGGTAACTTCTCATCGTTCCCTAGCACAACTGCAGATCGCTAATGTACAAACAACAATTGATGTCGAATATATTAAGGACACTTAGTCATTGTGAACTGTCGCTTATTCGTTGGCGGTTTGCAGTCATGCTAGGTAACGATGAGAAGTTACCGAAAGTTATCCTATCAATAGTTATCGATCAAGTGTGGTCGGGGGCCCAGACGTGGGTTTTAATTTTCGGAGGGAATTTCGTATAATTACTTTTTCAATTAGCCAACTCAATAGAGACAATCTTAAAAATAACATATGTTTTTTAGCTTAGAAACTTAAAGTCTTCGAGGGAAGTATGTTATTTGTTATGTACATGTGTGTCGGTAGAAATTCGGGTTGCGGGCTCTAAGAGGAACTAGCTTCGTAACGAGTCATTCCCTCGTCGATTGTGACCCTCACGATTTGACCTGATGAACGGGTGTCCTCACTCCTCGCGATCATGAGTTGCAAGGTAATCGATGTTGCGGACAATTTGTACTCGACTTAATCATTTATCAGGTCAAATCCTTGGTGGAAAATACTCTCAGTATTGCCCTGCTGTAAGACCATCATTCAGAATTTAAACATTGCTTGAAATGGCTTTAAGCGTGCTTGGTGATCAGATCTGCATAGCCCGGTACTTCCCTACTTTCCTCTTTCCCATTTCCTTTCTTTCCCTCTACCTTCAGCCTCACAACATAACCCAATTGAGGATGCTGTAGTCTCATTGGCTCCAGTCGAAAGCAGTTGAGATTCATATGCGGTATTCAAATAAAATAAATTTAAAATCGACATACAGTCTTATTTCTCCTATTGTCCCAGAAACCTAAAGTTCGTCAAAGTTCGGATTTTCAATTAGACTAAAGGTACTTATACTGTTTTAGATCATTTAAAATACAAATATTGGTACATCAAACTATCCATGTTATTCTGGACACTCTTCACTAAATAGAAATAACTCCAACCAAAATACATAAGCTATCTCAAGTGCGCCTCGCGGTTGAATTTGGCAGGCACCTCTGTCCTGGAGCCTCAAAATACTCGAAAAACCTTCGGATCTATGCAGAAACCGGTGATCCGTTTGATAGATTCTCCTATCTTAAATAAATGAATTGCAATCTTTAAAGCACAGGCGTCGGGTGGGAATGCTGTCGCCGTTCTACTAGTATTTCTTTGAAAAACTCTACTAGATTCTTTGAAAAACTCGCCAAACGCGCGCTTAAAATTTGTATACGGATGACATTTGTTTCATTCTATATGAGAACGGATCATTTCTACGGCTTGTTCTTGCCGGCCTCTGTGTTTCTTCCCTCCTACACGGAGAAAAATGTTATTCTAAAATACGATTATTTTATTCGTAAAAACGGTTAAAAAACGGGGCTACGAACAAATTAACAGTGTTTCAATGTTTATTGGCGGGAAAATGTTCGAATAATTTGTTGGTAATAAATTACGTATACCAACAAATTATTTTTGCATGTTCCCGCCAATAATCATTGAAACTCTGTTAATTTGTTCGTAAGAACTTCAGTCGCGTTTTTAGCCGTTTTTACAAATAAAAAGATCGTATTTTAGAATGATATTTTTCTCCGTGTAGAACATATAAGATCGGTTTCTTTCCGCCCTGCCTTTGGGTTTTTTCTGCAAAATACTCATACCTGATAAGATTTTGCCAAAAGAAATGCATTTACAATAGGTTTATTAAAATAAAAGTTTTTAAAATATAAAATAATAATTGAAAAAAAAAAATAAAAAATTAAATTTAAAAAAAAATGCGTTTGTGATGCGGGATAGTGCAGAATGGTACAATCAACATTAACGTATCACGTAAGTTCGTAGGCCTAGGGCGGTTAAGACCAATGTTCACTCCTTCTTTTCCAGAAATTTGGGAGGCGGGAATGGGTACCGCTGCCCCGGGAACCATTTATTGGATAACCAAAACCTCTGCCATAGGTCACCCCAAGTGGTTTGCTACGTTTGGTGACTTAGCAAGGGTGCCCGGGTTCATAGGGTTCATTGTCTAGGTCTTGGCGGCGGATGATCTAGACACATTGAACCCCAGATTCCTACCCAACCCCCATACCTTTTGCCTTCCCAGAACTTCCTCTCCTTCCTTTCCTTAAAAATACCATCCACACAGCATCCCCAAAGATGACATAGGCCCTGAGGGAAATTATTTTCCTCAGGGCCTCCTGTGTGGACCTAATGTAAAAAAAAAAAAAAAAGAATTACCACATTGCATCCCCAAAGATGACACAGGCCCTGAGGGAAATTATTTTGCTTAGGGCGTCCTGTTAGGAGTTAATGTAAAAAAATATATATAATACACTATGTTACCGCGAGACCCTGTAAGGGCGTTAATGCGAATCATAGTCTAGCGAACCTTTTTCATGTGTGAACATCACAAACTCTACCTCTGTATCTTCCGCATAGTGTATTTGTACCCAGGTAGGTAATAGGTAATAGGTAGTGTCGTGGGTTGGCAGTTGGCACCGCAGACTGCATCGAGTGGAGACGAGCTAATTAAATCGGTGCGGTGATTCCCTGTGCCGTTAGTCGCCGCGTGGCGTGACGGCATCGCGGCGAATAGGGAATCGGCCCTGCTGCTATAATGAAGCACGGAGTAGGTCTACTGCAGTCTTTCTCAAAGTGGGCGATAACGCCACCTTGTGGGCGGGGGGGCGGTAGGCTCAAAGAAAATTAGGGGGTTTAAGGAAATCTAGAGGGGCGACGGCAGACAAATTCTATCTATAAAAATCCGACGGATTCTAAACCCGAAATGCAGCTTTATATTTCATGTACGTAGGCCACGGTTGAGTTAACTAAATAAAATTGTCTGTGATCCCTGATATTATTTTTCATACAAAAAAATTACAAGTGTGCTTTCGACCACAAGACTGAAGTAAAACTTGTGCGCGCGCACTGCTCTCTCTTGCTTCTACAGTGTGATACAGACAATAGGCCTGCACTGTGTCTTAGATGTACGAAACGTAACTGGCTATGAGAGAAAGAAAATGTGTGCTCGCACCTCTCTTTCTTGCCCCTACAGTAATATACAAAACGTAACTCTCTCACTTTCTATCTTCACTAACTTATAACTCCCTCTCAACTTCCGTTCGCCTCGCCCGATCACACTTTTCGTAACGCTCTCGTCACGCACTCGCCAGCTTACTCCCCAAGTCAAGCATGCGTAAAAAAGTTTTACTTAAAAAAATTCGGTCTATCGCGGCGATCCCAAACCTATCCGAAATTTTTGAGATGCGATTTTAGGCTTGAATTCTTGGAGACCCATATCGCGCGTTCTGACGCTTCGATTTTTGTTGATCATTCGACACTTAAAAGCACATTGACACGTGTGAACCTTCTTTCAACGAACTTGAACAAGTTTTTTCAAACAATTTTTCAAAGTTGATCAACAAAAATCGCATCGGCTATTATAGACGAAAATGCAAAAACCGTTTTTAAGATACGCAATGGATGGTAATTTAAAAAAAAAAGATAAGTAAAAAATATTGATGGCAGTAGATTTTTTTTTAAATCACAAAGTGGGCGATGGTCGAAATAATTTTGAGAAACTGTGGTCTAGTGCCTTGTACCTGTTGACAACTACTTGCCTGCTTAATTGTCTTGTTAAGTTAACATTTACATCAATGCTTTTAATTTTTAACATGTTGCTTTCAAGGAAAACATATTCAAGATGCAAATTTTTAAAATGTCTTTCTGATATCATTGATAAAATACCTGTGATGGATAAATCAAAGTTTTTTTTATAATCATTAACTCATCATCTGGGGTAAGACCGTTAAACGGTTAGGTTCATAGAATAGTTTTAACCATAATATCTACGGATATTTCTTTGTAAGAAATGAATATATAGAATACAAAGATAAAATAATATACTCGTATACAGGGTGTTAAGGTACGTACTTGACTTACTTCAACCAGTGATTCCTGACTTTATTTGGAGCAAAAAAAAAATTGTCTCCGGTGACATTTTTGATGATTTTTTTCTACTAAAACATAAAAAAATAGTGGTGTTCTACGGCTGAAATGGTTATAGCTTTTATTTACTCTGTATTAACAATTTAAATAGTTTCGAACAAACCCGTGCGATTCTCAAGACTGGTAAATACATCTAATAACTATGTAACTAATAAATCTTTTATCTGATATATACTACAAAACTAACTTACCATCACTGTTCCCCTTAGGGAGGATGCAGAGAGGATGCAGAGAGGATGGACAGCTAAACAACTCGAGTTTGGCACACTCTCCTTGATTCATCCACATTCATACATCTTCTTGTACATACCCTAATTTTTTCTGAAATATGAAGCATCAAAATCTCTCAAACAGTTTGCCCTAGCGTCATGAAATTTTCACTTTTTTTTAAATAAATTATTTATACGTATTTTTCATCACGAGCATGAATCTTTGAAATTATAACTTAAGTGGATATTATATTGCTTACTCGTCGCATATTGTGCAATTATTCAATCAAATGTAAGAAAAATATTAATGAAATCTCGGGCTATTCCTGGATTAAACAAACTTAATAAATATTTTTTAAACTCAGAAATACGGACAACACAGAATATTTGAAAATACAGCCCCCTTACTCATAATTGCGCTATCCGCCGACTCATCCTTGGTTGTGTAAAATTGGCCATAAACCTGGTTTAAAGCCGTTTTAACCACGCACACGCAATGAGAATAAGACAAGATTTTCACTGTTACGTCGTAATACGACGCGTAGATATTAGTTATACGACGAGTATGAGTAAGAGGGTATAAGTACAAATTCCGACAAATCTATAAGCAAAGGAAAGACGTGTTTTTGCACAGACCATTTTGTTTCTCTAATTTTAACTGAATCATTCTCGTATTGTAATTTGCTCTAATAGCATGTAAAATATTTCCACTGATGACCTTGTACGAGGTTATGTATGCCTTAAGGATTTCGGTTTGATTATTTAATATGACAGATGTTGACATTGAATATTTTGGAGCAATCCAACACCTGTGCACATACATTTCTGATCATTAAAAACTGGCGTATTTATCCACATGCTAAGGCCGTATTATGTGTAGAAGACAATTAATTACCCGGTCTGTAGATACCCTCTTAAGGAAAATTGATTAATTGTAAAATAGTAGTTCTGCGAACAGACCTAGCAGAAAATCTCCCGTCCAAATAAACATATTTCTAATTTTATCATAAAAAATAAATCAAAAATAAATTTCCTCTGAAGTCGTAAGATTTGTAAGTAGGTATTTAAATACTCTACCAGGATATCGACTAAATCCGTCATCTATGGTCAGTTAGCGATATTTTCGAGCACGGTCAACATGTGTTTCCGACAGTCGGTTGTACATAAGGTACGAACATACAAACAAACATTACTTTTTATATTATAGATTTAATCTTCGCAAGTGGACTAATTTGGTACCATCCATCATTATTATTATTTGGTTACTGTGTGTAAAATACATATTTATTTTTTTCTTAAAGAAAGACAAACATTCTTGGGTTATGAATAACCTGACAATATTTGGAAATCTCCTACTACCACTACAGTAAGCGGAAAATGTTGCTCATGTAGTGATGGAGGACTCAGCCAGCCGAAGAATTGAACACGGGACGCCTGGGTGAAACCCAAAAGCTATTCCAACTCGGCCACTGACTTGGCATAGTAAAATATAACATGACCGAGTTGGCATATTATATTTTGTATTTTCTTCCTCATAATGTTGACCACCGTATTCATTTTTACTCTTCGTCGCTTCAGTTCGTTTTTATCCAACAGACCAAAACGTAAATTGGGAGAAATGGCGCTTTAATGTTTTTTTACGATAAAAGCACATACATTTTGGAGGACATAAGACAAAGTGCGTTTTGAAAACTCCTTAAATAATCTTTTATAATTTTTTTGAACGATTATCGCATAAATAAAGGCTTTTTGAAACCAAATGCATACTTAACTCAAGGTCACGAAAATCACATACAACAAACAACTAACAAAGGCATGAAGACACTAGGATTTATTGTCAAAACTATTAAAGACTCGATTCGTTGGAAGTTATAAAAATCGTATATGTGTCGCTAGTACGCAGCTTGTTAGAATATACTTCTGTAGTGTGGTCCCCATACTATCAAATTCACATAAGAAATATTGAACGTGTGCAGCACAATTTTTTTACGAAATATCAACTTCAAATTGCACATACATATTTTGAACATAAACTATACATTCTTACTAAATGCGCTTAAAATGCATTCCCTAGAAAATAGAAGAAAAATAAATGTCTTAACTTTTTTGTTTAAAATTATTCACTCCAAATTAGACTGTTGTGAACTCCTGCACCTCATCGACTTCAAGGTACCTAATCGAGCAACTAGGCCAAATATATGTGAAAGCCCGAAAGGGCGTTGAAAATGAATATATATATAAATAAATATTTTTTAATTTCCTCCTCGTAATGTTGACCACCGTATTCATTGTTTACTCTTAGTATATGAACTATATTATATTTTGTAGTCTGATACTCACTAATGACCTAGTGATGGTCAGTAGGTCTGATAATTAGCGTAAGAGAGTATTATCTGATTATGAAACGCATAACTTTAAATAATTCACACTCAGTAGGTTAATAACTACTCTGTTTTTTTTCCGTTATTTTAAGACTGTAAAACTTACTTTGCCACTTTTTTACCGTCGAATAAATATTATTGGCTACGTCTACACGAGACAAAGATAACAATATTACAGGTATTGAAAAAAAAATCCTTAAGTTATCTCTTCAGATTAATTCAATATGTAGGTAGATAGCACCTTCAATTTGCAATTCAAACTGCTATTTGGGAAGCGGGAATGGGTACCGCCGCCCCGGGAACCATTTATTGTATTACCAACACCTCTGCCATAGGTCACCCCAAGTAGTTAGCTACGTTTGGTGACTTAGCGGGGGTGCACAGGTTCATGGGGTGAAGTTTGTCTACGTGTTTTGATCGGGACACACTGAACCCCAGATTCCTACCCATCCCTCATACGTATTTCCTCCCCAGAACTTCCTTTCCTTTATTTACTCTCCACACAGCATCCCCAAAGATGACATAGTTGGTGATGGAAATTATTTTCCTCAGGGCCTCTTGTGTGGAGCTAATGTAAAAAACAACCTGGTTGAAATTATTAATTATTTTTTGTTTTTTAACTTTTGAAATCGGTACGATTTTTGTACTGCAGTAACTCGTTTTCGCAATCTTACCGCGTAATTTAAAATGTCTGGTTTACTTATTTCAGTAAAGTCAGTTATTAAACGAACTAATTACAATAATCTCACAATAACAAACCTTTTTTACGGGCACAATGTGACTGCGACCACAACAATGAAACGAATAACCTGACAATATTTGAAAATCTCCCACTACCACTAGTGTCAGCCAAAAATGTTTCTTGTATCGTGGTGGAGCCAGATTGATTAGCAACCAATGTGTGGCGCCTGTGTGGGACCCAAACGGAATGCCAACCGACCGAAATATTTACAAACTTTTCTTAGCAAACAAAAAAACGGTAACTAACGAATAAACGTAGAAACGAAGCCACCTAAAGAAGAACGCTTGGATTTGTTGCAATAGATAGCATGGCTACAACTTTTACCGTAACTATATACTTTTACCTCCACGGTTTGAAGGTATTCTATATTTAAATATGTATAAATTTATTTGTATCTACTTTCAGGTTTTTAAAAAATAATTAAATTTAAGGCGCCAAGGTACATTTGCAAAAATGTCCCGATTAATTTCACAAATAGATCGAAGAAAAATCATTACTCAACAAATGTTTCGCTTTCAATTCTAAAGCTTTTACAGCTCTATAAATTTTCGTTGTTTGTTTTTGGGGTGTTATGCCGTGTTGCGCTACCTCCTTCTTTAGCCGACGTTTCGGACAGCGTTGCAGTGTCCATTATCAGGGCAGATCCGGCAGATCCGACGATGTGTAGTTGTTAGTGTTAAGTGTGTGCTTATTTACTTGGAAGCGATACCGTGTCGCCTTATGATGATGGACACTGCAACGCTGTCCGAAACGTCGGCTAAAGAAGGAGGTAGCGCAACACGGCATAACACCCCAAAAACAAACAACGAAAATGCTTTTGGCCGTGAAAATCTAAAAACATATCCAGCTCCATAAATGTCTATTATTCATTATCAATTATTAAATTATCTAATAATTCTTCAATAGATACGTTACTTTAGAATACCATAAACCGCTCTTACGATCATAATTTAATGTTATTATTTAGTCTGTCATGTGCAATCTATATGGAGATAAATGTTACCAAACACCTTTTTTATTCTAATTTGTTTATTTAAAAAATGGGTAACAGTTATAACGTGCATAGCTAAGAGCCTTGATACTAATTTTGATTATTCTTGCATCTAAACGTAAATTAGCTTGTCAATGAACTGTAATTTTTTGTAGTTTAGAACGGTAATTCAAAAATTTATGCTAAAATTATTATTGGAATAATCGATTATTATTCCAGTTGTTATTTATGTCTACCGGCGTTAACAGGATTTTACCCAGAATTTTACGAAATCAGACGTAGACAGTAATTTTCAACTTATTATGTAAGTCATGTGCGTAAATTATCAAGAAATATTCTTCTTTTTTAAATTCAAATGTTTTTTTTACATTAGCTCCACTCAGGAGGCCCTGGGGAAAAAACCCTTAGAGCCTATGTCATCTCCATGCCACTCGTCACAGATACGCTTGTAGGAACTTATGATTAATCTATGATTTTTAATACACGGCACGAATAGAAAAATAAATAATTAACTTCTTCTATTATTCCAAATTCACTTAGTGGTGTCATTTTAATTAAATGAAAATAAATTATTTTGGTGTTTTACAAAGTAATTAGTTTTGCTTTAAATAATGAACTCGTCGTCTTTTTTTTGTCTTTCTTTGTCTTCATATTTTGACAATATTGTTTTATTCATTCATTGAGTTGGTACTTCATAAGATTGAGAAGAGTTTTCACAAAGAGAAATATCTACTCCAAACAGTTTTTCTACGAAATTTCTAATTCAGATTTTCAGAATACCATTTATCTGTAATAAAAAATGATAAATTTACACGAAGTTAAAAATCAACAGTTTTATTCCAAGATCAAATAAATTTTGAATTCTTGACCTTCAAATAAGAGGAAGGTCACTATCGATATGAAAACCACCCCTATCACCCTTTCCCGCCCATTTAAATAAAATAATCGCCTTGCACCGCAGTGGGAGGGAAGGACTCGTAACACTGTCCCCCGGATTCCTGCCCAATCCGCATACGTATTTCCGTCCCAGAACTTCCACTCCTTACTTTCCTAAAAAGATCCACCATATAGCATCCCCTAAGATAACAAAGGCCCTGTGTGGAGCTAATGTAAGTTTGTGAAGGTACGAACACACCTTTATTTTCTAAAGAATATTTAAATACGACTGGGTAAGTAGTTTGAGAGAGTATTACCAGAGAATACCGGAAATTAGTTCTTTTTAAATCAAATTCTAGACGTCTTGACTGTTTTTTACAAAAAAACATAAATCGATTTTGAAAGATTGTTATTTTATCTGGTACACGCAGTTTTAAAATTTTGAAAATTTAAGTTTATTTTTCATATACTAAAGTTATACTGTTGTTCGTTGGCAGATTTGTTCAATTTTCAAACGATAGATTCTATTAAACAACACAAATTTCAAATCATATAATCAAACAACAAAATAAATCAATACATAATCTAGTCAACACAGTTTTTCAAAATTTTAATTTTAGATAAATTAAAATCATTACAAAATAAATCCGTGAACGTGTTTTGTGACAAAAATACCTCAGTTTTTCTATTTATTTAAGGTCTTAAAAAAAATATATATACCTATAACTAAAATATTTAAAAAAAATTTTACACACGAATTTTGTTTGAACATAATTGTATTAATACTTATGATCAAAAAATACTTACATGAAGTACCTACATGATATTTAATAATTTATCATCGTGCGTTTTGAGCATTTTTATTGTGTACTTGAATAATAATAATAATAATTGGATAATTTGTATAGCGCCGTTTTTGTGAGAAATCACCTCAAGGGCGCTGTGTAGGTATATGTATATTAAAGCAAATTTTTAACGAAATAAATCGATATTAAATTTTTAATTTAAAAAAATTGATACGGGGAATAATCAATCTTTCTCATTGGAACTTCCTTGTACAGTTGCAAGCATTTTAAAACTTTTATTCTCAGCCGCTGGTCAATCGCTCTTAATATGTTTCTTCATTGTTATAATTATAGTTCATTGCAATGTTTATTGGGTAGGTACTACTCCTATTTTTTTCATCGTAAGAAAGTATAAATAATAACGTTGGTCTAATCAGATTTATAGCTAATTAATTCACATGGGCGCTTATTTTTACACTCGTAGTCACGCTCTAAAACATGATCAAGTTTTTGATGTAAAAATAAAGAAATATTCCTATAGGAAATATATTATATTATTATTATTTTTATATATTATATTATATTATATTATATAATATATTCTATAAGGTAATCATAGTCTGTAAATGTCTTATAGTTTGACAAATAAAAGTTAATTTTACAGTCGATGGCGTGGTTATTATAGATTCTGTGGAAACAAAAAATCTATGGATTGTAAACAGAGTTCGTTTGTTACTTCCTCCTGGCTGGAACTTGTTTATAAACTTTTTTTAAATTGATGAATAATGCATGTTTTTAAATGCAATGGTGTAATTTCATGTAAAATTTAATAAATATTTGTTAGTGACGTTTTCATAACAATTAGGTAAATTAAGTGAAAAATATTAGGACATTAAATGATTACATTCAATTTTGTGTTTGATTATTCGTAAGGAGATACAATTTAATAAATCTGTTTTCTTCTTCAAATTTTGAAAATTCACTTTGTGGCACCATTTTATTAATGACAAATTAAAACACGTTTTTTCCACGATAATCTTTATTTTAACAAATCGACATGTTTCGAGAATGATTTTTTCTTCCTCAGGACATAAAATGTACTAAAAACTAAATAATCAAGTATGCAAAGCTATGCGTGCATAGAAATTGAAGTAGTTGGGGGAGAGAGGTGGAGAGGGGAAGTGCTTAGAAGATCAACAGGGAAGAGTGGGTCACAACCCACCTCTCCCCCTCCCCACTCTTCCCTGTTGATCTTCTAAGCACCTCCCAAACAAGTCGGTAAAAGTTTTAAAAAAGGTGTTTTTTCATCAAATTAATCAATCGATTTTCAATCGATCAAAACAAGAGAGGTAATTTTGTCCAGAGACAAATATTTTCTATAAGTGTACATGGTGCTAAGGAACGTACTCGACCTACTTTAACCAGTGATTCCTGACATTATTTTTAAGTAAAAAATGTAAATGAAATTTTGGTCTCCGATGACGTTGACAGTCACAACGAAGCTATTTCGGAATGTGCGATATTTCAAACCAATCATTATGAATGAAAATATTAAAATTGCACATGTTTAGTACAATATTCAGAATCAGAAAAATAAACTTTAAATCTTCCACACATTTGTAACGGTAATCATAGTTTGTGAAAATACGCCATTATTCAATATCTACCTCTACAGTCTACAGTTAGAACCCCCATAGAACTGTCAACCGTCATTATAATTAGCATTTGCAATAATAAGTAAAGTAGCGCAAAAAGCAACAATAGTATAATTTATCCTAGTATTGGATTCATTGAGATATTATAGCGGTTAGCGGTACTTATGCAGAGTGTATGGTAAAGGAAGTGGGTCGCGGTATTCTCTCCGGGCTTTGTTATCCACTTCTCCCATTGTCCATCTTTTCCTTGGTCTTGTCTTCCCACAGTAGACAGCAGAGAGCAGTCAGCAGACAAGCGAGGAGATGAACTTGAATGGTCTCGCAATAGCCGCAGCCGACTGGACCACTGACCGAATATTCACGGCTCGGTCGGTATTAGGTCCGATTTTCACCGCGAGTTTAGAACCGATCGATTGTTGAAGTCGAACAAAACAATATAAGCAAAGAATATGGCGTCTTTAGTTATTTTTTACAGCTAAGGGGACATTTCATGGTTGTTTTTGTTTATGACGGATCGAGGAAATTGCGTTCTTAAAATATGTAACATACATAATTACCTACATACCTAATATCTACATATAATTATTCTAGCTGTGGAAGCGTTGTTAGCGATCTTATAAATTATGAAAATAGTTCTATTTGTTTTTTGTATTTATTATCTTTTTTGAAATTAGATCCACACAGGAGGCCCTGATGATAATAATTTCGCTCAGGGTCTACGTCATCTTTGGGGATGCTGTGTGGAGAGTATTTTTAGGAAAGGTATGACGAGGGGTAGGTAGGAATTTGGGGGGCAGTGTGACCAGGAGTGATGGACGTATGAATTTATCCCCCCACGGCTGCAGTGGAAAAGTAGTTGAAAGGTCAGTGTCAACCATTCTCCCCAGATCCGGTCTGCCACGTAGTTGGTGGGCAGATGTTGCATTAAAAATTAGATTATTGTATTAAAAATGATATATTGTCAAAAGTAAAATCCATCAAGGACCTAGGGGGTAGTCTTTGATCCTAAACTTATGTTTTCGGACCATCTATTGCAGTTGACGACATCATGCTACAAGCTTCTAGGGTTTGTCATAAGATCTTGTAAACAGTTTTCCAATCCCGAGGCAATGATTGCTTTGTACAACTGCATTATAAGGTCTAAAATTGAATACGCCTCTGTTGTATGGGCCCCATACCAGCAAACATATATTGACAAATTAGAACAGTTCCAAAAAAAGGTTTTTGAGATTTAGTTTCTGAGAGTACCCGCGATTCATCGTGAAGATTTGCTCGCCGATAGCCCAAACTTTCTGAAATGTAATAAGTTGTTCGCACCGAACAACTACAGCCAGGGACGGCACCATCTGCTGGGTATCCCACGTGCAAGAACGGACATACCGGAACGGCTTGGCATAGAATGACACAAGGTATGGCGCTGTTAAACAACCTCCAAGACTATCGACATTTTTAACAGAGTAGCCTTGAAGGTAGGGTTACCATCCGTCCGGATTAATCCGGACATGTCCGGACTTCTAGCCTTTTGTTCGGACTTTGTCCGGCTCTTAAATTTGTCCGGATTTTTTGGTTTAGAGATGGAATGTGAGTAATAAAACTTACATAGGTAATATCAAATAAGTCTTTAATCTTTATTAATTTCCCACTCATCTAAAAACAAAATATAAATCTTCTTTAACAATAATATTTTTTAGCGCCAGCTGCGCCTTGACGGAGCAGCTCCTGTTCGAACAAAGTTTTCTTATAGAATTCTTCGCAGCTCATAGTTTTAAGGTTGTTTTGAATCATCAACAACGATCTGACCGAGGGTACAGATAATCTATTATGCTCTTTTGTCCACTGTGCTCCTATTAGAGAAAACACCCTTTCTACACTTGCGTTTTGAGCTTGGACAGCAAAAATGAACTCGCAAATTGAACGATTGTGAAGTTTGTAAAAATGGTAACCCACATTCTATGGATCATCATACTAAAAAATGCATCGTTTTGTTGGGATATGAATGAATTGACGGCTGTTATTTCATCGAAAAGCTTTACATAATCGATAACAACACCAGAGGCCCTAGCACGCTTGCTCTATAAAGATCGGTAGGATAACTATCGGTAACTTCTCATCGTTTCCTACGACAACTGCAGATCGCAAACGAGTAGGTGACAGTTCTGGTGTGCTAGCACGGTCGCTCGATATGAAGTTACCGACCGATTGTCGGTAACTTCTCATTGTTCCCTAGGACAACTGCAGATCTCAAACGTACAAACGACAGTTGATATCGAATATATTAAGGACACTTAGTCATTGTGAACTGTCACCTACTCGTTTGCGATCTGCAGTTGTCCTAGGGAACGATGAGAAGTTACCGATAGTCATCCTATCGATTGTTATCGATCGAGTGTGCTAGGGCCTCTGAGCGATTGTTCGCTACCACGTCCATAACGTTATGAAGTGCGTACCAGATATTTGCATTGTGTGATTAAAATGTCCGGACTTTTTTTGAACTGTCAGGCTTTTTGCCAGGACTTTTCAATTTTATAAATGGTAACCCTACTTGAACGATTCAAGAGGCACGTAAATGCCAATAATCACCAGTTATAACTTGTTGTTTCTATTTTCTTTTGTTCGTATCATTTAAAAAATGTATATGTAGTTAATGTTACATGTGTATAGTAAATGGATACACAGTCTGTAATACAAAAAAAATGTCTCCCGCGGCCAAGACCTAGATAAACCCCCGCTTCAGTAGGTTCAGCTCATCAGCAGATGTCGGGTAGTGGGTTAATTTGGATTCCAATATTAGCATTCATTCATTCACGAAAACGAAATTGAAATAGATGTATTTAAAAATAGATATCATCACTGAAAAATTACTGGCTCAGAGCACACCGTTCGAGAGCTTTCGCTACTTCTACGTACAAATATTAGATTTCGGCTTTATAGGGAAAAGTCTAAACTCATCGACCTATGATAACACACCATTTTGCAAGAACAAGGGTCTGATGGCATGTCAAATTGTCAACAAAATTTGCATAGTAACTGATTGAAAGACTCATTTGAAAATTGGGGAATGTGTCACGCTACGGTTCATGGAGATGTAAAGAGTAACAAAACATCGAAGACATTTCTCCTTTGTTCTGGCTTCCTCGTGGGTAACGGAGGTCGTGGCCATGGCGGTTTTAACCTCCCTTCCCCCAACTCCCAATGGGATATGCAATTAGATGTACTAATTAACGATGTAAATTAACCTGGAGATGGTAACAATGATGTCATTACTGATTCTGTTTACTCATTACCATTATGTCATTACTTACGAAAGCTTACGGTAATAGTTTGCAATTAGGTTGGTAGATTTACGTCAGACTTACCTGCTTTATAACCTCTTGATTTGGGCTTGGTTCGGCAGAAAGGAGAATTGGTGCACTTGGAGCAAATGGAATTTTGGCAACATGTAAATAATATTGTAATACTGTAGGAACTACTCGTAATTTGATTTCATGTACTGTAAATGTAATTGCCAGTACGTTTTTACCACGTGGATCTTTATCCGTAGGTACTATCGTACAGTTAGTGATAGTGCGTACTTTACGTAGTACTTTTTTGCTTGGCCATTTGTCTACAGGCATTTTTTAATATCCGAAACAATCGAAAAATATCGACAAGGGGTCACGTTGAGAAGCAATATCAATTAATATTATAGTATATATAAGCAGTATATTACAATACATGTCAAACTTTAAGACCGGCCTGAACGTCATATGAAATCGTCGCAATGGACGAGTTTCTTATCACACGTATATTTTTACGCGTATTTCTCTTTCACTTACGTTCATTGTAAAGTCAGCAATTGCGCGAGAATCGATCGTACAAAGTTCAGGTTGGTCTTAAAATTTGGCGTGTATATACAATATTAGAGACAAGAATCTCAAGGCTGTCGGGTACGTCCCGTTACTACACCCTTAAAATATATCTATTTATTTATTGGCTCGCCAACAGAATACATCACATATTTTTTACAGTTATTTACATTTATACATGGTTGTAATGATGTTTCTAATTATAGGTGAGCACAACATTCATCTCAATATTCCTTATGTAATAATGATTGGTTAGTTACAAGAGTGATAAATTTAATTTCAAATATGTATATAAAAATCTTTTAAAAATAGTATATTGAATATTTGCGGACGTTCCAATGGAAGATACTCTCAGCATCTCATCCCTGGACCATCATTCAGAAATGAAAAGTTGCTTGAAATCGATTTAGCCGTGTTTGGTGACCAGATCTGAATAGCCAAGTACCTCTTCACCTTCCTCTCCCCCAAATGCTCCCCACCCCCTCTACCCACTACCTTCAGCCTGACAACTAGGGATGTTACGAACATTCGCATTCGCATTCGCATATGCGAATAATTCGCATAATTTTAAACATTCGCATCGACATTCGCATTCGCAACAATCGTTGCGAATGTTTAGCGAATGCGACTGTGTGCAGATCATGTCGTGACTCGCCCAATGTACACGTGTCTTTTGTTTTCTGTCTTAACAGTCTAAGTCTGTCTAAGCAGAGTAACCAGGATTATAAACGGCATTCAGCTTCAGGTGCTAAAAGGTTGAGGACTTCAATAAGCAACATTAATAAGTCTTCGACAAGTTCTGTTAAAACTCTTATAAGCAATCTGGCAGGAATCCTAGATTCCTCAAGTGATAGCGAAAACTCCGACGGTGCAGAATCTGGAGACTCTGTGAGCTGTGAAATCAAAGCTCAATTGAAGGCATATATTTAAAAAAAAACGAGCCTCTGTTGATGAAAACCCCTTGGACTGGTGGAAGACTAAATTGAAATACGACAAATTGACAGATCTGGCTCGTAAATATCTGACCGCTCCACCGGCCAGAGTTCCGAGTGAACAATTGTTCAGTGCAGCCGGCCTTATATACGAGCCCCTTAGAAATCGCATCATGGGAGAAAATTCTGCAAAATTGCTTTTTCTGAAATATAATATGCCTCTTTTGAACTTCTATTATTAAATCGCTTAATTACGATTATAACTTACAGTATAAAAATTGATTTATTGTTTTTATTTTTTTATTAAAACGATGATTAATGTTGACTAAAATTTTTTTTAATGTGATTCCTTAACATTCGCATTCGCACTCTGAACATTCGCATTCGCGAATGTGAAAAATATCTCATACGTAACATCCCTACTGACAACATACCCCAAGTGGGGATATTATAGTCTCGCTGGATCCAGACGGGATCTCGCGGTATTCACATTTTAAAAAATTTCTTAAAATATAATTTTATAGGTAGGCAGGTACCTACTGTATCGCTTTTCTGAATTATTCACACAATCCGTTCAAATTTTGAAAATGACGCTTAATTACATCGAAAATCCGAGTTCTAGTGTTCTTTAAACCAGCGTTACAGACGGACACACCACCAACATTAATACTTTGATATCGTTTAAATAATATTTTGTTTAAAATCTGAAATAGTGTTCAACCAAAAAATATTACTTTATCACATTGTATTATATACGTAAGTAAATAATATCTACTATTAACCGCATAAATAAAGATTTTCATATCAGTAACATAACAACCTCTATAACAAATTAATTCTTTGATGATATCATCTGTACAGGAAATAAATAATCAGAAACCGCATAAAAGCCTGTTTTCCAGCGAGATGATCCACAATGAATTACGGGTAGTAGGTACTCGAAATACGGTTAGCCGAAGCTTGGATATGGACGCTTTCAACGGTGGTTCCCGAGCCAAGTGCATTTATTTATTTATTCAATTTAATGAAGAAAATAAAGGAAAAATATACTCAAAATCAACCAATACGATTATGTAGTAATATGATTTCTTTTATATATTTTTTTTAATTAAAAATTCAAAAAAGATGCATACACTAATTAATTATATAATATATATGTTTGATATACCCCCAGAAATAAGCAGGGCTTGTGTGTATGGGGGGGGGTGTTATTATATAGTTTTTTTTATATGATTTAGTTCAGTTTTCAGTATGATTTTTAAGGTGAGTTTTAAATTATATTATGTTATATATTCATATTATTTTTTCGATGAAATAAAAACCTTTATTTTTTCTCCTATTAGATACTGCTCTAGTCACATCAATTATTGTAACATTATTCTTATAACAATGTTATTGTTATTAACTTATAATTATTAACTTACTTTTTTTAATTAATGTTGTTAACTTTGTAATTTGATGTTATTGTCATTAAAAAATGTTATTAACATTACCTACTGTGTAAAAGAAGAAAAATAAAAATATACTCAATATTTAACCAATACACGATTATGTAGTGATATGATGTTATATAATATATTCATGTTATTTTTTTGATGAAATAAATAAATAAAAAATAATGAACCCGTAATAAAAAAATAACGTTTTTAAATATAAAACATCAATTTTTAATTTTCGGGCCATCTCTTGGACCGGCTAGTAATCAATTTTAGATGAGCGCATGCGTGTGCGTGTGTGTGTGAGTGTCATCAAAATTGAAATGAATGCATTTTCATCGAAAACGAGTCTATCTGCTGACTTTCAACTTTCAATACCTCTCTAGAATCCCAACTGCCTCCAACCGCCAGTGAGACTAACTATGACATACTCAATTGGATTATGTTGTGAGGCTGAAGGTAATGGGAAAGGTAAGGAGATGGAGAAGAGGAATGAGGGGAATTACCTGGTTCTCCAAAGCTGGCCACCAAAAAAAAGCAACGTATCAATTTTGATTGGTGGCCTTTCACCACGACGATACTGAGAGTATCTTCCGCCCATGAACGTGCCGCAAGTACACTGCAAACTTTTCTTAATGAACTAATTCTGAAACATCACAATTAAGTAATAAAATAAAATTGAGATGGGCACGCCGGGATTCGAACCTATAACCTCCGGATCGTAATCGAGGATGTTACTCCTCAACCACGGAAGCCAACAATGCCTGCTCTAGTGACCCGACGATAATTTTAATTATGATAAAATTATAATTATTTTTGCATTATTTACCAATTTCTAACCTAAATACGACTTCAAAAATACATTTAATTATAAATTGGGACGGATATCACATATATACGGACTGGTATACATGTACAGCAGGGATGGCCAACCGGTCGATCGCGGCTATTAGTCCAGTCGATCAGACGCGTCCGGCGGACTCGGGTCTGGCCAATAAAGGACTAGAACCCAATACTCGCACCCGCACAAGAACTTGGACCCGTAGCCAGACAAGAACCCACACAAGCGCTGCGCGTATCATCTTGTGTGATTTTCAAATGCCGATCCACCACGTTATTTATCCTCTATCCTCTTTTTTGAAGATTTCTCGATGAAAGAAGAACTGCTAAGTATGATTTCCTTTAAAGAAATAACTCGTGGCCTTGATATATTCACGGAATTCAAATCATAAATAGCAAGAGAATATATTATAATAGAATTCAAATCATAAATAGTAACTGATACGAGTTTATACAAAGGTAGGTTAGCTAACCTAACCTACCTTTGTATAAACTCGTATCAGTGACAACTGATGGGGCTCCTGCAATGACAGGAATTCATAATGGTTTTATTGCTCTTTGTCACAAAGACGAAGACTTTCCAGACTGCATTAGCGACCACCGTATAATTCCTCAACAATTACTGGCTAGTAAGAGACTAAATACAAACATGTGATGGACATTTCTTTCAAGATTGTAAATTCCATAAAAGGAAAATCTCTCCAAAGGCTGCTCTTTAAATTGCGATTAGATGAGAAGTAACCAGATTTGATTGCAATTAGATGAGAAGTAACCAGGTTGACTCGAAGCAATTTTTTACAAAGATTTCGAGATCTATTGGACCAAATAACAAAAATTCTTGAAAAGAGGGGTGATGATTATCAGCAACTGCGTGATTTAGACTGGCAATGAGATTTACCATTTTTAGCAGATTTTATCGGAAAACTGAACACATTAAAGAATAACATAAATGATGAATTCTATTGCAGCATTCCAAAGTCAAATAGCGTCTATGATAGTCCATATCGAAAAGAAAAAATTTCAACAATATGTAAACATCAAGGAACGTACGAAAAATATTACCTACAATTTTATTCCTGACAAGTACACAGCAGAAATTAAGGCAGTGGTAATCAGACTTCGAAAATCGATTTAATATAAGTTGGTGGAATTCATCCGTTGTCCGTTTAATAATTCCATTAATCATAGTGATAATTTATAAAATGGCTCAAAAATTTGCAGATACATTTGAAATGGACCACATGATATTGCAAAACGAAATTATTACTCTGCGCTGCGACATATTTCTTAAAGCAAGGTCATCCTCAGGTCTAGATTTATGGGCATCGGTTTCCAATGAGAAACATCCAAATTTAAATAATTGTGTTGAACAACAGCATTCGTGTTATGGTTCAACATATTTATATGAATCAGCATTTTCCAACATAAAACAAACAAAAAATAAACACCTAAGATTGACAGACGCTCGTACATTGGACTCTTTAAGTTTGGCAATTTCCAACACTGAACTTTACTGATTCACAAAAAATTTAAGAAGTAAATAATTGGTAGATCGCACGGGGTTTCGTCAGTAAACAATCGAATTAAATAGGGTCTAATCAAGTTGGCCTCCCCTGATATACAACATGTAGACAAGTAGTTTTATCTTTATTGCTTTTTAATGAAAACGTGTTTTATGCTTTTTCTTTCATATGTGCTATATTTTAAAGAAAATTGTAAAATTTTGGCCCGAAGTATTTTATTTTCGACCATAAATCGATCGCGCCAAATGGCCGACGCCTATCGTAAAAAAACCGTGACTGCTCGATACGCCTAACAGTAACGCAACAACCCACCGTAAAGTCAAAGATTGATATTATTAATCGCTTCATCGGAAATACGAGGTACGAAAATAAATAATATGTGTCAGTTACGTACAGATAAAAAGTATTGCCTGATGTAGCGCGACGCACAACGGGTTACCGTACTTACCGCTTACCACACTTACCGCATCCATCACTTACCGCACCGTGCGCCATTAAAATTGCTCCAATTTGTAATTTATTCCGACTTTACTATTTTTTGTAAATCTCGAGATTATGACGCAGATCTCTATCCTAAACCAAAAAATCCGGCTGTTCAAAAAATTAGGCCTGTTTTTAAATTTGTTCACGCTAATTGTAGATGTTGTGTTCTTCTTTATTTAAAAAAAAATCAAATATAAACATTTACGGGTTACGAACAACCCGACAATATTTGAAAATCTCTCTGATTGGTCAATTATTTATTCATAACTGATTTTACAGGGATACAATGGTTCAAGGCTGTTTACAAACTATTTTTTTTACAATACTACCTATTCTCAATTCAGAAATCTATTCTCGTGTTTGAGATGGGGAGTAATGTAATCTACGCGTTTACAGATGGCGTCAATGTAATAATTATTTTAGAAAAAACACTTTTACAAGTTACGCCTGATATGGAATATGTGTAGGAGTTATTAGTTTGCGTCCATATATATACGCAATAAGAACATGAATGTAGAGTTTTGTAATACGAAGTCAATTATTTCTTGAAAAGGGCATAGAAATACAATATTTGATTGAATCACTGATACAATACTATATTTGTATGCCTTTCTTAGCAGAATATAGTTTGTTTATGGATAAAACTATTTACTCAAATTTATATAGCCCATTTACGGGCGCAAACAATTGTTTCATCATAATATTTTAAAGCATGACTTGCAAAAAGTATTTTTTCCTAAAATAATTAAACTCGCACCATCTATGAAAGAGCAGATTACGATTTCTTTTAAGTATCACCTTAAGTGCTTAATGCAGTTTCAGATTTTTTTTGTATTAAAACGTCACCGACGTTTCTAGGTTCCTCCGCCTTTTTCAGATGAGCGACGCTCAAAAAAATGTACATTCATTCATAACTTACTGACAAGTAACAAATAAATTGGAACATTCAACGATCTTGCAGTGGACCATTCACACCAATAAATTGTATTATGAAATTAAATGTAAGATTTTTAGAGGATGTGCCCTTTTAATTAACTAACTATATGTTAATAAATATAATGAATAGTGTGATGTCATTTCACGAGAATTTATTTTTATTCACCAGATTTACAGGAACGGGTTTAGTTTTTTCCATAGGAAAAACTAAACCCTTTCATACACTTTTCCATATAAATGATCATCTAGTAAATCCACGTTATGCAAGTGTATTATATAAGTATAATTAATACAAAACAATACAAGAACAACACGTTAATCTACCAAACTATTAAATGGGAATATAATTCACCGTCTCCAGATATTTTCATATCAGAGGGTTCGGCTCTGTGGAATTCCTAATTTGACCGATAAATCCTACTGATCCCTCAATATAAATATTTAAAAAATCTTTCGTAATTCTACATGTATTTAAAATGACTGATTTTTGCATTTTTATATACAAATTCTTTGACAAATCTAATATGCCTAAATTTTTAATAAGAGAGCTAGGTATAATGCCAGTAGCCGAAATAACAAAAGGTAATATTTTTATAGTCTGAGAATGCCAAATTCTTTTAATTTCATTTCCTAAATCTGTATACTTTCTTATTTTTTCAGAAACAGATTTTTGAATATTACAGGAATTTGGAATAGCTACATCAATAATATAAGTTATTTTTTTAATTTTGTCATGTAAAACGATATCAGGTCTATTATGACCAATTGGTCTGTCTGTTAGTATAGTTTTATCATAGTAAATTTTAAAGAAATTATTTTCTAAAAATGAATTTGGTTCGTATTCATAATATGGTACTATATTATGACAGTCAATCAAGTTATGTTTAATTACCAAACTTTGGTGAATTATTTTTAAAACCTGATTGTGCCTAAATGTATACTCAGACGGCGCTAATATAGAACATCCTGATATAATGTGTTCTATAGTTTCCGGAAAAGCCATACATTTTCTACATAAATCATCAATTTGATTTGGATCTTTGATTATATGCTTCCTATAATTTTTGGTATTAATTACTCTATCTTGAATAGCAAGCATAAAACCTTCTATTGCTGCGCTCAACTCTCCAATACTCAACCATTTGTTTGACGAAAGTTTGTCAACATACGTTTGGTTGAGATAATTGAAGTGTTTTGCGTGAATAATTTTATTTGACCAGGAATCTAATAATTCCTGGTTGGTATTTATAAAAATGTTGGCATTCTCGTCGTATAAATTTAAAGGTGAAATATTTCTGTCTGCCTTGCAAATTATTTTATGCAGCTCTGAGCTATTAGCTTTTCTATGAAAAAAAATTCTTAACATTTCTACCTGATTTTGTTTTAAAGAAGTTATCTTATATTATTAACGAATGTTTTCCATTTTTCAGGTGCAGCACACATTATCACAGGATTACGATGGTACGTACTAAAACGATAATAATTTACTTGGGTATTAATAATATCAGATTTCTTGTGAAACCAATATTCGATTTTTTTTAGTTTTATTTCAATGGATAATTCTACATGCGATATGACTAACACCGTATCATCAGCATATATACTTACGGCCTTACTAAAAAAAAAACACTCCGCGGCCGTTAAACGGTATTTTAAATGTGGCAACGCTGGAAATTTTACTTGTAAATTGGAGTTTTCATAATAATCCGCTAGGTGGTGTGATTGATGCGCCTGCGCATTGCTTTACCGCTGAAAAAAATAGCCGCGAATGCAGAAGTTAGTCGGTCGCGATTTTGTATGTGATTAATATGATGTTTTCGTTAATGATTTGAATATTTATGACTAATTCGCACTTATATTCATGTAATCAATATATTTACTATTAATTTGTGTTGTTTTTCGTTAGTTTAAGTCAAATTGTGGCACTAAAATCGCGTGTTCTAAATTAAGCTGTCAGAAAATGGTTCATAGGTTATGTTCAGAAATAATTTGCATTTTAAGATCTTTATTTTATTATAAATTCTTGAAAGTGATGTTTTTTGGTGACTAAAATGTCTAATACATATTTTAGTAAACGTATCAAAGAAATTAATGCCTTAAGATGTGCAAGCAATGTATTCAAACGTGTGTTTTTTTATTGTAAATTTTTGGATATGAAAAGCGAATTTCAAGATTTTTTTACATTTTTTTATTGTTTGAAGGAGTAAAAAGTGAGGTGACAGATTTATTTTAAAATCATTAAATAAAAGGACTGTGTTTTTTGAATTTTGAATTTTTCCAAATATTTCAATGTTTTAATAGAAAGTGTTTGGGGTAAGTGAGTTTTTTTTTCCAACTTGATGTTTGAATCTTAAAATACTACAGTTTTTAAACATTTAAGTATATTTTAGATATGAAAATCTTAAAGGTAATTAAATTTTGGTTCTAAAATGGTATTTGTTTTTACAACATCTCAAAAAATAATAAATATATAGGACATTAAAAAAAAAATCGAAATTCGTTGAAAATTACAAATGGAACAAATATATACAACAGATAAACCACCCTCCTTGTAAGCAATGTACATATCTTTCCATGAACAATTTTTTGTCAGTTCTTAATTAGTAAGGATTCTTCATTCATGGTTGTTTGACCATTGTACAAATTTTTCAGAAAGTTTATTAGTAAGGCTGGTAAAATGGCGACGTTGTCAGATCAAAACCATATATTTTGTTTAGTAAGAATTTGAAAAACGAAATGTACAGACTTTACACAACGTGCTACAGAAACACCGTTTAACGGCCGCGGAGTGTTTTTTTTTAGTAAGGCCGATAATCTTTAACAAAATTGAACATTTTATTCATGAATAAAACAAATATATTATGTATAATATTGGGCCTAGAATAGACCCTTGTGGGACTCCTGTGGGTATACATTTATACATATGTAGCTTTGCTGTAAGTTTGGAAGAGTTTCACTTTAGTTTGTCGATTGTTTAAATAGTTTTTGAGAAGTTCTAGCAATTTTTCCCCTTATTCCAATCACTTCTAATATCTGTAATAGTTTCCTCGTATTTTAAACGTATCAAACGCTTTAGAGTTATCTATGAATAAGACCAGAATATGTATTTTTTTTATTGAGTTCGTGATTTACGTAATTGGAAAAGTCGTCATATCGGTGCTTTCATTTATTTTTTAATCTTGGTTAATCTGAAGGGCTGGGAGAGAAGAAAGATTCGGAATTACCTAACCGTTCAGATATTGTCGCTAAACACAAACACAGCTAAAGATTTTTCAAGTAACGTGTCGATTCTAAGTGATGGTTCCTCACCAAGGTGGTACTGGTAGTTTCTTCACTCTGAAACTAGTTGTTTAACCGTTTTTAATTCTTCATTGTGCCCGGAATTTGAAAAACAAGCGGAAACCGGTGAGTCGACATCACATCTGGAGCTATTTTGTTATATAGCTAACTCTTTTTTTTATTTGAGCTTCCGTTTTCGAGTAAATTGAGTCTGAAGTTGTCGAATTTGATTTTTTTTTAAATCACTAAGGGGTTACATCAGTTGTTTATTGTCATTTTATTGCTTCGAATCGTAGACCCGGCTCTAAAAATTTTGATTGCTGAAAAAAATTCGAAAAATAGACAATACATACATATTTGTAAAAAATTAAAAAAATACTTTTTTAAGATTCTCTACGTGGTTTAGGTTCCACAGTTTCCCGCTTGTGCCACCAGTTTCTGTGCACCGTATATCTTGCAAAAATAAAATAAATGCAAATAAATTTTACTTGATCAAATGCAAATAAATTTTAGTTTTGAAATTAAAAAAACTATCAAAATGTTTGGTATTCACACACAATATTCATTGTTAACAATTGTTTGTATTAAAAATTAATCAACACTTAGTTTTACCACTTTCATTGTCTAAAATCATGTTTCGTAACCAATGCTTAATGCACTTTGTGTCAGAAAAGTATACCAACGTAGATTGTAAGTAAATAGCGTTCATGCTATAAATGAATCATGAACACTCTGATTGAATAATTCCAGTGACCGACATCCAATGCACGTTCGGCAGCCCCGGTCCGGGGGCCCCGCGAGACTCCATCGCCGCGCTGCTCCGCAAGCCCGAAGGCTTCCGCGGCGCCCCCCTGTTCGCGGACGACCGCTCGGTGGACGCGCGTACAGACCTGGCGTGCCAGATCAGGCCGGAGCCCGGGGACGCTCAGGGTTTGCTCTACAGACTCAAAATAACAGACTTCACCAAGTGCGGGGTACTCAAAAGGAATGTGAGTATTTTATTTTTCTAGTATAACATAATTCCGACAAGAACAATACGAAATTCCAATATCTTTCATTTGCCCACATGTCATGTAGAACTATCATTAGAAAAAAATCATCAATTCCCCGTATATGTGCGCGCAATATAACACAAAATTTCAAATTTAGACATTTTTAGCAACACACTACTTCAGAAATATCGGTTAGAAGTAACACATACAATCGAAAATTAATACAAGAGTGTTTTTTTTTTTTACATTAGCTCCACACAGGAGGCCCTAAGGGAAAAATTCCCTCAGTGCCTATGTCATCTTTGAAGACGCTGTGTGGAGGGTTTTTTAAGGGAAAGGAAGGAGAGGAAGTCTTGGGAAGGATTGAGGGGTGGGTAGGAATCTGGGGATAAATGTGTCCAGGAGTGATGGACGTGTGAAGCCATCCCTCCCACTGCGGTGTAAGGCGATGGGTCGAGAGGGTCCGGCTGGAGAGATCAAAAGGTCTCCTCAACCAGTCTCTCCCGATCAGGCCTGCCACGCATATGGTCGGCAGACGCATCCGCCCCCATGTCCCGGACAAACCTAACTCCATGAACCCTGGCACCCCTGCTAAGTCACCAAACGTAGTGAACCACTTGGGGTGACCTGTGGCATAGGTGTTGGTCTCGGTACCCGCCTCCCAAATTGAAATGTATTAAGTGTGGAATGTATCGGGACCATCTCCTATCCTCATCTTATATTCCTCTTCCTCTCCTCACCTAAAATTAATTTCAATATATAATAAAACTCCATCTCCAATCAACTTTAACATAGGAGACATTTTTGGCTTGACTTCATTTAGCAATGTATAAGCTGTTTGTATCTTACAAATGAATAAATAAATATGCAGGATGTAAAAGTATATACCCGAAGAATTAAAACCAGCGATTCCTGAACATACTTGGAGTAAATAATGTGCATGTCATTTTGTTGCCCGATGATATATATTTTTTTCTATTAAAAAAAAATATATTTTTCAATCACACGTCATCACTGATCCCACCCCTATACGTCAAGACGTGATCAAGTGTTACGAGCGCTGTTTCGTGTGTTACCGTGCAGCTAGAACGTTTGGAGTGCTTATCATGTGTTATGTTATACCGAACTTATCCAGTGGCGAAATGTGATGGAATTTTTTTTTATTGGTTTTTAATTGAAAGGTAACTGAAAAAAAGGTAGCTGCCGATAATATGGAAAAAAATTATAGTAGAAAATAATATTGTTAATTCTAAAATTTGAAATATGACGGTTTTATAATAGGTGGCAATGGCTGAATTGGAAAAAGCGCATATCCCGGTAAAACGAGAGGTTCTGGGTTCGAGTCCCAGTTGCGACCGCTATCTTTTATTTTTCTGTGTCTTGTTCATTTTAATGTTTTTATTTGTATTATTAGTGTTTATTCTTCTTCAATGAAAGAATATCATCGGACAGCAAAATGGCATCTACATTTTTTACTCCAAATATACTCGTACATGCTCTATAGAAATGGATCGGAAACAAAGGGGATTTTTAAACATTGTACAGTCCTCCAGTCTCCACGCACTAGTGACAAACTGGGATTCAATCGAAAATTAAGCAAAAAAAAACCACAAAAAAGAACAAAAAAAACATATGCTTATCTTAATACAAATGTATAAATAAAATAAAATAAAAGCATAAATACCTTCATTTATAAGGGGAACGGCTGCGCAGCCTTTTTCATACGTACTTGTTAAAAGTTAAATTTGGATTTGATGCCAAAATACTTGACGAACTGAGTAATTATTTTTTTTATCAAAAGGCATTCGAATATCTAATACAGCATGTGCTACTTTATTTATCTAATCTATGTCTCTGATTATGAACCCTAGGTTTTTCTCGATTTTAGTGTCAACTTTTGTAATTATTTGTGAGTTTAATTATTATAAAAAAAATTAAAAGTTTATCAAAATGAAAATTTTTATACTTTAATTATTTGGTAATTATTTTTAAAAATATTTTTTCCCCTACTATGTTAATATAATGAAGTATATAAAATAAAAATTATTAAAAAGCATTTAGATGGGTTTAAATTTAAATTACAGACGACCGATTTATTGCACAAGAAAATGCTTTTTTCGCTGGGTTGCTTTACAAAATGTTAAAACAGTTCATAAAATATTTAATTTATTTACATAATTGTGGCAAAAAATTCCAACATTTTCAAAAAACATTCTTCTCATCTGCATGTAGGTAGGTAGGTATCTCACACGAGAGTTCTATGACAACTCAACAAAGTGGCAATTCTACATCCCTTCGAAAAGTCATTAAAAGTGATGATTAAGTTATCCATAATCTATCCTAATGTAACATATTTAACCAAGTCAATTTTTTATCACATTTAATGAATTTTCAAATGAGAATTTTTTGAAGTTGCATATTGTTGAGTTGTCCGGTCACACCCACACGAGATACCTACATGCAGATGGGAAGAGTGTGCATAAACACAAACAAACAAATACTGAATAGACGGAGATAGCCAAATGTGGACACTGGTGGAGAAGATGGTGAATTGAAGCCATTCCCATTATGCTCTATCCATTATGATATGAATGATTGATACTTAACAAATCGATTCCGCAAAATACGCGAATAACCGCTAGCAAATAAGCGGGGCAAGGTACGGTTACGAACTTCTGACACAGTAAAATAATTTCAAAACAATTATTATTGATTAACATGATGGCTGAAAGATAGCAGATAATTACTTCAGAGTGGAAAGAGGGTAGCAATCTTACTAATTGGGTAATAGGAACACCTATATTTGGATATTATAACAATTATCAGGTGAGATGTCAGATCATATTTATATATTAGTCGTGTTGTGACTGCTGTGAGTACCTAATAGGAAGCTCTTAGAAAATTTGTTCCGGGGAAATTGTTTCATTGTTTTATCTAGTGACGGCCCCCGTGGTCGAGGGGTAGGCTCTTGACTACGAATCCATAGGTCGCGGGTTCAAATCCCGGCAGTGTGCGTAAGTATTACTTTATTACGTACATAAACATGTATTTATTTCTATTCTCGTACATACAGTTTACAGAGAAAATAGGATAAGTTATACAAAAACATGTGAATAATTAGTAACTGTATGTAAATGGGTCAGTAGTAGTGTTTCGCGAACACCTCACTAGGAGAATCTGTGATGAGGTGTTCGTATGTTTTAGATAAAGTGTTATTCTGCCGTCGTAAAAACACTGAAAAAAAAGTCGAGACTCTCAAGGAGGGTAGGTACTGTGTATTCATCTATGGCGGCAGTATTGTTAATGACACAATTAGTGAGCAGAAATGAAAATGGTATCTACTACATGAAGATAAGAACATGAAGCAGTTTTAAAGACGAAAAGAGAATAAAACAAAACGTAGAACGTAGATGATAATTAGTGCCAAATAATTACGCATTTTTAAGTAAACCTAATTATCTATATATCATATTAAACAATTCTACATCACATAGAGTTCCCAAAAACATTTTTCGAGAAACTTTTTACCTTTTTTCGCCAACTAAAGGCTAAGTCTTTTGTGGCCGGATCTGTGCTTTGATGCATATTTTGTCAATTTTGGCCTAAAAATGTATAACTTCTTACTTGATTGGACTTGATTTACTCGAAAACGAAAGTGCAAATCAGAAAAATTAATTACACCACAAAATCGCCTCCAAATTGATGTGATGTAGATTCATCAGTTTCCCGATTGTAGTACAAGTTTCTGAACACCGTGTACCACCGAAATAGGGTTCAAAACAAGGCGGGCGCAAATAAATTTTATTTGATTGAAGTTGTGTTATTTCACAATTGAATAATTTAAAATAATATAGGTAAGGTATATCTGCGGAACTTTCCGAGTAGAAGATACTCTCAGCATCGCCCTGGTATAAGACCATCATTCAGAATTGAAACTTTGATTGGAATGGCTGTGATATGATTTTAGATTTTCACGACCAAAAGTATTTCTGTTATTTATTTTTGGGGTGCTATGCCGTGTTGCGCTACGTCCTTCTTTAGCAAACGTTTCGGACAGCGTTACAGTGTCCATCATCAGACATCTGCTCCGATGATGGACCCTGTCTCCGTCCCATCCCACTACCTTAAGCCTAACATCAATGGCTCCAGGTGGTTGGGAGCAGTTATGCCATTAATTTTTTTTTTTAAAACAACGAAATTTTATTATTTTTACTGTTGGCAGGTATGTCTAATTAAAGTGGAATATTTAAAAAAACCATTAATAAAATTGAAAAGTTTTTATTTTTATAGTGAATACCTCACAAGAGTCTCAACTGCTTCCGTCTGGAGCCAGTGAGACTATGGCATCACCAATGGGATAAGTTGGGAAGCTGAAGATAAGTGGGGAAGGGAAGGAGATGGGGAAGAGGTAGGTGGGGAAGTACCTGGCTATTCAGATCTAGTCACTAAATACGGCTAAAGCCATTTCAAACAACGTTCCAATTCTGAATGGTGGTCTTCACCAGGACGATACTGAAAGTATCTTCCACTCTGGAACGTGTCACAAATATAGCATAATATTATGTTTAATTAATTAATTGCGAAATAACACAAATTAATCAAATAAAATAATTTTGCGCACGCCGGTTTCGAACCCGCGACCTTTGGAATGGGAGTCCAAAGCCTTACCGCTGGACTACGCCATCCGTCAATAAAATTATAATAAATAAAAGTAAACAGATGTTAAATTTCATCCCTTTGGAATTTGATATTATGGTAATCAAACTCTCAAGAAATTCTATAAATTACAGAACCAGATCCGAGAGGGGTGGGTACATCAGAATGTGACCATTGAAAATTAACAGAACTGCCTTTTTGTTTATGACGGCAGTACTGCAGGTCATGTTTCCACTTCCTGAGTGATGGGTTTACCACACTCCAGTTGATGAATTAATAATGACTCTGTGTTGTTTGTTGGTTACAGGGTTTCGTACACGTGCGCGTGTGGTTCCCGCAATTCCCAGGCGTGGTGATGCAGTCGGACCAGGAGCTGATCATCATGTGCAAACCACCGGAGCCCACAGTCATCGAGAACAAGGCGGCTGGCTTTGCAGGCAGTTTGTTAGTACACACACCTTACACACATTTATACCATCGTACTACTTCAAACATTTCACGCCGATAAGTGTTTTTGTGTTCACTTCTAGAACTAGCGTAATTAAATTCAATAAATCGTCACACAGAACATGGGAAAAACCTAAAGTTTCATGTTTAAGGTGAATGTCAAAAGAATTCATATTATACGCTTTCGTAGATGTCCTGCATATATGTAGTATTTTTACTTATAAACGCCTGTTACAAGTTATGCTTTGAAATATTAAGAAAAAATTATTGTTCGCGAAAGTACACAAGCAGTATGAATATTAACAAATAGTTTTGCTAGTTAAAAAACTTTAATCTTTCAACAAAGGATAACCAATATAATATTGTATTTGTTAGCCTTTCTTGAAAGATAAAGGTTTTTTAAAACAATTTGTTAATATTCATATTGCTTGCGTACTTTTGTGAATAATAAATTTTTCTTAATATTTCAAAGCATAACTTGTAAAAAGCGTTTACAAGTAAAAAAAATACTATACTTGCGCTATCTACGAAAGCATAGAATTTGAATTCTTTTGACATTCTTACCTTTTTTTATAAATGCACAAATAATTGCTTGGCGCATTTAATTTTTTTAACTATTAATTCCCCGCTTTGCAAATTTCTAACAAATTATAAAATATTTCCTTTGATCTATACATTTCCAGACCTGAAAAAGTAAATAAAAATGATAGAAAAAAATCGCAAAGTATGCTCTAAAAATATAACATTAACATGTTAAAGGTATAAGAAATTTTTACATAGTCATTAGATACTGTTGCATAGTCGGGAAACGCCCCACGGGGGTCTACGACTGGTTCTTGAGTTCAATAGCTCGGTTGTGGAACGATTTGCCGGCTTCCGTGTTTACTTTCTCCTATAACATGGGCAATTTCACATGTGTGTACTCTTATCTTCCTCTACTCAAAGAGACCCTCCACACAGCATCCCAAAAGATGAAAATCGGCACGAGGGAAATTATTTTTATGTAAAAAAAATGTTTTGCAAGTTCGCTTCCGATATGTGATGTTTATATTCATGTTTTGTTCAGTCCACATGGAGCCCGAGTGTCTGGCGTGGTGGAGGAAACTCCAGGCAGGTTGGAGTACGAGGTAGCCCTGTACAAGGAGGCCCCTGCGGCCAGGCTGTCCAACTCTTCCGGTGAACTTCCCGTTGATCAGGCAAGTGGCTATATTTACAATAATATTTTTCTATATTGTCGATGATACTGCAATAGGTTATATATTATATCAAAAAAAATATATATTTTGTCTTTTGATGGAAAAGTATAAACATTTCTGATCCTTACATCTTATCAAATTGTCCCCCTTACTTATAATTGCGGTATCCGCCGACTCATCTTTGGTTTTGTAAAGTTGGCCTTAAACCCGGTTTAAAGCAGTTTTAACCATACACACGCAGTGATAATAAGTCAAGTTTTTCACTGTTACGACATAATACGATGCATATTAGTTATACTACGTTTATAAGTAAGGGGGTGTATATCTAAGGACGGTATTAATATACCTACAGATTTAATGTCAATTTTTTATTTCTTAAAATGGTCTCACCGTGGATAATCCAATTTGTTACTTGTCAGATGACATACAATCATACAATGTATTGCAGTATCAACGATGATATTTCACTTCAAAGATTGGGTGTGTGTGAACTCCGTGTTCAGTCAATAGAAAATCCTGGATATTTTTTTTTACTTATGCATTAAATACTTGGCTAGGGATAAAAAAGGATAGTTGAGAATCGATGAGAATAGTTTTCAGTGCATAAAAAATCAGGGTAAAGCCCTATCCTTACATAAGATCACCAAATCTAAATGATAATATGTTCCAGAGTTCAAGCTGTTGAAAAGAGCTGGCAAAGAGAAAAAAAGCTGTTGAAAAGAGATCACAAAATGGAATCGGGTCAAAATGGAAGCTCGACACCATAGACGATGTAATGTATCATAATCAGTCTATGAACAGTTTTAGTTGTCTATGTTATCTTCGGGTCACATCAAATATTATGCGCATGTAATTGCTTGGTGCATGGAATTTTTTTTATTATAATTACCCTTTGTACCAAATTTCTAGTTTTTTTTTCTTCGTACCAAATTTCTTTCTAGGCAAAGAACGAAACAACAATGAACAGTCACTATGGACTCAAAGAAAATTTAAATATTTTTACTCCAATGCAAGCCCAGCCTCCCAATTGCGCTTGTGTTAAGGCACCAACTCTTAAAAGTAGTTACTGGGATACTGGCCCAGCACTAATAAAACACAATATCTCTGGAGAAACTTAGAGAGAAATGTTACAACGAGCGAACTTCGCCCAAAATACTGGCAGTAATTCTAGAAGAAAGACATTCAGCTGGTCAGAGCTGGGGAGAACTGCTCTAAAGGCTGTGCTATGGGAGGCTGGGCTTGCAGTGGATGGAGGTTGCTGAAGTAGCACAGAACAGGGACGAAGTCTGGATGATGTTTCCCCAACCCAAATGGATTATAGAGAAAAAATAATGATAAATAACGAAGATGAAGTGCAGTGCTTTTAAATGTAAGGATTACCTAAGTTATTGCATTACGTACTTTCATATAAAATTGATGGTGATATTTGTTTTCCAGGCTGTTCCGATTGGCACCAAGCTGCAGCTAAGGGCCCGGATCAACCCCGACTCTGCCTGGAAATATGTGAAGCTGATGGAGGTCACCGTGTCTCCAGACCCCGACAACCCTCACACCGCGGGGAGTGTCACGTTAATTAAGGAAGGGTAATTATATATTTTTTTCATATTAAAAAACTGATGTACATGACTCAAATATCACAAGACACATAAATCATTATTATTTTTTTTATTATTTTATTATCCCAATATTACATTTAAATAAAGTAATGACATTTTACCCATCTCACTAGGTGTGAAACGCCTGTATTGAGATGCCAATTTACAAAACGGTTGTTAACTATCATAGTACCATGAAAATGACATAAAAATAATATAAAATCTTTTATTTTTATTTTTTATTAAGTATACAATTCAAGAATGATATGAAAAAAAGCAAGTGAAACTCATACATATATGTACATAGTTGGCATAAATGTAAATATGTTAAAAAATACTCCTGATGGGTATGTTTATTGGGGTAATCAATCATTTTACTTGAAGGAACAAGACACACCGAAATTTGTATGTTTGATAATACTTAAAATAGCTCTACAATATTCTTCTTCTTCTGGTGCCCTCTCCCATCTTCGGATTGCTATCAGGGCAATCCTATGATATAACAATATTAACTTTGTCCAGGTGTCGAAACCGCGACTTTGCATCCATCATTCCGCACCAGCCCGCCCGCTACCGGGACAAGCATAACGAGGTGTTCCTGGACTTCGAAGCCTTCCTGCTGAGCACCATGAAGGAGCGCAGCACCCTGTGGATCCACTCGCAGATCAAGGCGTGTATGGACGCCGCTGACTGTCAGCCTGACTTCTGCTTGGATCTTTATGATTCTTCAGGTAGCAACTTATCAAAAATCCATCTTAATACCTAACCTGATCTAAACAGTTCAAAATTATTACGGATAGTAAATAAAGTACCACCTGCGGAAGTTAATTTAAAAAAAAATTAAAGTACCTACCACAAAACCTGACCTGACCAAAACTATTCCAAAATGATTCTGAATGATATTTAAGTACCTGCCAGTTATCCCGACCTGACCAAACCTTACTTAACCTCACATATGGCCGTATTCAATAGAAAATTAATATCAGAGTCATTCATTTATGATCAGAGCATTCCGAGAGAAATGAGAGGTTAAGGTGATTGTGCAAAGAATTCAAATTCTACTCTTTTATAGATGGCACGCGTTTAGTTATTTTATGGATAAACGCTTTTTACGAGTAATGCTTTAAAATATTAAGATAAATTAATTGTTTGCGCCCGTACATACACTACATACGCAATATGAATAAATAGTTTTGTCCATAAACAGACTCTAATCTTTCAAGAAAGGCTAACAAATACAATGTTGGATTGAATCACCGATACAATATTGTATTGTAAGCCTTTCTTGAAAGATTAGAGTTTCTTTATGGACAAAACTATTTATTCATATTCGTATTGCCTGTGTACGGGCGCAAACAATTAATTCATCTTAATATTTTAAAGCTTTACTTGCAAAAAGCGTTTATCCCTAAAATTCTGAAGGGTGATTCTGCATATTTTGCATTAAATATTATATTACAAGACAATTAAAAGGCAAAATCTGTCGGTTATTAAAAGGCGTTTGTTTTGTGTTATCGGCTAACAAATTTCTGTGATTTTCTAAGACTTTTAATGGCTTGTCTATGCTTAACGTGTGTTGAATGGATTAATTACCTATTTAGAAATACAAATTATTATTTAATATATGTATATTAAAACTACATACATACAAGCCTAATGGGCATTCACAAATGACTATCCGTTCGTCGTATTGTTATAATGTTTGTACATGATAACATTCGATTTACAAATTTTCCCGCAACTGACATCTTTTAATGAGGATCATATGAGGATTATGCTACAAATGCACCGTCAGCTTTAGGGTAACTACTTTTAAGATTAGCTCGTTAGTGCGATACGGAATATCGCAGTTAAGAAAAATCGTAAAGGATACAATAATCACCCTTCTGACCTAAGCAAACTGAGCATTTCAAAATAAATTATTGTTTCAAGTAAAACCTACCTACTTACTATACTTACACCAGAAACAAAGTTTGCACACACTGGGTCAATACTTTTGGCTTTCTTTACATTCAGAACTAACAGAATATGTTTGCAATATTCGCCGACTTCAGCGACATCTGTTATAAGTTGTTCAATATATTGTATTACGCACATAATAATTGATTACATATTTAATTGCCATTATGTTGAAATATCATGAATAATTTAATCTGTAGTACGAATGCTTATGTTTAAAGTCTACTACATAGTAAGTTTTTATAATGATGTGGATTTGATTAGGGTCCCAACCAGGTCACGGTCGGAGAAAGCGCCAGATGAAGTTCATGCTTTACGAGAACTCCACCAACGTGCAGAGATCGTCCAACGGGATACGAGCCGAAGCGCTCACGCAGAAATACAATGACACAACCCAATTCACCAAGTTCAAGGAGAACATCGAGTACACGGTGGTGATGCCTGGAGAACTATTCCACAAGACTGGTGCTGCAGAAGCCTCTTGTAACTCTTCCCTTGTGATTGCTGGGGTTCTAGGATGTCTGCTTTTCATATCGGCTTTGATTGTAAGTATTTAACCAATTTCATGAATAAATAATACCTACCTACTCCTTTACTTAGGCAAAAGTTTACTTAGAAATCAATTGAATTTCCTTGTACCTACAAGCCGTACAATTGAGCTATGTAGTTCTTTTTGGTGAGCCGTTTTCATATGACTTTCAGTAAAACTCCAGTACCATGGCTCTATTGAATGGTGACTTTTTTTTCTTTCTTTTTCTTTTGAAAGGTAATTCTAGTTGTCTCTCTAATTATTTTGTAAATAAAATTGGCAATGTATGTATTTGGTAGGAAATGATCCTGAGCCAAATATTTTATAAATACTTTCAGCTTCACAAATCCTACAATAATTATAATATCTTATGATTTTTCACAGTTTTCTGCTTGTATTTCATGAAAACTATTTGCTTTTCTCAAAAGTTTTGCAGTTGATTCCAGAAAGATTTTATTATTTAAAATTGGAAAAGTGTTGCCATGCATAAATAAAACAAGTTTTATTTGAATTCCAACAGATGTGTTACCTGGCCAGCAGACTACACGCCGCTGTCCTACAGAACAACATGCCCCATTTGTCAAACAAATCCATTGATCAAATAGTGAGAGAGGTTCACGCACATTCCTATGGAGACTCCATCGGGTACACTGGGAGGCCCACACTTCAATAAACCCCTTATAAATTCGTTAGTGCTGAAATAACATTTTTATTAAATTAAGAGATAAAAATTGGCAGGCAAAAATGAGCGCAATTGCTAATTTTCTCCATATCCAGTGATTTTATTTAGATAATAGGCTATAATTCAACGAAATAATCGGAAGGACGGAAAGAAGATTGTATTGATTATTTAAATTATAATTTAAAGGTTTTGAATTATCCATGTACTTTATACCAAATTAGAAGTAAGGAAAAATTGTTAAGTTGATAATTATTATTTTATGTTATTTATTTTATTATTTACAATAATTTATTTTGATTAGGTACTACAATATTTTTCTGGTTAATATTATTATTATTAACTTGTGACTGGGAAATGGTAAAATGAATATGTATGTATTTTCTTCGATGTATTAACAATAGACATTGTACCTATTTCCCAATCATGACTAAATCAAATAACCAATAATAATAATCTCTTGCAAGATGGAAAATCTAATTTATTTTAATATATTCATTGAGTTTTAAAAAAATGTTAACAAGTACCTACTTAAATTTACGGAATTTTATGTTAGTTATTTAAATATAGAGAATATTAATTTTATGTAGAACATTTTTTACGTTGACAAGCGAGGTGTGGGTAGGTACCCATACCTATTTATCTGGCTCTAACTCAATAATATACTTGAAAAATGTTTTATTCGTACTTGCAATGAAATTACATTTTTAAGTTTATGTAGGTGTGTAGTACTGTGTAGTACACTTTATTTCGAGGGCTTACACCCATATGCATAGTCGGTTCCTCGAGATTCCCTCCACTCGACTGTGACTCGACTCAACCTCAAGGATAAAATCGGTATGCAGAACTGAAAAAACTGTCCTCGACTTGAGCAAATTCCTCAGTCGAGTCGAGTAATGAACTGTCAAACTCGAGGTACGTCGCGATCTACCTTGAGGCTTCCTCAAAGCTTGTTAACAGAGCTTTTCGCATTATTTATGAGGTCAATTAGCATAATGAATAAATTCCATGATTTTATTGACCACCTTTATGAAGATTTGTACCAATATCGACCTATAAAGCGGTATTTACAAGATGCAGAAAATCCGCTGGAATATTTTGATGATGTGGAGTTCCGAAGAAGATTTCGATTTAGAAAAGATACAATATTAAATGTCCTCTTGCCACTTTTGAATTTAACACCAAGTGCCAATAACCGAGGTCTTCCAATACCGCCTCTGTTACAGCTTCTCATAGCAGTCCAATTTGGGAGGCGAGCATGGGTACCTCAACTCGACTTACTGGAGGTTCCTCACTGGAGGGTGAAGCCGTAACTGAACATACTGATTTCAAGGGAGTTTTTAAGATTTCCTTGAGGTGACCTCGACTAAGGTCGAGTGGAGGAGGTCTCGAGGAACCGACTATGCATATGGGTGTTAGAGCCAGAATGACGCAACAAGAAAATTAAAATTTTAGGAGGAAAATTTTGTTATAAATCTTGTCTATTTTGTTTTTCAATCATACATATTGTATTATTGTAGTTTGATCATTTCACTACAACTATATTAAGATTTCTATCGAAATTTGCCTCTCCTATAAAAGTAGAATTTGTTGTTGCCATTCTGGATCGAAGCCCTCGATACTTGTAAACTGTTGGAGATACTGAACGGGATTTAATAAAAAATATGACATTAATAGTTTTACATTATGTAGTAGATTATCCAATTTTGATGATTGGACATTCTGGATACGATCAAAGAACATTTTGAAAACCAAAAATTTAAGATTTGCAAAATATTGTACATGAAAATGTTATAATTATGGCCTTATTTCTTCAAAAATAATGACTTTATAAAACATTATAATAAATTATTCAGGATGATGTATTTTATTTTGCTTTAAGACCCTTAATAAATTTATTCTGTTAGTTTCGGCTGTCATTTTTTGCTATTCATCCCTCCCAAGTTATATTAATATTTATATAAGGAAAAGAAGTGCAACATTGGCAACATTGAAGCCAGGGCCG